>NC_047566.1:38574688-38802188 GCF_902806645.1 Magallana gigas | reverse complement strand
ATAAAATTTAAGCACTGATGGATACTTCTGATTTAAATGCACGCTTAACTTTACCAAAATTAGTATACATTTTAAACAATTGAGGATTTTTAAATGCCTATATATAGTCTAAATCCGGAAAAATCGTACGGAACCTATTTGAGTTGTGTCTATTTAAATCAGTGGGAGGAGACATTTAAATCAACATTATTCTGTTGGTGGATCGATTGGCGCGTTTGCTGAATTATAATTTATGCGTTATTTTATGTCTGGGGAAAAATCTAATAAAGCTTTGAAGGTGCTGTTTACCAGATCTAGAGTGATCAAACAAACATTTCTGGGCTCAGAGAATGCATTTATAAAATATTACATAAAAATAAGCGTTAATAGGAACATGTATTTCTCAAATCAAATACATGTACGTGTATGCAATTTTAACTGCGTAATATTATGGCTTAAAATACTGCCGTCTTTCAATGTTGTGAGTTTTATCTACATTTCAAATGTCACTAAACTCTCTCTTTGTTCTTTCGTTTATCAGAAAATCAGATACATTCAAATGCTATTTTGCTGACTAAATGTTTTGATATTTCAATTAAATTAATTTCCTAGAGCAAATGTATACGTCATACATGTAATAGTTAATGCCTAAAATATTACCAGTAGAACAACATGAATAAAGCGAGATTTTGGAAGAAATTATACAATTTGGCATATAATTTATTACGTTTTTGCAGCTCTCAAACAATATGACTGCATGAGTTATTTTTTTTTTTTTAAATCATAAAAAATTGCATGGCGAGGACTCTTAGTTAAAAAGAACATTTGATGGTTTATGTATTTGTTTGTGTATTTGGGGGGGGGGGTGGTTAACTCAACTCAACCGCCCACCTGATTTTAGTAACTAAACGTGACAAGTTGGCTTCCTTTGTTGAATGTTGTTTACTTCCCTTGTGTAAGAAAAAAGGACTCTCTGATTTTAAACCTACAGTTTGATCATATCTAAGGAGTCCCTAAACCCACGATCTAGAACTAAAATATCATTTTCTTCGGCCCATTTCAACAACCCTTCACCTTCACGCAAATGCTGGTTTAAAATTGCGGCGTCGTTGTTTTTTCCGTCAGCTAGGAAGGGACCTAGAATGTCCAATATATAGCCATCGGAAGTGACAATCATCATAGGCTTTAATAAGGGACGGCCTTTATAGATACTGTAGGATTTTCTTTGGAACGTGTACTTAGAACTTTTCTGAATATAAATATATGTTCCATCAATTAACAAGATGGCAGTATTGTTACTTCCGTATGCTAATAATTCACGTGCAAATGTAGTCGTGTGTTTTGAAATTACATCATCTCTAGAAATGTGGTCAAAACCGATGTATTTTGGCACAAAATGTTGCATTACTGCTTCCCTTGCACGTTTCACTATGCGGCATTCATACTTACAGCAACTAATATTAAATAAAGTTTTCAAAACACTGCTCGAAAGACCTGTTCTCAATTTGGTTAACAAAATCCCTATTGCATTTCTATTGGAATGTTTTCTTTTTCTTGAGTTTTTCTCAACCAAAGTGCAAATAGTATAGAATTGATCTCTTGAAATGCCGGTAAGATTAATGTAATCTTCATCGTTTAAAAAATCGGGGTTATCAAAGTCAATTCTTATACACTCTTTCTTAAGTAGCAATTCTCTACATTTTGACAGTTGTTGCAAAAGAGCATTGTTTGACATTGGGAACGACCTACGTGTTAGTCTGCAAGAATACTTTTGGAATTCTGATTTTTTTATGGAATTACCCGACAAATGAGAAGGACAGGAACGTGCATTGTCGTAAAACAAGATATTGTGTTTTAAAAAGAAATCGGAGCGGCATTCTTGAGATATTCTGCATCGTTGTTTCCTTTTCATCCCACATATGGCACAATACCGGTTTGATTTTGTTCCGAGGTAGAATGCTGTGGCTTTAACGTTTTCCCCAGAATTCTCTGATTTGGAATTTCTCTCTAGCTGACCCTTATAATTCCGTATATAACACTTACCACAGATACAGTCATTTTCGCCTACTCGTCGCCCAAGCAGTACTGAGAGATTCTCCCTTAAAGTTCCATTTTTTCCACCCTTCAAGGGTCTACGCCGTTTAGGGGGCACCTGTTTTTCACAAACAATGCAACAATAATGTTTTGGCATGGGTTTTTTTCTCCGTAGAAAATTCTGTAGAAAATCAGTGTTATTTCCCCTTACTTTATCGACTTACCTTTGTCAATAATGACAAAAACAAAAACCCTAAATATATAAAAGTTTAAATGGTAATTTTCTACGAAATATACAACCTGTACCAAAAAATCACGAGACAATTATTTAAATGCGATACTAATCTACAATACTGAATTAAATAAACACAAAAAATAGACCATACAAAGTCGATGGAAAGCGATTTGAACGTGTGAGCACATTTGACAATGGTCTACCTGGATAGAACCCATGTGACTATTAAACATAATTTATTCCATGCGTGGGTTCAACATAGGTCACGCAGGTAATAGCTCTACCTTGCTATAGGAAAAACCTTGAAATTTTCGTACATTTTCGTTTTTTTAAGTACCAGCCTAATCGAGTACAAACTTCTTATTTTCACAAGAGTTTTCTATACGTATAATGCGTATTTTGTCTTTTCCATAAGTTTGTACTCGGTTAGGCTGACAGTAAACAAAGGCTTTGAATTGAATGCCCGTCCTCGATTTACTATACAAAATCACAATGTTGGCTGACCCCTCCTATGTTGTAAGGCTTCGTGCTTTTGATATACAGTAAAATCAGCACTAAAACATGTTGACTCTTATGGATTGGATATCAATAGGTGATGTTAGGTAAACAATTACGCTTAATTTGATTCTTTATTTTTGTCACTTTTTACCGGGGCCCATAAGTGCACTCGTCCTTTGTTTGTTTGTTTAGTTTTTTTTATTCAAAAACAGTTCTTTTACGGCATAAACATATCACGTTTCAAATGGAAGGATTTTTATCATAATAACATGTGTCACATAAAAGTTTTAAAATTTGGTTTTTAATTTTAAAAAAACTGTTCTTCTAAGGCATTAAAATGTCACGTTTAAAATGTAAGGGTTTTACATGTACCACATAAATATTCTCAATTTTATGATAATGTATATATGATGATCTAGGGTTTTTGTGATAGTCTGATACAGTATCAAGAGTTAGTAGAGCACCAAATTAAATTGTTTTTCATAACTACATGCAAGACTTGCTCATTGAGTTGTTTGGTTCAAACGCTTGTAGGTACGTTTTGTTTATACAAGGATTTCAGTGCTCGGTTTGTTTGTAATGCATGTACTGAGAGAAAGAGAGATCTCAAGATGTAGATTCGACAGGAATTTTGGCGCACAGGAAGAGTTAAAAAATTATTTATTTTGCGCATATTTTGAATCAAAATAGAATATTGTTTAAAATGCAAACGATTTAATCGTAATATGGGTCTAAATATAGCAATACGACGCAATTGATATATATAAAAAAAACTACTTATTTACAGCTTTTCTTAAATGTCTTTGTTGTTTCTGGGTCTTCTCTCCACGAATTTGAAACTTGTAGAGATGACATACCGGTATTTCAACATTAAGTATGCCACGTTTTAAAAAAGATAGAGAAATGACCTGGAGATAATCAATTTTATACAAACGTATATATATATATGGCAATGTTGCTTTAAATAGCACTTTTTATCCAGTGCTATGAAATCCCCCATAGCTCACTGGTTTCGTGATTAATGAATAAAGACATTGAAGAGCTTTGGGTTCGAATCCTTCTGGTCTTTTCTTCTTCTTTTTTTATGTTTAAATATATGTTGATATACCGATAAAATCATATGTTTAGTATATGTTTGAATTTGTTGTAATTGATTTCTGCTATATGCACAACTTTTCTGTCTTTGTTGCTTGTATATCATGATATTTAATATAACTCAATAGATATAACTGCATTGAAATATATCTGCATTAACATTAGAAATATAATTATGTTTTTCGATTTACCTCCATTTGACATAAGTTGTAAGTACTCTTTTGTAGCTTTCTTCTTTTTCTTAATTCTTTTCTCTCTAAAATAAACGTTTATCATTTAATGTTAAAGAGAGGTTAAAAAAACCAACATATACGTGTTAATGTAAATGTACCAAGCGATAGATACATGCATAACCTCATCATTTTTGGTGATAAAGTAATTTTTATAAAAATAATTTTATTCCTGGATCTTGTTCCCAAATAATTTAACGTTTACCCTATACTATAATATGTTTTACGGTGTGGCCGTTGGGGCGAGCGCAGAAGGAGTCACACATCTGTCATCATTGTTAAATGCAACCCGTGGACTTAACCAAACCAAAAAACTTTGGCTTTGTCTCGAAAACTTTTACAACCGCAAGGAACCGGAAGATATCAAACTTTTATTCCAATGGTCCCTTCCTAGCTTTATACACTTAAACAAAAAACTACCACTGAGCATTAATAAAATGTTAAACAGACTTATTAAAATATTTTGATAAACACAAAGCCGGTTTTTTAATTTTTTTATCTCTTCTTTACCTTTTAATAATGATCATTAAAATCAATAAATTGTGTGTCTGTGTTATTTCTCATTTTGTTCCTTGTTGTTACCGGTGTTTTAGTTTTCCTCTGTGACATCAATTTTGTTTTTAATCTTTTTAATTTTTGTACGCTATACGTTGTAGACATGTTCCCTCCCCCCTTTTTTTTAGTGTGTGATATCCAATATTATTGAACGGTTTGACCACATATGCAACTATAAGAAATAGATGTAGATATTTTAACAGTTTAATTTTTTTCTTTTATTTATTCATTACAAAATGACGTGGCTACACGTAGATCAGACTTTTCTTTTTTAATAAGTTTTTGTCACCTACCTAACGTATACAATGATTGGATCAATATGACAATAAATTTAGCATGGAACTTGCATTTGTATTTACTGAGCAAAAAAAAATCATTAAAACAAAACTAATCAGCCAAAGAGTCACCGTTAATAGTGAGCGCAGTATCAGTATTAACGGTGACTCCCTACTGTGTACTTCCTACACGTTACATTCAGTACAGATGCTTGATCCACCTCTAAATGTATCGCGGGAATATAAAACGCCAGATCACTGTGACGTCATACTTAACTTTTTGCGCTCGACAGTTTTCGTAAATTGTCGGACAAATTCGGGGAAGGAAATGACGTCATAGGTACAGTTTTTTTACGTAAGCATATGTTTTTAAAAGGATTGTTTATTGTTAAATGAAAATGATGTATGCGATTTACAGGTAAGAATTTTCCTTAGAAACGCTTCCTGTTCCGCCAAGTTGCTATGCACCGCAAAGGATCACTGGGATAGTAGAACGTTTTCACGCGGGTCCACAAAATTTTCTTTGAACAATGTGCAGATTTTAACTCGAATTTCCTCCGTTCGTATACGTTGTCTATGGAGCTCGCTACGCGAGCGGCGCTTCGCGCCGCCTCGCTGCGCTCGCTAATAAGAAAATAGTATAATAAGAAGTCACACAAACAAACGTGTACATACAGCGTACGTCTTGTTTATTCTGATGATCTGAGTCTTGCAACTTTACAAATTTCTTTGGATCAAGACTCGGTCAATTCTTTGGTCATATATCGGGAGCCTCGTTGAACAGCGGAAAACATCGCATTTTCCCCGAAAAAAATCCCCGCTTCAAAATCGCCATTCAAGTGTCATAATCGGGGGCCCGGCTGAACAGCGGAAGAATCATCGCATTTTTATATTGAGGATTTACCGGAAAAAATAATTCAGTTCAATTTTTTCTTCTGAAGTTACATACATGATGACGTTACTGTCAATGTTCCCCTTGTGACTTCATAGCATAAATTCAAAGGATTCGTGGCGACGTATTGCAAACACACAGATATGATTGTGACTTGCCATTTACTATTTTATTCGGCTAAATGGGCATACGTATACTTGTCCTCAAGATTCATGGGTATTTATTATTGTGGGTTTTCTATTATTAGATTACATTTACATCTTCCAAGTATTATTCCCTTCTATTTCTTATGGAAACTTACAGTTAATTTATAGCTCTATAAAAACATCTAGACTGAAATCTACACGCCCTGTTTATCGATTGGTCGAAATCTACAGCAAGGTTACGTTAAAATGCGACCTCAATAGCAAGTTATGATGGCATTCAATGTTTTTCAGTCGCATTAAATTATTTTAATACAACTCTTTTTGTATACGTGTTAATGCTCTTTGAAGAGCCCTACTCAGTATTCTGAAGAAGAAGAAGAAGATACATTAACATTTAATAAATACGTTAAAAATATAAAAGTAGACAAGGAGTTCACGAACGGCTTTCCCCTAAATTATGTTTCATACATATGTTTATAGGTGTTGATTTGATATCGGTTTCATGTTATATTTCTTCTATACATACATACATGTAGCATCCAAATCACGAAACTCTGGAATTATACACATGTAACTTAAGTGCAAGAGTCGAATATCTCGTTCTCTTTGAACATATTTTCGAAAATTCCGAAATTGAATTCCCATACGCCAACGTTATCCCCCTCTTTTGAATGGCATTAAGGTTTAAGGTCTTGGCGACCCCTGTCCCAACCCGAACTTTAAAAAAGATTCTACGTGCCGGATTGTATACTCTACATATTCCTTTGCCTCCATGATTTGAGATAACGTAACGCCATCTATCTCGTTCGATAATTCTAAAAATGTTATGCATTTATGCTATTTCTCTCTCATTTCGACCCTTTTACAAACCATGTGCTGTCTAACAATTTACTTATGATGTCATACCGCGTGAAGTTCAATGTTTCGATTATGCAAATAACCATAACATAAAACATTAACATATACATTAATACTTGTTTCGTTTGTAAGGGATTTATGGACACAGACAGGCAAGGCAACCTTGTCGCTGCCCCGCCTCTCTGTACCATAAATCCCTAACAAAGGAAATAAGTATCTATACATCTGTACTTATAAATTAAGACATTTCGCCAATAAATTACAAAAGGTCTGCACAAGAGTAACTGCTTATATACCTTCGATGTTTCAACATGTGATATGATGTCCGTAAGCGTACACCATGTAAAACGTTTAATTTGTTGCTGTTTTATCTTTTGACCCCAGTTTTGGTCAGTTTTAGTAAATTACAAGCAAAGGTGTCCGAACCGGGGGGCTTAGCCCCCCTATTTTTTGGCAAAATTAAACCTAACCATTGGGCACATAGCAGCAAGGAGGGTCCAGGCCCGGCCCCCTCCCCCCCCCCCCCCCCCCCGACACACACACACACACACTTTTCTCGCAGCAAACATATACCTAAAAAAAGATTGAAATATTTAAAGTGATATTGAAAATTGGAATCATAGGTATACTAGCCCCTACCCCCCCCCCCCAGCCCCTACCCCCCCCCCTCCCATGTACCGTGTCCCTCAGTGCGGTAAGTAGTCATAAAGACGATATACATAACTATAAAGTGATATATCTTTCCAAATTTTATTTGATTATAAGATAAACGTTAAGGCTGGAACACGCTGCAGTGGTTTTGCTTCATTTAGTGTAGTCCCCACTCTCACAGATGTCTGTTTGGCGCCCATCAATGTTGATCTTGACAGACTGACCCCCAATCACTGCAGCAAACAATAAAAAAGAAGTATAAATTGTATAGATATAACATGTTTTCTGCACTTCTAGCATTGAAATAGTATCCAATTTTCTGTTCATTTTACTATATATTATTTTATTTGCTTTATATCTTGCGTAACAGTGAATCAAATTGTTTCTTTAATGATAAGCATTATGGTATAGAAATTGCATGTTTTCAGCACTTCTTTCATTTAAATAGTATTAAAGTTTATCTTAGTTTTATATTAACGTATATTTTATTTGCTTTACATCTTGAGTGTATCAGTGAATGAAGTTATCCTAATAATGATGAATACCTCAGCATCTTTAATTAGTACTATAACTCCATCCAGTGGGTTCTTCTGCTGTCATTCCTGGTAAATAATCAAGTAAGAGAATTATGAAAAAAAATATATATAAAGAAGGATTTAAGAGTATTCAGACACAACAGACAATTATATTTCATCATCAATAATTTCATTTCCTTAGCTTTGTCAACAATTCTATTATAGCGACCCTAATTGTGGCAGTGACGTTTTTCTGAGTACGGGAGCCACCTCCACATTACGACTGGGTGGTAGCTTTATGTACCTTTGGGGATTATGATGGACGTCAAGCACCTTTATTATCTAATTGGCATTTCATCATGTGCATGATCACAATAAACGGACAAAAATGGTTTGTATCAGCATGCTGTGGAGTGCCTGGAGAAAAACATGTTGCAATATCAAAACAATGTACTCAAACAATTTATTTTTTAATTGATATGGATTGATGAAAACTAATAAACACGCGTCCTATTTCTATCAATAGCCAACACCCTATACTATAATTGTAATGGTAATCTCTTTGTGTTCAGTGTTTGACCACTGAACCAGCCTGATATGTTTGCTTTGTCTCCTGTTCCACGTACGGTCAAAGTGCTGCCTAAATTAGAAACTTATAACAATTGTTAGTTAACGATTTACATGTAATTAACTAATTAATCAACAAGAAACAACTGAAATGGCAAAGCAGTCAAAGGGTCCTTTTTGAAAATCTCTGTCAGATGGGATCATCTTGATTTTCATGCATACATTAAAATAAATACAATTTGAATTCCTTAAGAAATAGAGTCCATTCTAGCTTACAGCTTGTCAGAGGCTCATCAAATTCAAGTTGTGGAGAAGGACTTTTTATGGGATGGTCTCAGAAAATAGTTCCAGGCCTTGATTGGTGCTGGCTGAAAGGTTGAACATTTTTTGATTGAGGTCCTTATAATATACATATCAGCAGTGCCAGGCTTAAAATATAGAGACAAAACTTGTTGACATACGTTAATGATTTGTCTTTATACATTATTATTGTATTATTGAATTTTCATGATGTTATAAAGTAACATGGATGCAAATTCATTCTTCATTAAATAATGATCATCTATTTTTGAAAAATATCTGTTAAAATGCATGCCTTTGACAGATGATCAATCTTGAAAAAAAAATCTTAAAGGCTACAGCTGTATAAAATTCTTACCATAAAGACATCAGGTCTCCTGAGATGAATTCATTGAGATGTATGTGAATTATGCATGTGTTAAGTACACATCATAGTGAGAGCTACTGCAATTGTTAGGATTTTCATCCAGTCCAGAGTTTTGGATTTGCAGTTTTGTTCAGTAGATCCTTTTGTAAAAACCAGTTCTCCTGATCTCTCATCATGGAGTGGTCTTGATATCATATACACGTATCATAACATTTATATATTGGGAGCTCTCATAATTAAGGGTTAATTAAGCCATTATTCAACATTCGAACACCCTTGTATCCACTTGAAAGGACATCACATACAAAGAGTAGAACAGAATTCTGTTCTTGACGTTGGAGGAGGTTTGGAGGCTTTACTGATGACATCGGTGGTTTAATAGAGGCGACACTGAAGACATTGATTTTATCCTTAAATGCTTTTATCAATAGTTGAATTTTCAATTAATAATTAACCAGGCGCATGTGTGATATATTTCAATTAACAGTGTTTCATTAAACACTGTTTCATTTGAAGTCAAAATTTTTTTCTACGGAGTCCAGCCGGAAATCTGTTGATTCAAATAATATCAATCTGCAAATGTTCCCTTGTTCAGTGTTGGTTTCAGTTGCTGCTTCAAAATTAAAGTTGATCTTCATTCTATCTCAATCTCAAGCTTTTCTTTGGAGCTGAATTCACCGTGGCAGTTTTATGTATAATTTTGTTCTCAACAAATTTCTCCGGTATGATAAGATAAATCGCTATTGAATTCATCGGTTTTTCATCAACATAAGAAATGCAGCAAAAAAAATTATTGTTTTCACGTAATATTATATATCACACATGCACCGCTGATTTTATAATGATTCTTTTTAATCCTCCCGACATCTGAAATTTAAAAAAATGGAAAAAGCATATAAACAACTGTTATTCAAATAATCTAACGTAGAGCATTTTTTCCATAGAAGGCCTGCCTCAGTCATTTTGGCAAAAAAAAAAACTTTTAACGAAATCATGAAAAGAACATAAACATGTACCTGTTTCGTCGTTGTCTTGTCAACTAAATTAAAAAGTTATTATGAGCTAAAATATTTAACTTACCAAAACAACATTAATAAGGATGATATTTGTTTGGAGTCCAATATGTACCTAAAAGCTTGCGAAGCCTTAATTAAGCATTATAAATTAATAAACTAGAAATGATTTAAATCTATCAATTCTGATCGAATGGACAAGGCTCACATCTGGTGCTAACAGGAGAACCAACGCAATTAATTCCATTGTAGGAATCCACTTTGGATAAAGGAAACTGGGCCAGTCCAACTGACAGAGGCCATTGCTGAACAAGGAAAACAAATCCAAGGGTGGTTCGATCTAAACTTTTTTGTGCTGGTCAAGTCCTATAGGAGTTCCTACAAGTCCTGCACATTACCAGGGTAAGCACATAATGCTCAAAAAGATGTATCTTACGTGCTACAGGCTGGGCACAATAAGATGAACCCTGTGTGTACCAAGATAAGCACAGGGATATGTACCATAATTATTTGCTCTAGGATGATATGTATCCTATGTTTTACAGGGATGAGAACAAATAAAGGAACTATATGTTTTTTAGGATGAGCACAATGAAATGTGACTTGTTTGCTCAGGATGGTCACAAGAAGATGTATCCTATGTGCTACAGGATGCCTGCTCTATTATAGAACTTAAGTACTCGCAAGGAGCAGAATTGGTCAGCCTCTGTCCATTGCTGCCTTAGTGAACTTTGGTAAAATGCTTTCTAGCTAAAATTCTGCCAAGTCAGACCCTGTACCTCTGTCTAAGACAGGCAACAGTGTTGCTCCTGTTACATGCTATTAAGGTTATCACAAATCGGTGTTAGCTAAAGGGTACCACAGCTGAAGCTGTCTATACCTTGTTGGTCAGGAGGGGGTTTACATAGACATAGTTCCACCTGTATTGTTTTCCCATATCCCTTCAAAAGTCTAAAAATTCTAATACGCATTGACAATTCAGGTACAGTAGTGTCATTGGTTTACATGACTGGCGCTATTCTACAACATCGTGATGGTGTGTACGAATGATAGGACAGGACAACAACAAATGCTACAACCTATGGGGGAGAGACTTAAACCTTGGTTTGTCAACCTGTCGTCAGAACAATGTACCGTACTGTGGTTTCATCATTATTCGTTGAATATCAATGTTGGTCGATTTCGTCATGAAGTTGATCGACGGAACTGAACGTTTATTGTAGTGCAATTTTTTTTAACATTTTGTATCGATAGGACCATTGACCTTAAATTTACATTGAAACCGTGATTTTTATTGAATCCACCAAAATGAATGGCCACGAATTTAAATGAAACCAGAGTAATTGGCTTATTTTAATTCTGATTCTGTGACAAGTGTGTTGACCTTCAAGTATATGTAATCAAGTGGCATGGGACACAGTGATCAGACAGGTTATCTTCTCAGAGACTCAGACGAGCTGGCTATATGAATGAAAACCAAATAATTCCGTAATTATGCAGCTCTTCTTGTATGCTCCCCATGGAGTTGACGGTGTTACGGGTTGTATGTGTCTCGCCAGGTGTAATATGTAGAAGTCTGCGAGGCAAATTACTTTGCGAGCAAGACAATAAACCCCACCTCTACCTTTACACATACAATGTAGATTGGCATTGCAGGCCATGCAGGCATTGTGTTGCCTGGATATGAGTTTACGTGGACTTAAGGAGTCACAATCTAATTACTATGACTTTAACCTGCCATGAGCACTGGGTGGGTGTGATTGACTAGGATTAAGGTATCTCCCATTAGCAATGCAAACAAATTCCTTTTTTTGGGGGGGGGGGGGTGTTATAGATTAAAGTTTCAATGGTGATGGTGATAAAGAATCGAGCTTATCAGAGCTCATGATTGTACTTTGATTTCTTTGCCAAGAAACATTTTCTTACCCTGATGTGCAACAGAAGAGACGTTTAAAAAAGCGCCTGATTCTCTTCATCCTCTGAAAAAAAATGTTAAATCTAAATTTCAAAAACCATTCTCCCCAACTGTGCGCTGTGTATTATTAGAATCATAATACTAAATTGATGTGAAACTATTATAGTAATTTGAATAATAGAATTGAATATATAGCGAAGTAATGATGTACCCCAACACGTTTTGGCTTAGTCTCTACTTCCTTGTTATCATTGAACGAGATATCCTCCAAGTCTTTGTCATCTGGTTTGATTTGTTCATTTTCACTCCTTTCCTCTTGCCAAGTTGCCTCTTTATCATCCTCTACCTCCTGAAAAAGAAGAAATGCAACTAGTAATAGAACCCCGCATCTGATTTTTTTCAATCAATATAAAAATGGCTGTTGCATACATACTAAGTAAAATTAAATACCTCTATAAAATATGGATCTGGAGGCGACGTGCAGAGGCAACAGCAGCACAGGTCCATTCCCAACACCTTGCATATGGTCCAGCAACCCTAAATACAAACACAACAATGGTGCACCATACATAAACATAATTAACAGCTGGAGTCAGGTATCCCTGACTACTTTTTTAATTTTATCTATAAATATGAGATTTTTTTTATAGTTATTTTTCTTTTTGTGGAAAAGGAACATAATTATACATGTATCACTTTGCATCAGTGGATTAGCTGGTTGGTCACGTGGTACGAAGACCAAGTCTAATCCAATAAATATCTTGGGAACTAAGTACCTCATAAAACAGTTTACACTTTTTCAAAATCGCTACATGTTGGGGGGGGGATATATATATATATATATATATATATATATATATATATATATATATATATATAATTACTTTAAATTTTTACATACCGGTTCTTCTTGTGGGGGTTGGTCCGAGTAGGTTCTGTGAACCCCGTACCGGATATCATTCGTATCCAGTTGCCACTCTTTGGATTCCTGTTAAAAGAATTTTTGGTGAAAGCGATTTGTTAATGTTTTTTCCAGAAATTTACCATTCTATTTAATATTTCATTCAGCCAATATTTCATTTGTTTATTAATCACCATAGTGGTTTTATTAGTATTTGTGCATGGGCATCAGTGGATTAAGATGTTAAAATGTTGACGTAATAATTTCAAAAATACTTAGGTCAGGAAATTAGGATGCACAAGTTAAATGTTGAGAGTTACCTAAAGATAACGGTGCTTTTTTGAAGTATTAAGAGAGTTCGTAGCTGTGGCCATTTATATACAGAATTGATCTCCTTTTAAGAAGATCTACACTACAGCCAACCGCGTTGGCCGTAGTGTATATGTAAAAATATTGAAAATGCCCAGATTTAAAAGGTAAAATATATAGATTTTTTCTTTCTCCAAATATAAGTTTGCCTCAACAAACCACAGCTTGGAATTAGAGGTAAATCTGATGGGTAATATGTTGACCATCCGGCCTCCTTAAACTCCGCGGTAATCCAATTTATACAAAAAATGTTAAAACAGACAATATTTTTAATGAAAACCCAAAGTCAACATACTGCTATCTGACCCCCAGTTTGTTGGTGTCGGAAATGTGACCTGTGCTGGTCGCCTCGTTTTGGTGTGAATTTCTGTAACGAAAAAAACCAGTCAACTGAATTATGAAAAGAATTTAATTGATTTAAACCTTTTGTTAAGGCAGTTAAAATAAATGAGTGTTGTTATCGATACTTACAATGTCTTCTTGAAGGCCGGCCTCTACATGTATATTTTCCAGGAGCTCTTTCCCGGGGGAGGCGGTTTTTGGCTCTTCTTTTTTATTTTTAGACTCGACCACCATGCAGGATTTTGGGGGGACATCATATCGCTCGTTTTTCTTTGAGTCCTTTACATAGTTTGACAAGTGTATACATGTGTTTAAGGAGAGTTGAATTTAGCGAAAAAGCTATTTTAAGATTTTGACCAAAACGTATCAAAATATGTGTATGTGTAGTGTCGGTGTAACATCATATTTTTGTATATATATCTCACCCCGGGTTCAATATATTATGGTCGTGACATATCAAACAAATATTTTCTAATTTTTGTTTGTCATGGGAGAAAAGATTGAAAGTTTTAAACAAAAGTGAACTAACATGGAGTTACCCTCCCCCCTCCCCATTTTTGGTGGGCATGCAAAAAATTAAAGTGAAAGCAAGGAAATTAGCCTTGAAATTAGAAACTGAAGTTATGTATACAGGAACAATTCACTCTGCGCAACCGCCCCTCCCACGGATAAGGATTTGAAATCACGATTTTTGAAAAATGTAAATTTCCTTGTTTTTCCTCTGTTTTTGCTTTAAATTTTACTCGATAAGTCTGCCCCCCCCCCTCCCCTACTCCCTAAAACGATGGTACCTGCCTGTTTTATATTGACATCCTTCTTTTAAAAAAGTAATAAACTGATCTTAAAAAGTAAGTATAATCAACTAAATTATTGCTAATGTTCATCAGTACATAATAGATAAAAGAAACAGCCAAATCGTATGCTATGGGAATTTGAGTCGTAATTATTTCGTACAGACCGTGATTTTTCCAAGGTCGCTGAAGATTTCGACCAATAGATAAACCTCTCAATTTCTATACAGAGCAATGAACTACAATCAATATCGGTAAGAAATAGAGGTGTGTGTGTGGGAATTTTCTTTTTTGCGTACCATGTGTGTTTATTTTACAATCTTCCTGTTGCCCTTCGAGGCCCCATTAATTTGTTCTGAAATTAAAGTGATTTGAATATTTTGCCCCCTCCCCCCTTTCAAAAAATAAACTAAAATCGTTCATTATTTCGCAGCCATAATATTTTGAACTCCGGGTTTAATATTTTACAGGGGGTTCAATGTATTGCAGGTACAGAATTTTGCATACTATTTTGAACCGGAATTCAATATTTTGCGGTATCAAAATATTATATATGACAATGGTATACATGTATGGTTTGTAGGATATCATGAATTAGTTGAAAGCAAGTAAAATATAAAATATTTACTAGTTTAGACTCACAATAAGAATTTATGTTAAATAGTTTAGTACTAAGAAGTCTAAGAAGCCTAAGAAGAAGACTCGCCTTTTTTCATCATAATGGCTGCTCGATTCTTACCTTCTCTCTGACATTAAGGGTCACGCTCTTGTTCCTTGTAACCATACCAATATTTTCAGGTCGTAGTTCGAGAAAATCGCTTTGTACATTCTTCTTTTCGGTCTTTAGTTTAACTGCAAGAATTCCCTTTACGGGTATTTCTTTCGGTTGTGTTCCGTTTTCACCCCCCATTTCACCACCGGTTCCACATTCTCCCTTGCTTGATTCACCAAGCTCATAACTAGCGGTGGAGCCAGCACTTTCCTCCCCAGTGATTTCATTGTCTTTTGCTAAATATACATTATAGTTAATAAGTTTTTTTAAAAAAAATTCCTAATTATTAAAAACTCTATGCAAAGTGAAGACCAAACTTTTTTAAATGAAAGCTCACCTGTTTTGCTCTCTTCATCGCTTAGAACTTCTACACAGGTGACGTAACTATCATTTTCTGATGAGAGTTCATGATCATCTCCTATGGCATATTAATATGAAATATAGGATCAAAAGAACCACTATACATGTACATGTACTTAAATTTTAAATTTGTTAATCAAGACATGAACCATAAAGTTTTGAATTGATGAAACATATTGTCTAATTGCTCTTTATCGTGTCGTTTAGGATGTGTTCTGCCTTCCTACCTTCCTCAATCACTGCCTCCTTGCAATGATCTTTATTATCCTCTACGCCTCTATTGTCTTCCCTCTTGTCCTCTTCCTTGCTTGTCGCTTCTCCGTTGCCGAGTTCTCTGCTTTTCTCACTGACTTGTTCATCCTAACAATTGCAAAATTGGGTTCACATAAGCACACAACTGTTCTTCTTATAATGGTAGATAATGTAACAATTCCAAATGATTTATGTCAAGACTGATGGTGTGAGCTAATGAGTTTGTGCCACATTGTTTGTGCCATAAATTATGTTAATGAGGCTGGGTGGTCAGCCAAACTAACCATTAGATCTACTTTAAATTTTATATACATAATATACATGATGTACATGATTTTTTAAGCTATAAACCAGTATTTTATAAGGAAAAAGTCAAATATCTTATCTTTTAAATTGGGGGTTTTTTTGCTCTTCTTCTTAAGGAGACCAAAATAGTCTTAAAATAGCGAGGACTATCAAGACCTCTTAATGTAATAATGTATATCCACCTATATATATTTCCTTTACTTATACTGTGTTGGCATATTCCACAAATAAATTTTAATTTGCCTTGATGTTGTTTCTCTATTAAAAGAATTTCACAAAACATATCTTTGTTTCCCATTGACATTTAAAAAATGTACTTTGAGCAACATTCCCGACCCCCCTGCAAACCACGGTTTTTGATTTGATAAAGCTTATAATGCATATTAGCCTATGTACGGGCTTGCATCGACGTTTTTCACAAATTGTATCCCATATGTATTATCAAATAAAATTTTCCGTTGAATAACTATGTAACCCCCTCCCCTCCGCACCCACTCTCCACAAATTGGAATTAAGATGTTATTCGCCAAGACATGTCATTAACTAGAAAGTGGCACCCCAATATATGATTAAAACAGATCATAAGAAAAAAGTTCTTACCATTTCTGAATATCTGTAGTTACTCTATAAACAACGCTTTTATGACGTCACACAATTAATTACGCCACAAAAGTCATTACGTCATTATGTCTTAAATTGTTTAAATTGAATATAAATATTTGGCCTTTTTGGTATGCTTTTAAAAAACTACAATGTCATTTTTTTTCAATTAAACTTTATTTTCCTAAAATAGACAAATCCACACTTTACAAAAGTTATTTTCCTGTCCGCCATCTTTGGATGAAAACCTTTAGATTTCTTACAGTAACCTTTGTAGTTTAAAGGTTTATAACTTTGTCATTTGAAATTAAAAATACGTGTCCGTTCTCTATTTGATTGCCCCAACACACATATTGAAGGAATAAATTAATTTCCAAAAGATTTCATCGCAGGACACCCAAATATTGGGTCAATAAAAGGCAATAGTTTGTGATTCTTATTTTGACGCCCCACCCTATTTGTGACATTAATGCAATTATATTTACATTCACTTCCCCCCTATTAAATTGCATTGATTTACTTGAGTGATATTTACGCATAACACTAAAGACCCAATCCCTAAATCTTGTGTGCATGATACATTCAATTTTTCTTCAGTCTTTCTCGAGGAACATGTCTGACTCTCCTCGCGACTTCAAACCGGATCACGACCTGATTTATGCTTACGCTTCCTGGTCAATAATTTTATTGATGTAAATATATTTTAACAGTTACAGTGGCGTCGAAAGCAAATTGAATGTTTAGGGGGAGGGGGGGGGGGGGTAGACTGATCATCAGAAATCTTGACAAGCCCAAAAAAAATTGAATCATTATTTATTTTTTTTAAAGATGTGGTCTCATGGCTGATACGGTGTGTGCAAACAATTTTTCGTTATTTAATTTGTATGCACACACCGTTGCAGTTATGATACCACATCTTTCAAAAAATAAAGATTCAATGGTTAATATTTCCATTGCCACGTATAGCGCTATTCCACTCGTCCACAACGCACACTCGTTAAAATCAAAGTACTGAAGTACTGACGGGAATTGATTTTATCGATTATCATTTATTCAAAATCAACGATATGTGATTTTGCATGGCAAGTAGTATCAGTAATTGAGTATTTCTGAGAAATTGTATGGATCCAGGCAAGATTGGACTCTTGTCTTGTTCAACCAAAGGCTCTGCTGTCTCCGTTTATCTCCGACAAGCAAGAGAGACTCTGTTTTGTCGGATACTAACGGAGACAGCCAAGCGTCTGGTTGAACGAGACTACATTGAACTTTAGCGTAGGAATATATACGACTTTAAAAATTAAATATCTAAACTGTTTGTACAATTTAAAACTATTATTCCCATGGTATTAATAAATAATTTTTCTTGAAAAACAATGCTTCAAAATACATAGCATCGAATTTATCGATTATTTTCAAGAACCAGGTGTTGTCAGCGGTATTGATTTGTGCTTAGGTCCAAACACTGTTTCACTTTCGCTTTGCCCGAGTAGGTGCATAGGAGAGTTGATTAAAATTAACTCCCAAAAACCACACCTTTTGAAGTAGTCTGCAATATTACAGGTACATTTATGTCGCATACCAGTATTCCACGGAAACAAATGTAGTGTAGTTTATCACTTATAATTTTTGGACAGTGGTTATAACTTGAATTTAAGTATCAAATTGATTACTTGATCCTATCTGAATTGTTTTAAAGTTTGTTCAGGGTTTTTTATATCTTCATCTCAAAGCCATGCAAACTTTTTATACGCCTCTTTTATATACTACTTCATACAGATAAATATAAATACATAACATTATATTTTTTTAAATTGAATTTCCATAAACGCTGAATGATAAATGATAGAATTAGATATACATCTATTTATGTAGATACTGTATGTAAGATATTTCCGTCAAGTTACATGTATATGGCGTATGGGACAACTCCATATTAATTGTGAGTTTGTGACATTTTATCGTAATAAATAATAAAATAAAAAAAAATCTCACCTAATTGTTTATATTAATATTTTCCAGTGATAACACTACGTATCGATTTTGTACTATATTACCCATAACTTCAAATTGGGGCGCCAGCGGGGTGTGCCTATTTATATTTAAATAATTAATTGTACAATGGCTTAAAATTATATAAATATAAGTAATAAGGAATCATTCTTTGAATATTATGAGGTGATAATTTCGGTCGAAGCGTGATCAAATCTATCATAAAGCCCTTGGGGCTTTATTGGATGTGATCACGCCCCGACCAAAATTATCATCTCATAATAAGCAAAGAATGATTCCTTATATCTGGTGTAACGTGTCGAGGGGTCCGTACCTAGTCAATTCTAGGGTCTGGGTGTTGAATATAAAAAATATCAAACAATAATAATTTTCCTCTCTAAAATGATTAGTGATTACAATTGGCCTACAAATATTTACAAAATGGCCTTCCCTTACTTAGGGTAAAATCACAAATGAATCTGGTCGGCCGGGATTGTAACTTTATTAATACCACGAGGTAAACACTATTATATGCCTTATTCAGGCGGTAGTGAATACCCGCGGCACGCCCTAGCTGGGTAACCTACTGAAGAGGCAAACCCTTAGTAGAGGCAGTCACTGTGTTAATGCCTTATGCAGGACGGACAGTGTACAACCTCTAACCAAAGGCGTACCCCTTCCCTAATACTACTAGTAGAGTATCAGCGACGACTAACTAGGCTTACCTCCAAGAGGACAGCCTCTATAATAACCAACTAGTGGTTAAACACGATTGGTCCTATAATAATCAATGTGGTAAGCCTCTCTCTCAAGGCAACCCACCTACCAAATCGTAATTTAGTCTCGCAATTCCTCTCCGTTGGAACTCTGCTAGGGAAGAGGACGCGCTCGTTTATATACCCTCTGTGGGTCACGTGACAATCTCCGCTGGTTGCTAGGCGACAATACAAACACAGCTATCATGTGCCGTACGCATGATTCAATATTATATAACATAAAATCGTTACATCTGGAAAGTTGTCACCAAACAGCGTACCGTAATGGGTTTGAGTATTAGGATCTGTAAGTTATAAGTTCCCATTCCGCTGAGTCTTTTATTATTCTTTCACTTTTCAAAAATTTGTAAAAATATTTTGTGGTTAAATATTGTTAAATTTTAAAATTCTAAAAAGGTTAAAGTATTTTGATTATTATAACTTTTATCCATAATATCAGTATCAGTTTTTTGCATTAAAACATGTGAAAAATGACGCTGGTTTCATTAAGTAATAAGGAATCATTCGTTTAGTATTATGAGGTGATAATTCCGGTCGGGGCGTGATCAAATCCAATAAAACCAGAAGTCTCTCATAATAAATTATTTTTGCAAGTTTTTTTTTGGTAATTAGTAACAATATATTAACATCGATTTTTATATATAACGCGTTCTCAATAAAACAGAAAATCTGGGTTTTTTTCTGTTTTGAACGATGAAAGCGATTACACAGATGTAAGCAAATTAAGACATTTTAAGCTTTATTTACTGCAGAACACACGTAACAAGAAATAAAAAAACTCTTTTGAGTGGAAATGTACCCCCAAAACCAACAAACTGATAGCATCTCAATATATATAAATTTTAAATTGGAACAGGGTGTAAAGAGAATATACAAGTAAAGCTTGCAATATATACACATATAAAGACTGTGTTGCAATTCTTAGGAGTAAATTTAGTTATTTACTCCGACACAAGACAACACCTTTACAAAGTCGAAACCTTAAAAGTATACAGATCACTATTGTTTTGTAGTTCGGGGAGGGGGGGGGTAAATATATCTTATCACTAGACAACATCTTTACAATCTCGAAGCTTTAAAATTAAACAGAAAATGACTGTGCTGCAATTGCAATTTTTTTTTTGGGGGGGGGGGGGGTAGGGGGGTTAAGGACTTACCCCAACACAAGACCACACCTTCGCAAAGTCGATGCCATAAAAATATGCAGAAAATGACTGTGTTGCAATTATTTAGGGTAAATCACTATGACACAAGACCACGCATTAACAAAGTCGAACCATAAAAATAAACAGATAATGACTGTTTTGAAATTGCTTAAGGTAAATTTACCTCGACACAAAACGACACCTTTACAAAGCCATATAAACTATACTCATTACGATTGTTTTACAGTTCGGGATGGGGAAGGGGGGGGGGTAAATTTACCCCAAACTCTAGAAAACATCATGGTATTCAGCGCTGTTAGCTACATTTGCCATCAAACAATTTTAAAAATCCTTCGAAAAACACCTTATTACAATCAGTTAGGGTCTCGTAGTTATAAGATTTTTATCATTATAGGAACAGGATATTTTTCTCGTCACTGAAAAATTATTTTGACATTAATGACGAATGTAAAACGTCTTTTATTTTCACTGGTTCTTAATGAGCAATATGCTTCGAAACAAGGAAAAGTATAAAATACTTACCATTGTGTGTTTATAAAATGGCTGATTATGACGTCACCATGGATGCGTCATAGAGACTTACATTTCGGAACTCTCTTACCCTACACTGGAACCACTACGGTCTTCGCTTACATAAGAGGGGTTCTGAATAGATGTAGAACAATGACGCGGGAGATAACCCTTTTTTCCCCTTTTTTGGGCAAAGGAGAACAAACGCTTTTTTCATTTTTAATTTCAATATCGTCGAGACCGGGGCGCTGGGTGGGTGGGGTGGGCTTTCTCTTCTTTTTTTTCTTCTTTTTTTTTTTGGCAATGTTAGACATAACCGTAATCATATCCCCCTTTTTTGCTGGTCAAAATTGCTTATGTTTCTGATGTGAAGAGTCCCCATTAATTAATAAAACACATACATGTATTCTATTTATCCTACTCGTTGATTTCAAGTAGTTATGGTTTTTAGCACGATTAGAAATCCTAAGCTGCATCGCCCAAAGCTCTAGAATGCAATAAAAACTGAATTTAATTAATTTGAAAACGATTGACTAATAAGCTTTACAACTTACATAAACACTGTACATATATGTACTAGTTGTGGCAACCAACACTTCGAAGGAATAAATTAAATTCCAAGAGATTTCTTCACAGGACGCCCAAATATTTGGTTGTATAAAGAAGGGTAGGCCTAAGTTGTTTTTCCCTTTTGACCTTTGGGTTGACTCCGCAAAGGGGAGCAACTTTTGCAAAGTGTGGATTGGACTATTACACCGTGGTGGTCCCATGTTTTTTTTTTAATCTCTCTTTTTATAATGTCATATGTTTCTCTCTTAATATCAACTATAAGTCGGCAATATTTCCTGAAAACTCTTTTATATTATTGATAAAAGAACCTATTGTCTGCATTGTTATTCAGCATGAAAATATACTTACATTAGTTTCAGTGATGATACATGTAAATCCTCACAATAAATATCATGGCTTCAACACATTTAGTGCATGTAGGCTGCCGTTTTGTGACATCATCAAGTAAGTCATATGGCGCGATAATTTAAATTTGCATTCAGTACATAAAGCAAGTATAAGTAGTTACTGTTTTACTTTAGATAATAGTGTTTATAACTTGATCTCTTATACATTGCCTGAAGGTGTGTTTCCATTTATTCTGCCCCAAAATATATAAGTTGTTCTTGTCAGGCGCCGGCATTGTCAGAAGAATACTGTTACAGCATATTGATTTTGTATGATAAGTTTCACAACCCAAGATCATGATTTTTATAAAGAGTTTTAGCTATCACAGGAAATTTGAACAAAGAATGTTAAGTTAAACATGACTTGGCAACCTGGTATTCTTCATGCAGTACTTACCTTCTTATAAAATCCTTTCAAATTTTCAACGTCACCCTTATTCTTTGTTTTCTTTAATTTTTTATAATGATTATGATTTATTTTTAATGTCCAAAATGTTTTCTGAGAGGAGTCTTAAAGTAATTTAGGAGTGTTTGTAAAGATATCATCTAAATGTGGTCTGCTTAAATTGTTGACGTCATTAGTGTTCAAGAGAGGATATATATTTCTCTCAAAGCCGTGTCTATCAGTGTCTTTTGAAAAACAGCATGCAGGAAAATAAAACTGAACTTATTTATTTTACAACGATTGATAAACAAGTTCTACAACTTATATTAATATATTTCTCGTTGTCACGAATGTTAGCGCGAGGGCGTCATTGATTTGGGAGGAACCTGGAGTGCCCGGAGAAAACCCACCTGTCCAAGCGGGCGACCACCATACCCTGTCACATACAACCACTGTCGATCACGGGGATCGAACTCGAGTCGCAGCGGTGATGAGAGAGTACATTGTCCACTGCGCTGCCAGGACACCTTTTCAAAAGGAAAATCTTATTTCTCAGCAACCCAATGTTTTGTTTTTTGTTCATGATAAACTGCCAATACAAGATTTTACAATGGAACAGTCCGAACTGATCAGTATCGATCTATGGCCTTGCTAATAACATGTGTACATATAGACTTCTAGACAGTGTTAAGAAATCATTCTATGAACTCCCGTAGGGAAGTATTTCCGGTTAAAATGGTTGGTTTCTGGGGGGGGGGGGTGTTTTTGGGGGTGTTACTAATTGACTAAATTAATTTAGAGGGAGGAAAAGGCCGAAAATTATTTGCATCGAGGTGCTAATTATCATGACATGAGGATAACTAAATGATTGTAAGTTAAAGAGACAGGTTAACGAATAAACCAATGGTTTACCAAATATTGAATTTTGAAACATTTTCCGTATATTTATAAAAAAATTAAAATATATATTTTTGTAAAGATTGATGCGTTCAAATGAAATAAATCTTAATAATTAAAAAGAGAAAAATAGAAATATGCATTGGTTCAATACATAAATATTTAGTTTCCCATCTGCTTCATAGCAACGCAAGCGCAGGGAAATGCAAATTTATATCATGAGCAAGCGGCCTCTCAGTGAAACCTGGTCCCATCAAGTATCATTAAATTTTTATATATTGATAAATATTAAAAAAAATTGTTATTTGAACTCGCCATTCTAACGACAACGAGGGAGAAAGGAGAGAAAATAATTTGGCTGAATATTTTCTTGTAAACAGTACTCGTATTAGTCGTATATAGCATTTTTGTAATTTTTGATTGTCCAGTTCAAGCGAAATACACCATAGTTTCTTTATAGGTCAACGTTGGATGCATTTTACGGTCAAGATTCGTTGATTTCTGCTATATTTTGATTTTCGGTCTCATGTCTAGTTCCTGTGTGCTTTTCATATAATTGATCATATACTAGCGGAAAAAAGAAACTGTGTATTAATTGTTCTATATCTATTGTTTGTATTTATAAAATTTAAACAATCGATACTGGTAACTGTAAAGGATTTGTTTAAACTTTATTTGTTAAGGAAATCACTTTAGTTTCAACAAAATTTACCCCTATGTCATGCCACGACTTAACGAAAACCAACGTAATCGTGCTGTTGGGATGCTGCAAGCTACATGTAGAATGGCACAAAAAACTGTAGCAATACACTTTAGAGTTCATCGCAACACGATCCAGTCATTATGGAGACGTTTTCAACAATCTGGCAACACTCAGGATCGACCGCGCTCTGGGCGACCTCGTGTGACGTCACGTCAACAAGACAACCACATTAGACTTGTGCATCTGAGAAATCGTTTCCAGACAGCAAGTTTGACTGCCCGTAGTATTCCAGGGCTTCGACCAATTAGTCCAAGAACTGTGCGTAATCGTCTGTGCGAGCAAAACATCGAACCAAGACGTCCAGCGGTGCGCACAGTACTGCTTCAACGTCATCGTATCGCCAGAAAAGCGTGGTGCACACGACATCTGCGATTCAGAATACAGGACTGGGCCAATATTCTGTTCACTGATGAATCCAGATTTCATTTGGATAGCAGAGACGGCCGTTGTAGGGTGTATCGTCGCGTTGGGGAGCGTTACCAGGACGCTTGTGTTGTGCAACGTCGACAATTTGGTGGAGGTAGCGTTATGGTGTGGGGTGGAATATCAGCTCGTGAAAGGACCCCTCTACAAATTGTCAATGGAAATCTCACTGCGTACGCTATCGAGATGAAATCATTCAGCGTCATGTGATACCCTTCATACAGACACCAAAATCACATCACTCTGCAGCAAGACAACGCAAGGCCACACGTTGCACGTGTAGTCAGGGACTTGTTTGTTCAACAGAATGTCGATGTCTTGCCTTGGTCAGCTGTTTCCCCCAATTTGTCGCCGATCGAGCACGTCTGGGATGAAATGGAAAGACGTTTACGCCGTTTACCAAATCAGCCAGTGACATTGGCTGATTTAGGCCAGGCTTTAACCAATATCTGGAACAACATCCCTCAAGCATTTCTGAACACTTTAGTGGCATCAATGAGGCGTCGCTGTCAAGCATGCGTGAACGCAAATGGTGGTCACACGCGTTTTTAATTTTGTTAATTCAGTTTCAAATAACAGTGACTTTCGAGTGTGATGAAATTGACGTTATTCGACGTTGACATTAATGTGTTATGAGATGTTGTTACGAATACATGTTTTAACAGTATTACAAGAAATAAAATTTGTTTATTGTAATTTTTAAATGTTTTTTCATATATTAAATAATACACGGTTTCTTTTTCCGATAGTATAGTATCCATACCTTTCCGGTATGTTAATCTATAAATCTCAGAGTCAAGGTTTGATCTCGGTGTAACAGATGTCTCTAATCTAATACGAAAATACTCATTGATTATAAATGATCGATACATTGCAATCACTCAAAATTTTCTGCAATTTCACTATCGTTCATTTACCCTCTATCACTCCCTTCAAATTTAATTATGCTAGTTTTATTCAATCGAAAAAAAAAATAGAAATGCTCCTGTGCAATATACTGTTAACCAACTTTGTTCGCGTGCGAGAAATTTTATTTGTTGCCGCGGACCAGTATTTGCCATATTGTTGTAATAAACAAACAAGTGTTGATAATGCTTCGTCGCGAAAATTAGCCGAGAACCAGTTCATTGCGTGGATATCGCGAAAAAAAGTTGTCGCAAATAATAATTGATTACAAAAACTTCATGACTGCGATGATAAAAGATAAAACTAACCAGATTACAAAAACTTTCTTTCTTTCTAAATTAAAAAAAATCAACAAGTTATGATTTGCTCCGCCATTATAGAACAAGAGGCCCACAGGCCTTGATGCTCACCTGATTACCATAGCCTTTAGATTGACATGTCAGAGAGTCTCGTGTTTGCATTTTCAAGTTTTATTTTGAAGTCAAAACCACAATCTAAGACTCCTCTGACTCTTATCCCGCTATTATAATTCGATATTTGAAAAACATTCATTCATGAAAATGAATGGGAGGACAGGAGGATTAATCTCGAATTGTATATACATTACCTTCAGGGGTAAAAAAAAAATTGGAAACTTTTGGTAATAAAAGATATGCAGGCCGTTAATGGTCATCTTTTAAAATTATATTCACAGTTTCATTTATAATGCACATACAATGCATGCAGCTTATTTCTACAAGTATACAATGCACAAGATTTTTTATAAATAACATTAAATTCATTAGTGCCAAGTGCCAATTTATCATTTAGTTTTCAAGATGAGTTAGATGAGTTTCAAGAAGTTTAAATTGTTAATGGATAACAAACAGCAATTACCTGAGGTAAAAATACATGTTCAATATATGGGCTGCCATATTATTCCCCCATCCCAAAATAAAACGCCTCAAATTTTGCCCCTTGGCCTTGGCAGTGAGTTTCATAATTTAGCATCAGGACATTATAACAATGCATGACTTTATCTCCTACGACTGTGATAGTCCACCCTGGGGCCTGAGCCCTTGTCCCTGAGGTCATGATTTTAACCATTTAGGTAGAGGACTTTAACGACTTCATTAACAGTAGTTTTTTCTCAACGTTTATGGTAATAGAGAAAAATTTTGAAAATGTGGGGTTGTTTTTTGGTTTTTTTTTTTGCATGTTTGGCTCCGCCAATGACGCCACGGAGGGGTAGATGAATTTCACAATTTAGATACCTCTTGCCAAATTAAGAGAGGATTCATAGCAAAAATGATATTTAATTGGCCCTGTTGTTTTTAAGAATAAGTTAGTAAAAAAATATAAAATTGTTTTATCATGACAGACGTCAACTGAGGAAAACCAATTGCAATAAGTCACCTGGCTAAGCCATCACCAACTTTCCTCGAGTCAATACTCGGCCTCAAGTCTGAGTTTTACCTCAAGATTATGCACTTTTCCTTTAAGAATTTGAGTTGAGGATTGTGTTGAGTGATTTAAAAATTTTGGTGGTGGTGGGGCCTGAGTGACTCAGGTGACCTCAAAACCAAGGCTGACTTTAATAACGTCATTTCATAGTTGCTATTGGGACGTCATTAAAACTGAACATATAATTCATTTGGCCTTTTATTTCCCTAAAGATGGCATACGAATATTTGTCAGCAAATCTGATGGGTAAGAATTATAGAAATATTAGTGTTTAATGTAAATTATCTTTAGGTAGTTATCAATGTTAAGCATTTAATTTAATATCATAATGAACTTTGCATCCTTCTCTTTGTTATAGCAAACCCAATTGGTTCCCGTGGGACAATTCTTTCCGCTACCGACAGCATCAGAACCAGTAACATTGGCAGAACCACCGACAGTTTTGCTACAGCAAGAGACACCACCATCAGTATCAGCCCCGCCCACTACCTCACCGCCATTCACACCATCGGCGCCGCAATCACCTCCAGTAAGATCACCACAGCGGTC
Source organism: Magallana gigas (assembly GCF_902806645.1). Classification (NCBI taxonomy): domain Eukaryota; kingdom Metazoa; phylum Mollusca; class Bivalvia; order Ostreida; family Ostreidae; genus Magallana; species Magallana gigas. The sequence continues at coordinate 38,774,607 of NC_047566.1, read as the reverse complement.
AGGATCGTCGTTACTACGCACGCAATCTGATGGACCATAACGCCCACTCCCGGCGTCTCGATTCACGCTCTCAGTTCTCCGACTAATGAGAACCAAGTCTGGGCGGACTAAAGTGACGCTGGTCGTCAACAAGACGACAATACTTCCTCCGGCTGCTTGAGCTTCCGGTCATCGAAATGAGGACTTTTGGTTAGTTTGTTCTTGACTTCTTTGTTTTACCTTTACTACATCACAATTATATTTATGTGTAGTATAAATAAATAGGCATATACCATTGATTTTATAAGTCATCTTTTTTAATTATTATGCATGATTAAAAGTAAATACTGTTCTTATTATAGGCAAACAATAGTAAATACAGCGAGACCTGGAATATCTGGCATTAAAAAGTTTTGTCGATATACATAAAATAATTTTGTAATTGATTAATTCCCCTGGAAACAGAGGCGGAATGCAGAAAGAAACCTCTCATGTTAAACTCTTAATTTCAACAAAGCTATGATTTCAATATATTTACAATTTCCATTGTCTTTGCCTGTGATAACACTACGTATCGATTTTGAACTATATAACCCATAATACAAATGACGCCAAATTGAGGCGCCAGCGGGGTTTGCTCATTTATATCTAAATGTTTAATCGTACGACGGCAAAAAATTATATAAATATAAATAATAAGGAATCATTCTTTGAATATTATGAGGTGATAATTTCGGTCGGGGCGTGATCAAATCTATCATAAAGCCCTTCGGGCTTTATTGGATTTGATCACGCCCCAACCAAAATTATCACCTCATAATACTCAAAGAATGATTCCTTATTCCTTATATAACATTGTATGTTACATGTATTATAATTCGACCAAATTAAAAGATATGTTGAACTGTTCACTCGTCAGTTTGCTTATTATTTGATAATGACTATCTATGTGTTACATTAAAAGTTTAAAATCAAAGATTTCTAAACTTAACTATATATATTTACATTTTTTCAACTGTCTGTGATAACATTGCGAATTAATTTTGAACCCTAAGTGACACAAAATGGGTGTGTCTTTAAGCATAACCGAAAAACCTTATTGGCTGCGCCTCGTAGTAATACATAGCATGTTCTATTTAAAATGATAGTGGTTGTTAAATGAGGTTGTTTTAAAGTGCATATAAGTATAGGTAATAAGGAATCATTCTTTGAATATTATGAGGTGATAATATCAGTCGGAGCGTGGTCAAATCTATCATAAAGCGCTTCGGCCCCGACCGAAATTATCACCTCATAATACACAAAGAATGATTCCTTATTCCTTCAATAACTTTTGTTTCGTTTTGGAGATTATATTCAGCGTAAACTTGAGCTTTCCCATAAATTCACCACATAAATTTTAAGAAATTATACATTACAATTTACAATACAAATCAAATACAAGATTTATAGTTGGGTAGTATTTTAGTAGAAAGCCGAGTGGCATCCATCGGGCTAACCGCAACTTACAATGCAATTCACGTTAAACTACACGAAAAGAACTTCTATTGGGGAAATATATATTACATTTGATACCCGTACGTAGTCGTAAGGATTTCGAATAAATGTTAGGTTTCATCAAAATGAGAAAGCATCATACAAATTAGGCTAGCATTGACTTAATGTGATACTAGAGAATAACAGATTTTATTAGATCTATGCATCTTAAACATGCATACTAACATATATTTGGACTTTGGCAGAAGTCATTCAGAGTGTATTTGAAACTACTTCCGGGACATCTTAGCGTGAGCCTTAAGGGACGATTAGTTGTACAAGCATGATTCACCCAGCACAGTTGTTTGCATATTTACAAACTATATCAACATAATAAATATAGATCGTATATTAACTAAACTTCTAATGAAATTTAACTATTTCCTCATTAATAAATTCTGAATCAAATTTTAAATAGTTCCCTATTTATTCATTAAATATGATATTTCCTATTTATTCCTGGACCTCAGTATTTACTTCCTCGTTAATCGATGTACTTTATATACTTTACACTGGCCCAATCGGCTCATGTGTGTGCAGACAAAAGAGCGGAAATGTTCTCGCCCTTTCTGGTTTGTTTGGCTATTTCACTATGGACCGTGGACGCCTCGAACTTTACCACTGGGGATCCTCGAGCCTGCTATGATGGGAAAGGAGAAAAGCCTTTTATGTTTGAAGTTCTGCCCGAATTTGGTTGGGATAACCTTGTCAACGGAAACCGGGGCGTTGTCGTGAATTTCAATTATTCAAAATGCAAGACAACAGAGGACAGGCGGTATCTTCTTCCCGACGGGGTCGTCACCATTCCCGTCAAAACGAGTCAAATGAACGTTTTTTCCAAGCTCTATGACCACTGGTCTCAGTATGAATCGGATACGGCGTTTTCTGTCAACAACGGAGCTTCGGCGACGATCAAAGGTGTGAAAATTGCTGCAAGTTTCTCCGCCGAATATGAACACATCAAAAAGCACCAGTTGGAAGATAAACCGTTTACTACCAAAGTTCAGGCGAGGTTTGTCCGATACACAGTGAAAGTTCTTCCAGACGTACAGCTTGAGCAGTCTTTCCGCAATCGTTTTCTGAGAATCGCTGGACAAATTCAACAAAACCGGAAGCTGTCCACTAAGTACGAGAGCGAACTGCTGGTGCGTGATTTCGGTACAAACGTTCTAACCAGTGTCGACGCCGGGGCTTCCATTGTCAAAGTGGATCAAGTCGACTCTTCATTACTTGAAGATACCACAACAAACAAGGTCAAAATAGGTTATTCAGCCAGTGTTTCCCTTCCCGGACTAGCAAACGCAAGCATCAAAGATCAATATTCAAACACAAAAACGGAACTTAAGAAGTACATGAAAAGTGTCAAGAATTCGGACATTAGAACCTATGGTGGACCACCAATGAATCCGGAAAATTTCACGCTCAGCAAATGGACAACTACTATTGGGAATGATTTGGTTGCTGTTGACAGGAATGGGTTTCCACTTGACTACGTTATATCCACGACAGCATTACCTGATCTATCTGAGAGTCTTGTAGAAGAGGTGGTTCAGAGGGTTCGACAGGCGATCTCGTCCTATTTTAAACACAACACGTATCCAGGATGTACGAACCCTGATGCACTTAACTTTAGTAAAATCTCAAATTTGGACGACGGTTCATGCCATGTGCCACTCACTAATCTGAGCTTTGGGGGAGTTTATCAAGAGTGCCTCTTCCAAGGTAAACTTTTCAATGATGAAAACTTGTGTGACAAACTTGCGACCAAGAATCCGCAAACACAGAATTTTTCGTGCCCAGACGGATTTGAAAATGTTCTTCATTACAAAGGAACAACGCATAAAGCTCAGCAACAGCACCAATGTCACAGATGCTGGATCTTCTTCAAATGTTGTCATGATCAACCATTTTATGCTTCAGCAACGTACACATCGTACTGGTGTGGAGCAAAGCCAAACTCTGAAGTGCATAAGGATAGTGGATATCTGTTTGGGGAACTGTATTCGGACAGAACCAATAACTTTGTCACGCAATCAAAATCATGTCCGCAGTATTTTAATTCTTTGCTGAATGCTTCCAATGTCAGAATTTGCATAAGTGATGACTACGAACTTGGTGCAAAGTTTGCGGTGCCTTTGGGCGGATTCTACAGTTGCCAACAAAATTCAGTATTGCGTGCGGACTGGTCTACTCTCTGGTTTAAAATTCCCAACCGTTCATATACCTCCATTTTCTGACGTTCCAGCAGAAAGTATAAGAGAGCCGGCTCATTTCATTATCTCCCATAACTCAGAGAGCTGGGTTCAACTTGTTGATCCTGAAATGAAAGGTAAAACACCTGAAGAGTCAACATGGACAACACTAAACTCGGCACCAAAAGAAATGGAAACTTTAATGAAGGCATTCACCGATAATCATGTGGTCAAACTTAGCGATGAGTCAGGAATGTCAAAAGGCGCCATTGCAGGTTTGTCCGTTGGTTTGACGACTGCTGTCTGCGTGATCATTGGTATAGCCATCGCCGTGCGACGAAATCGCAAACAAAAAAGAGAATATAACAGAATTGGATAAGTCTCAGTTGATTGTCATTGTGTCTTAGTGTATTAATAGATATACTGTCATGTTAATCGATGAATGATTAAAATTCATTGGTACTAGTTATCTCTTTTATTGCAATATATAACTGTTTGTTTCAATACTAAGAGACTGTAGCAAAAATGTATTGAGTAATCTTGCTTTGATTTGATGGTAAATGAAATGGATGTTAGCCTCTGATTAAGAATTAATCATATCAAATACAAAGACAAAACATGAAATTTCAAAAATTCATTTCAATAATATCAATTTATTGATGTGCAGTGTATTAAAAATTATTGTTATGATTCTTATCTAAAAAAAAAAATTATTTTTTCTATATTCGGGGGTTTGAATATTTTTTCTATAAGTATAGTGTCATTATATTATTTTAACTTTTATATTTTAAGAAAAAAAATGAACTTTTTATTGCCATGTCTCTATCAAATAGATAAAGATTGGAATGAAGACAATCATTATTTTTCTAAATAATATAACCAAACTTTTGACTTATAATTCAATGGTATTTAGGATCAAAGAATCAGTTTTTGCAGATCGTCTAATTTTACAGGTTTAAAGCGATGGTATAATTCGTATATATGTCGGTAAAAAAAAGTCCCAAGAAAAGGAAATTAAAGGTAACATGTTTTCTCGTACAGAATACTCAATGGCATCACCTATGTTGTATTCATGACAGATCGTGTAAATCTCTATACCTTCACCTTAGTTTCGGATTTCACTAATTTTTGTTTAATATTTAGGTTGCGTCTCACCAACGGGAGAGTGTGGGGAAACAGGATGAATCTCTGCCATTAAGTCAACTGAATGATAACTGAATGGTCTGTAAAGGTGACTGAATTGCACAAATACGCCATTCAGTAACATTTCAGTTACCTTTTAGTCACCTTTCAATTGACTGAATGGCAGATATTCATCCTATAAGTGTTCATAATTTTTTATGAATTGCATCACACAGTATATTTATCAATAGAGAGCAGTACAAGTAGTCATAATATTACGAAGTGACATAAGCGTGTTCAAAAATAAAACGTGATAAATGATTACAAATATTCGAAGGCTATATAAAACCCGACAGCATCTAAGTTGATCAGTAATTTAATGCGTCCAAATTTACTGGTATCCATGTGGGTAACGCTTTTATGGGTTTTCATGATAATGTAACGTTTTTGCCTTAATGAGTTCGTATTTCTGGTCTTTTATAATGAAATTCTGGTAGCGAATTTATACTTGTTAAACCTGGTAGTGGTTATTTTGAAAGAAATCAACAACAAGATAATAAAGGTTTTATAATTGTATTCTGATGGTGATATTTAATTTCTATAACAAATCAAGAAACATTAAAGGGGAAGGAAACTAAAAATATGTTGTACAATAAATCAATTAATTATCATCTACTATAATTGTAAATCGTATTTATTTTCATTAAAAACCCCGGAACAATGAATAAATCAAGAAAATCGATCCCTTAATTTAAATTTCCCGCCGCCATGGGGGCTGCCATTGAACTTTAATATATGACGTCACACCATCTATTCCGGTTTGTCTTATCAACATAACATCATGATATTCGCTCTAAATGACAAGTTCTGGAAAATTTGAAACAATATTGATTTGAGACCGTTCTTTTACCTTTGCAAACTACAAACTAACGTCAAATGGAGCATGTTCGTTGAAATCTAAAAGCGGAGGTTAGTGTCGGAGAAATCGCGTAAATGTGGAAATTGTCAACAGATGCCAAATATCATAGAAAATGTCTGCCGTCGTTATTTCGACATGGTAATTCCGACTTTAAAGAATGAATTTTAAGGTGTAATATCCCTCTGCTATTAATTTTGCCATATATTTTTTTAAAAATTTCATTTTGATTTTCATCAAAGTCAATATCAATCGATTCATATGAAATAAAGTTTAAATGATAAAGCGCTGCTAGATTTTTGAAAAATTGATAAAATGTCAAATCATGATATGAAGAAAACTAGACATAGTGATTAGAAAAAGCAAAATTTTATCATCGCAGCATAACATTAGAAATCTAAAATGTATATGAAAATAATATATAGTTATATACATTTTTAATTCATATTACAAAACATATTGAAGCGCTGCATTTTAGTTGAGAATAGCACTTTGTTCTATAGATTTGCAAAAAAAAAATTGCTTCAATCAGCAAGAGTTATCTTTCTTTATCATAGACTATTGAAGGTTTTACATAGATGTTTTACATACACTGCATGATATATTGCCACAGTTTCAAAATTTTCAGGAAAGGTTTTCTGTTTTTAAATTTGGATAAGATAATAGTAAATGGATATTTATTCAAGAAATCCTAAAAATGTAAACCAGAGCATTTTGTTATGTAACACAAAACGGGGATCAAGTGAATAATCTTTCAGTAATTTGCATGATATCAATATAGGGATATACTGTCTTGAATCAAATGAGAAATTAGGTGGGTTTTTTTTCAATTTGTGTTCCCATATCTGCTCCCTCAGAATAGAAATGCTTTATTCAATTTTAAACATTTGAAATGTTATAAGTTTTAAACGATTATAATTAAGACTTTGTAATTGTCTTGGTCACATTTTCCCCAATTATAATTCATTTAGCTCTGTGAACGACCTATAGATAGAAAAATAAAAATATTCCATCAAAATATTCTCTGGCCTAAAACATCAAACATGTACTGTACATGTACGGAACAAGTACATTCAATTTAGCTATATTTGAAAAAAGAATTAATCCATCGGGTGGGGGGGGGAATGGGGAGGAATAGTCATGTAGATATTGCATCATAAATACTTTATCATTATGATACATTTTTTGTAATATATTTTGTAAAAGTTTTCTTTACTTTTTTGCCCCCTGCTTCAAAAGAGCCCTGGGGTTCAGTTCGTTCTGTTCAAATTTTCTTTTTCTATATTTGAATTCAAGTAAGTGTATCGCCTTCCAACATAAATTGGGACCCAGCACCAACTCCCTTGTTGTTACATGCCTCAATAATTGTGAGTTAACAGAAACAAAGTGATATTATTTTCTACAGAAGTTATCTCTCTTATCAGAGGGACATTCAACCTTAAACATCCCGATTACAATTATAACATTTTTTCAGTTAGCGAAGAACTTGACTTGGAATAAAAAATTTAATCGAGGTCGTTTTCAACTTTGAATGATAGCAGATTAACAGCTGTCATTTACTTCTTAAAATGCATTTATTTATGCATACAATGAAACATGTATTTATTCTTTAGATTAACGTGTGAACTCAAACATTATCAATTTTGTTTAGTCGATTTTTTGAGTAACAGAATGGCATAAACCAGCGTTAATCATATTCAGAGCACTGTGTACATTCATATGTGTATGTAAACCAAACCGGAATAGATGGTGTGACGTCAAAATAATTAATTTTTTTGGTTTTTAATACAAAAGAGTTCTACATCATGTCAACCTCCAGTAAATACGATTTCTCCAACTTCAAACGTTCATTAAAGCTTAATTACGTATTTTATTTTCAAAACAGCATGACCACATGTGATAATTTACACCACTTTATTAAAATAAATAAATTATGTTTTTGACTTTCCTTCTCCTTTAAATAACCAGTTACGCAGCGTCACTTGCTAGATTTTATAATAAATTCCCCGAAATTCAAATAAAGTTTAATTAGAGTAAATTTTCCTATAAATATAATTTCTTAAAATACACAAATTCAATTACCATGCCATATTGGGCTCCTCTGGTTACGACTTCGTAAAGAACACTGTCTGGTAACGACTTCTAAACTTCAAAAACTCAACTGTAAACTCGAATACTAAACTAAGCTAAGCTGATCAAAAACTACTAAACTTACTCAACGTCTAAAATTCTCACGTTTATATATGACGTGAAACAACATGACGTGACGTTACGCAACCCATTTGGTCGACTATTCTAGGTAAAAGCTACATATAAGTATGAGAAAATGAAAGTACAAAACATACGATAATTATAAAACATGGGATGAATTTCAAGGTAAAACAATGATATACAACAGATTAAATACATCTTAGACATATTATAATGATGGACGATGCTTCCGGTTGTTACTAATTAAAATACATTAATAAATAGAAAATGCATTTTATGAATACAAATAAACAACCATACATCAAAAAGCGTTACAATAGTAATTATCAGTACATATTCAGTTTGCCAAGATAGAACATTTTCTGTCGGTTCAATTCCTGCGTCTTGTTAATATGCGGGATTCTTCTGTCATGTCGTCAAAATGTCGTTAAATGTAAAAAAAAAAATTAAATGTTGTTAAATGTCGTCATTATTGTGAGCAACCTGCAGATAATGCCAGCTGAAAATAAAGATAATCAATGAATAAGCACAAGTAACACTTGATCAAGAGATATATTGCAATAATCCTTTTAGTATTCAGTTTCAAGATAATTAATACTTATCTGCTTCAGTCACTTTGCTGAAAAAAATTCATTAAGTGAATTTCCTATTGACAACTGTTTACATAAGTCGTCTTTGTAGTTTGGGCCTGTTTTATAAACAAATGAGGCCTGCTTTGATAAGAAACTTAACTATGTGAACCTGTTTATACTAAACTTATATTAAAGTTAACATCCTAAGACAAGATGAACATGTAAAATGAATTTTACTTCTTTTTTTCAAAGAAGTTCTTCAACATATTAAGTTCTTTGGATGAAACTTCATGAATGTATTAAAATGTATGACCTTATCTCAGAATCCATACCAGTTGTATAATTTCTTTTTATGCTGAAATGTTATTGTTGTACTGGCTTTTCAAGAGTTTTGAGGTTTCATTTTCAGAGAAAAAAAAGTTGTGTGCCTATTTTTTAGTTTCAAAATTTACACAGTTAAGACCGCAATTACCGTCTGGGTCAGGATTATCCGGAAATGTCACGTTCAGTGTATCTATATCATGTATAGGTACTGTTTTTTCTCAAAATAACGTTATTTTATCAAATTGAAGAGCGTGCTACTGTCTAAAAAAAATTCAGACTTATTATGTACCTCCTTTTCTGAAAGACTCATTACCATTTGGCGCTTTATTTAAAAACTATGATGTCAAAGTTGTATTGAAATTTCATTGTTACATGTACAACATGTACATAAAATGATTATTGTTCGTGTGCCATTACAATAGCAAATTACAAATTCAAGGGTTATGCAGACCCTTGACGACAAGGCCCTAGCTTCCATATATTGTATATTTAAAAATTATTACATGTATTAGAGCATTTTGACAGCAAAGTCATTATATATGTCACTATATGGTGTATGCTTGCATCCACTTCCTATACGTTTATTTATTATTAAAACCAGGAGGTAACAAAGGTGAGAATAATTCATCATCTAAATTGGATGTGGCTGTTTCAATTTGTCAGAGAACTATAGTGTTTGGCTTTTGTACTACTATATCTGTAGTAGTACTCTTGGGAAGTAGCATAAAGGCAACATCCTTTAAAAATACTCATACAATTTTCAATGAGTTGCGTGATTAAATTGAAAATCCTTCAGAACCCGTATATAGCTAGTGTCACAAAAAGATTGTTCTGTTAATCGGGCTTATTAAAATAAAGTTCACAAATATCAATAGCGTTAACGTTTTGATTTCAATGTAAGCTATTATTTTCATTTTTTTTTCTACAAACTAATGTAGATTGATACTATCAACAACTGGCAAACAAAGTCACGGTGGTAATCTAATGGGTACCAATTGTGCCCCATTGTTAGCAGACTTATTTTTGTATTCGTATGAAGCAGAATTTATTCAAAACCTTGTACGTGAAAAAAATAAATCACTCGCTGTGGCTTTCAACTCAACATTCAGGTACTGTAGGTCGTTTTAATTCCACGGTGATAAAATTTCACGAATTCTCAAAAAGTACCAATTGCGATGGTTTTAATTTCACGCTCCAAGAAAACCAGTTGATCAAAGTATCAGCACTAAACCGTTTTGAAAAACTAATGTTAATATTTACGATGGGTTTATTTTAGCGGAAAAACGATAAATCGCGAACATTATTTCCTGAACATTATTTGCCAATTTACAATATATTGACGACGTATTATCAATAAACAATTGTTATTTCCATACTTACGTCGACTCGATATATCCAAGTGAACTTGAAATAAAAGATACATGTACCACTGAGTTTGCGTCATCTGTTTCATATTTTGATATTTTACTGGAAATAGACATTGATGGTAATCTAACAACAAAACTTTATAATAAACGCGATGACTTCAATTTTTCTGTAGTCAACTTTCCTTACTTATGTAGCAATATATCTTTATCACCTGCATATCGTGTTTTTGTCTCTCAGTTAATTCGATACACAAGGGCATGCTCTTCGTATTAACAGTTTCTGAGGAGAGGCAAGCTACTGATAAACAAGTTGATAAACAGGACTATCAACAGTCTCGTTTGAAGTCATCTTTTCGTAAGTTCTATAATCGATACAACGACCTTGTCAGCAAATACAATTTTCCACTGGGTCGCATGCTGACTGACGTTTTTCATACTAATAATTAATCACTTAATTATCTACGGAGTTTTCCAGTTCTTTTTCCGATTACGACAAAGAGAACACGGCAGGTGTGACCGGTGTAAAGAGGATGTTCACTCTTTTATGACACCTGATCCTACCTCTATTTTTAGGGGTCCGTGTTGCTCTGCTTTGAATTCGAATTTCGTTTTATGGATTTTTGAGATGGTTAACAGTTTGTTATTGTCATTTTTTCCACTTACCAGTAGCAATATGTACGTATTTTTCGCTGTATTACTTGAACCTCTTTTACATTTGTTTTTGTTTTTCTACGATGGTATCTTACACAATGTTATCAAATTACAACGGAGACTTCAATATTTTCTTTTATTACCATCACTGTTGCAGCAGTTTTCATGATTTGTTAAAAAAAGTTTAAGTTACACATCAATTTACGGTAACTTTGAAATTATTAACATCATTTTAAATTTATTATTATCAAGTGTTGAAATATTTGTATGCATGTAAATTGACATAATAGTAGAATCTACAAAAAAAATGATCTTACCTAAATTGGGAATTGAGAAAAGGACAAAAACGTAAAAATAGGTTCAGATATTTCTCTGAACAAACATTGTTCAAAATATATAAAAAGATCGCATGTTGCAGTTTACATGCACATATAAGCAATGCAAGTTTTTTTAATGATTAAAATGAAAAGAAATATAAACCTATTCATTTCACAAATGAATTCTAACTTTAACAAATTTCATATTCAGTCTCGTTTACAACCTTCTCTTTCAGCAAAGCTGCATTTCCTAAACAAAGCGTCAGGTTAAACTTGACATTCATTATAGCTCCACAGAAATCTACATCTACTTTTTTACTTTCATACCATATAACCGACCGCTATCTTGTGGCTGATAAAAAAGTGAACATACCTTCTTGATAAAGAACTATAATGTACTTTACTTCAAAACCTATTCTGTAATTCAACAAAATGATACATCAAACATCTAAAAACTCTTAATTATCAAAATCAAAAGTTTCAAATTGTTTTGAGGCATATAAACAATAAGACAGTTTCATTTCAGTCTGTTCTTCTATCTTCCATTTCAGCAATATCTGTATAAACGTCACCAAAGGTAGTCAAAAGGCCAGTAGGCCGAGATAATTGTAAGCATAGACATATTTCTCTTAAAATTGCAAGTATTAATATAAAACTGAATAAAGATCCAACAACAAAAATAACTACATTCCAACCAAAATTGGTTTTTGAGTCTTGTGTTTTGTCTCTGCGTTGTATTTTAGCTCTGTTTTCATTTTTAGAGATTAATTCTGTGAAAAAAGGAGAAAAAACTCGTAAGGTAGGATTATCGTTTACTTCATATAATAGAAAATGGTTTTTCTGGTGTGGGGACAGCTCACAAAATAATATTTATGTTCATTTGTACCTTGTGTTTTTGTTGTGTCCTTTATTTCATCTTTGGACACACATTTATGGCTCGTTGTTCCTATTATATATTAAGTTATTTACTAAAATTGTTTACTTTATTCAGTAGTGCGGTAGTTCTACCAATATTGGATCGGTAATGTTAAAAAACAGAAAAATCAAAACATCTTGAAAACATGTAAAATGAATTTTACTTCTTTTTTCAAAGAAGTTCTTCAACATATTTAGTTCTTTGGATGAAACTTCATGAATGTATTAAAATGTATGACCTTATCTCAGAATCCATACCAGTTGTATAATTTCTTTTTATGCTGAAATGTTATTGTTGTACTGGCTTTTCAAGAGTTTTGAGGTTTCATTTTCAGAGAAAAAAAAGTTGTGTGCCTATTTTTTAGTTTCAAAATTTACACAGTTAAGACCGCAATTACCGTCTGGGTCAGGATTATCCGGAAATGTCACGTTCAGAGTATCTATATCATGTATAGGTACTGTTTTTTCTCAAAATAACGTTATTTTATCAAATTGAAGAGCGTGCTACTGTCTAAAAAAATTCAGACTTATTATGTACCTCCTTTTCCGAAAGACTCATCACCATTTGGCGCTTTATTTAAAAACTATGATGTCAAAGTTGTATTGAAATTTCATTGTTACATGTACAACATGTACATAAAATGATTATTGTTCGTGTGCCATTACAATAGCAAATTACAAATTCAAGGGTTATGCAGACCCTTGACGACAAGGCCCTAGCTTCCATATATTGTATATTTAAAAATTATTACATGTATTAGAGCATTTTGACAGCAAAGTCATTATATATGTCACTATATGGTGTATGCTTGCATCCACTTCCTATACGTTTATTTATTATTAAAACCAGGAGGTAACAAAGGTGAGAATAATTCATCATCTAAATTGGATGTGGCTGTTTCAATTTGTCAGAGAACTATAGTGTTTGGCTTTTGTACTACTATATCTGTAGTAGTACTCCTGGGAAGTAGCATAAAGGCAACATCCTTTAAAAATACTCATACAATTTTCAATGAGTTGCGTGATTAAATTGAAAATCCTTCAGAACCCGTATATAGCTAGTGTCACAAAAAGATTGTTCTGTTAATCGGGCTTATTAAAATAAAGTTCACAAATATCAATAGCGTTAACGTTTTGATTTCAATGTAAGCTATTATTTTCATTTTTTTTTCTACAAACTAATGTAGATTGATACTATCAACAACTGGCAAACAAAGTCACGGTGGTAATCTAATGGGTACCAATTGTGCCCCATTGTTAGCAGACCTATTTTTGTATTCGTATGAAGCAGAATTTATTTAAAACCTTGTACGTGAAAAAAATAAATCACTCGCTGTGGCTTTCAACTCAACATTCAGGTACTGTAGGTCGTTTTAATTCCACGGTGATAAAATTTCACGAATTCTCAAAAAGTACCAATTGCGATGGTTTTAATTTCACGCTCCAAGAAAACCAGTTGATCAAAGTATCAGGATTAAACCGCTTTGAAAAACTAATGTTAATATTTACGATGGGTTTATTTTAGCGGAAAAACGATAAATCGCGAACATTATTTCCCGAACATTATTTGCCAATTTACAATATATTGACGACGTATTATCAATAAACAATTGTTATTTCCATACTTACGTCGACTCGATATATCCAAGTGAACTTGAAATAAAAGATACATGTACCACTGAGTTTGCGTCATCTGTTTCATATTTTGATATTTTACTGGAAATAGACATTGATGGTAATCTAACAACAAAACTTTATAATAAACGCGATGACTTCAATTTTTCTGTAGTCAACTTTCCTTACTTATGTAGCAATATATCTTTATCACCTGCATATCGTGTTTTTGTCTCTCAGTTAATTCGATACACAAGGGCATGCTCTTCGTATTAACAGTTTCTGAGGAGAGGCAAGCTACTGATAAACAAGTTGATAAACAGGACTATCAACAGTCTCGTTTGAAGTCATCTTTTCGTAAGTTCTATAATCGATACAACGACCTTGTCAGCAAATACAATTTTCCACTGGGTCGCATGCTGACTGACGTTTTTCATACTAATAATTAATCACCTAATTATCTACGGAGTTTTCCAGTTCTTTTTCCGATTACGACAAAGAGAACACGGCAGGTGTGACCGGTGTAAAGAGGATGTTCACTCTTTTATGACACCTGATCCTACCTCTATTTTTAGGGGTCCGTGTTGCTCTGCTTTGAATTTGAATTTCGTTTTATGGATTTTTGAGATGGTTAACAGTTTGTTATTGTCATTTTTTCCACTTACCAGTAGCAATATGTACGTATTTTTCGCTGTATTACTTGAACCTCTTTTACATTTGTTTTTGTTTTTCTACGATGGTATCTTACACAATGTTATCAAATTACAACGGAGACTTCAATATTTTCTTTTATTACCATCACTGTTGCAGCAGTTTTCATGATTTGTTAAAAAAGTTTAAGTTACACATCAATTTACGGTAACTTTGAAATTATTAACATCATTTTAAATTTATTATTATCAAGTGTTGAAATATTTGTATGCATGTAAATTGACATAATAGTAGAATCTACAAAAAAAATGATCTTACCTAAATTGGGAATTGAGAAAAGGACAAAAACGTAAAAATAGGTTCAGATATTTCTCTGAACAAACATTGTTCAAAATATATAAAAAGATCGCATGTTGCAGTTTACATGCACATATAAGCAATGCAAGTTTTTTTAATGATTAAAATGAAAAGAAATGTAAACTTATTCATTTCACAAATGAATTCTAACTTTAACAAATTTCATATTCAGTCTCGTTTACAACCTTCTCTTTCAGCAAAGCTGCATTTCCTAAACAAAGCGTCAGGTTAAACTTGACATTCATTATAGCTCCACAGAAATCTACATCTACTTTTTTACTTTCATACCATATAACCGACCGCTATCTTGTGGCTGATAAAAAAGTGAACATACCTTCTTGATAAAGAACTATAATGTACTTTACTTCAAAACCTATTCTGTAATTCAACAAAATGATACATCAAACATCTAAAAACTCTTAATTATCAAAATCAAAAGTTTCAAATTGTTTTGAGGCATATAAACAATAAGACAGTTTCATTTCAGTCTGTTCTTCTATCTTCCATTTCAGCAATATCTGTATAAACGTCACCAAAGGTAGTCAAAAGGCCAGTAGGCCGAGATAATTGTAAGCATAGACATATTTCTCTTAAAATTGCAAGTATTAATATAAAACTGAATAAAGATCCAACAACAAAAATAACTACATTCCAACCAAAATTGGTTTTTGAGTCTTGTGTTTTGTCTCTGCGTTGTATTTTAGCTCTGTTTTCATTTTTAGAGATTAATTCTGTGAAAAAAGGAGAAAAAACTCGTAAGGTAGGATTATCGTTTACTTCATATAATAGAAAATGGTTTTTCTGGTGTGGGGACAGCTCACAAAATAATATTTATGTTCATTTGTACCTTGTGTTTTTGTTGTGTCCTTTATTTCATCTTTGGACACACATTTATGGCTCGTTGTTCCTATTATATATTAAGTTATTTACTAAAATTGTTTACTTTATTCAGTAGTGCGGTAGTTCTACCAATATTGGATCGGTAATGTTAAAAAACAGAAAAATCAAAACATCTTGAAAACATGTAAAATGAATTTTACTTCTTTTTTCAAAGAAGTTCTTCAACATATTTAGTTCTTTGGATGAAACTTCATGAATGTATTAAAATGTATGACCTTATCTCAGAATCCATACCAGTTGTATAATTTCTTTTTATGCTGAAATGTTATTGTTGTACTGGCTTTTCAAGAGTTTTGAGGTTTCATTTTCAGAGAAAAAAAAGTTGTGTGCCTATTTTTTAGTTTCAAAATTTACACAGTTAAGACCGCAATTACCGTCTGGGTCAGGATTATCCGGAAATGTCACGTTCAGAGTATCTATATCATGTATAGGTACTGTTTTTTCTCAAAATAACGTTATTTTATCAAATTGAAGAGCGTGCTACTGTCTAAAAAAAATTCAGACTTATTATGTACCTCCTTTTCCGAAAGACTCATCACCATTTGGCGTTTTATTTAAAAACTATGATGTCAAAGTTGTATTGAAATTTCATTGTTACATGTACAACATGTACATAAAATGATTATTGTTCGTGTGCCATTACAATAGCAAATTACAAATTCAAGGGTTATGCAGACCCTTGACGACAAGGCCCTAGCTTCCATATATTGTATATTTAAAAATTATTACATGTATTAGAGCATTTTGACAGCAAAGTCATTATATATGTCACTATATGGTGTATGCTTGCATCCACTTCCTATACGTTTATTTATTATTAAAACCAGGAGGTAACAAAGGTGAGAATAATTCATCATCTAAATTGGATGTGGCTGTTTCAATTTGTCAGAGAACTATAGTGTTTGGCTTTTGTACTACTATATCTGTAGTAGTACTCCTGGGAAGTAGCATAAAGGCAACATCCTTTAAAAATACTCATACAATTTTCAATGAGTTGCGTGATTAAATTGAAAATCCTTCAGAACCCGTATATAGCTAGTGTCACAAAAAGATTGTTCTGTTAATCGGGCTTATTAAAATAAAGTTCACAAATATCAATAGCGTTAACGTTTTGATTTCAATGTAAGCTATTATTTTCATTTTTTTTTCTACAAACTAATGTAGATTGATACTATCAACAACTGGCAAACAAAGTCACGGTGGTAATCTAATGGGTACCAATTGTGCCCCATTGTTAGCAGACCTATTTTTGTATTCGTATGAAGCAGAATTTATTTAAAACCTTGTACGTGAAAAAAATAAATCACTCGCTGTGGCTTTCAACTCAACATTCAGGTACTGTAGGTCGTTTTAATTCCACGGTGATAAAATTTCACGAATTCTCAAAAAGTACCAATTGCGATGGTTTTAATTTCACGCTCCAAGAAAACCAGTTGATCAAAGTATCAGGATTAAACCGCTTTGAAAAACTAATGTTAATATTTACGATGGGTTTATTTTAGCGGAAAAAACGATAAATCGCGAACATTATTTCCCGAACATTATTTGCCAATTTACAATATATTGACGACGTATTATCAATAAACAATTGTTATTTCCATACTTACGTCGACTCGATATATCCAAGTGAACTTGAAATAAAAGATACATGTACCACTGAGTTTGCGTCATCTGTTTCATATTTTGATATTTTACTGGAAATAGACATTGATGGTAATCTAACAACAAAACTTTATAATAAACGCGATGACTTCAATTTTTCTGTAGTCAACTTTCCTTACTTATGTAGCAATATATCTTTATCACCTGCATATCGTGTTTTTGTCTCTCAGTTAATTCGATACACAAGGGCATGCTCTTCGTATTAACAGTTTCTGAGGAGAGGCAAGCTACTGATAAACAAGTTGATAAACAGGACTATCAACAGTCTCGTTTGAAGTCATCTTTTCGTAAGTTCTATAATCGATACAACGACCTTGTCAGCAAATACAATTTTCCACTGGGTCGCATGCTGACTGACGTTTTTCATACTAATAATTAATCACCTAATTATCTACGGAGTTTTCCAGTTCTTTTTCCGATTACGACAAAGAGAACACGGCAGGTGTGACCGGTGTAAAGAGGATGTTCACTCTTTTATGACACCTGATCCTACCTCTATTTTTAGGGGTCCGTGTTGCTCTGCTTTGAATTTGAATTTCGTTTTATGGATTTTTGAGATGGTTAACGGTTTGTTATTGTCATTTTTTCCACTTACCAGTAGCAATATGTACGTATTTTTCGCTGTATTACTTGAACCTCTTTTACATTTGTTTTTGTTTTTCTACGATGGTATCTTACACAATGTTATCAAATTACAACGGAGACTTCAATATTTTCTTTTATTACCATCACTGTTGCAGCAGTTTTCATGATTTGTTAAAAAAGTTTAAGTTACACATCAATTTACGGTAACTTTGAAATTATTAACATCATTTTAAATTTATTATTATCAAGTGTTGAAATATTTGTATGCATGTAAATTGACATAATAGTAGAATCTACAAAAAAAAAATGATCTTACCTAAATTGGGAATTGAGAAAAGGACAAAAACGTAAAAATAGGTTCAGATATTTCTCTGAACAAACATTGTTCAAAATATATAAAAAGATCGCATGTTGCAGTTTACATGCACATATAAGCAATGCAAGTTTTTTTAATGATTAAAATGAAAAGAAAAATAAACTTATTCATTTCACAAATGAATTCTAACTTTAACAAATTTCATATTCAGTCTCGTTTACAACCTTCTCTTTCAGCAAAGCTGCATTTCCTAAACAAAGCGTCAGGTTAAACTTGACATTCATTATAGCTCCACAGAAATCTACATCTACTTTTTTACTTTCATACCATATAACCGACCGCTATCTTGTGGCTGATAAAAAAGTGAACATACCTTCTTGATAAAGAACTATAATGTACTTTACTTCAAAACCTATTCTGTAATTCAACAAAATGATACATCAAACATCTAAAAACTCTTAATTATCAAAATCAAAAGTTTCAAATTGTTTTGAGGCATATAAACAATAAGACAGTTTCATTTCAGTCTGTTCTTCTATCTTCCATTTCAGCAATATCTGTATAAACGTCACCAAAGGTAGTCAAAAGGCCAGTAGGCCGAGATAAGCAGAGACATATTTCTCTTATTAATAAAATTGCAAGTATTAATATAAAACTGAATAAAGATCCAACAACAAAAATAACTACATTCCAACCAAAATTGGTTTTTGAGTCTTGTGTTTTGTCTCTGCGTTGTATTTTAGCTCTGTTTTCATTTTTAGAGATTAATTCTGTGAAAAAAGGAGAAAAAACTCGTAAGGTAGGATTATCGTTTACTTCATATAATAGAAAATGGTTTTTCTGGTGTGGGGACAGCTCACAAAATAATATTTATGTTCATTTGTACCTTGTGTTTTTGTTGTGTCCTTTATTTCATCTTTGGACACACATTTATGGCTCGTTGTTCCTATTATATATTAAGTTATTTACTAAAATTGTTTACTTTATTCAGTAGTGCGGTAGTTCTACCAATATTGGATCGGTAATGTTAAAAAACAGAAAAATCGAAACATCTTGAAAAACATGTTTTAAAAGATTACCGGATTATAATATAACCCTTTTAATGACGATAGGGCTGACATTTGATATCAAATTAAAGAATTAATAATCGATGAATATAAACTGCTAGAAAAAATGTTTATCTCTATGATGTACACAGCCAACGTTTATATTGTTGTCGTGTCAGCTATCAAGTCCACAATTTCATAAAGGCTGTTATAATTATATATATTTTTGGTCTACGTGTGTCAAATTTATTTTAAATTTTAGGCATTAATCTTTAAAATGTTTATGCTTTGACTGAAAAAATACATATTTTAGTTATAAAAGAAAATAATAAACAACCTAGATATTCAATCATTTTTAACTACAGTTTACTTAGAGAAGACCTACCTAGTATCTCAACTGGTATCCGAGTAGTAGAAATACAGCCCTGGACATGGTGACAAGTTGAACAATCGCACTTCTGGAGACACATAATTCCGTAATATAATGGAGGACATATATTTGTACAGTTGACACCAAAATACCCGGCTGGACATTCTAGACATAGCAACATAACGTTTAAATCTGAATTAAACAAAGGCTACAAAGGCCTAAAAATGTTATAAATGTGTGGTTACTTTAAAAAACAATGTGTAGCATATTTAAAAGAGCTTTACAACTCAGAAACAGGCAAATAGTTACATGAGCTTGTGCGTAATAATGCTTTTTCAAACTCAGTTTTAATTTCTAAAACATCAGTAATAACGTTTTGTGAAAAGCATTGTTTAGCAATCAGAAATAACATAGCTTTTTAGTGAAATAATGTAACATCATTTTTTCAAAAGTACACTGGTCTTTTTAATCTTTATAACAATATCTAACTTTTAATCAAGGAACTGTACGCAATAAATTTTTCACAAAGTATATTCAATGCAATACATTAGTTGGTCTTCATGCACGTCTTTGTTTATATTTATATCACAACCTAGATCGCCTTAATAATTCATGTAACTGAGATACATTTCCGATTAAACTTATTTCCAGTTTAAATTTATATTTTAATGATTTGAGGTTTAGATGTTACGTCGTATGATTAATGTTAATTTTTTTTTATAGATAACATGATTATAAGTTAATACATTTTTGTGTTCAATTTCTGACCTTCATTGTAATATACTAGTATTCCTGTTTCCCGTTCAATTCAATCGTTTCCTTTTCCTTTATTATCTTATTCATTTATTTGGAATAGGCGAAAATAACTTGTTTGTACTACAATATCACCTTTTGTAGAGATATAACACTCATTTTATAACCGTTACGGCTTTTACGTCCTTTTTTCGCGTTATTTTGCCTAATTTTGCGCACCAACGCTCGATAATACAGGTTATTACGCCTTATATTTTCTTTATTTAGAAAAGATAAGTGATACTTAAACACTCTAGTAATATTACAGGAAATCGGGTTAAAAAATGCATCATTGAAATGTCAATAACAAGGTCATGTGTAATGAAATCTTATAAAAAAAAAAAAAACTCGTTATCTGCGTTAATTCTTAAAAATTGCATAGTTTTAATTCTTTGTAAATTAATTACATAACACATGCATGTTATTTGATAAGGCTAGAAATAGATCCTAAAATATTACAATTACATATTCACATGTGCACGTCGTTGAATAACTTCAGCTCATGATTTATCACATTTAACGTTAAGGTATGCATTTAGAGAATAAATTTGTTCATTAAGAAACAAAATTTTTAAATGTACATGTAACCAAATGATTTTAATTTGCATTCTATTACAAAAGTTTTGTAATGGTGTTGTAAATGTAAATGTGATGTCATGATCAGCTATTAAATAATATATATTTGAACGTGCATATTGATCTTTTTCGTCTTCTATAACTTAAAAAGTACAGTACCTATGCAATAATCTCCATCATGGTAATTATTGATCGGACATTTATGATGTTCCCCTGCAAAAGCTCTGAAAACCAAGACAAACTGTAAATTTAGTATAAACGGTTCTTAACACACACACACACACACACACACACACACACACACACACACACACAGTATCAATCTATCTACATGTATATAACACCTATTTAAAGGCCAAGAAAAACTTGTTATTGATCTGAAAACACAATTTGTAATAAATGGACAGACCTCAACATTACGCATTGTTTAGGGATAGTATTTTTATACCCGCACTTTCTAAAGAAAGTTCGGGTATATTGTTGTTACCCTGTTCCGTCCGTCTGTCCGTCTGTCACGTTTTACTTTCTCAAACTGCTCTTACATCTTATAAACCAGCAAACTGAACTCTTGGAGTTTGATTTGGGGTATCATGTTGTTTTGTAAAAAAGTTTCAAAAATTCTCTGTTAGTCCTGGGGGTCAAATAATTGGTAAAAAATGACGTTTTTTCACAAAAAACCTTCTTCCTCGAACTCCTCCTACATTTTCAAAAGTAGACAAATCATCCTTTGGAATATGTTTTAGGGTATCCTATAGATGCGCAATAAGGTTTCGGAATTTTCAATTTTGTCCTGGGGGTCATTTAATGGCTAAAAAATGACGTTTTTTTACAAAAAAACTGGTTTAAAAAACGTCATTTTTTATAAGCAGTAGCCAAATGATCTTCTAGAATATGATTGGGGGTGTCATATTGAGGCATGATCAGGTTCCAGAATTTTTTTTTTAATTAAGGGGATCAGTGGGCAACAAAAAATGACGTTTTTTGGCAAAAAAAATATGGTTCCCAGAACTCCTCTTACAACTTTTGGAGTAGCTACATCATCTCTTGGGATATAATTGGGGCTGTCCTATAGATGTGCAATAAGGTTTTAAAAATTTAAATTTCATCCTGGGAGTCAAATAGTAGCAGAAAATTGACGTTTATCACTAAAAAATCAAACATTGATCCAAGAGCTCCTCTTATGATTTAATGGATAGATAATCATATCTTGGGATATGATAGGGACTGTTCTATAGATGTGCAGTAAGGTTTTCAAAATTTAAATTTCATCCAGGGAGTCAAAATGTAGCAGAAAATTGACGTTTATCACTTAAAAAAAAACATAGATCCTAGAACTCCTTTTATGATTTAATGGATAGACACATCATATCTTGGGATATGAAAGGAACTGTTCCATAGATGTGCATTACGGTTTTGAAAAATTAAATTTAACCCTGAGGCCCATTACCTACCGGTACATACCTTTTGATGCCCTTTAAGGATCAAGAATATATATGGTTAAGGGGTGGGGATCTCAACCGTTTTCGAGATATTCGTGCACTTCCTGTTCAAGGGGGGTCATGACAACCCCCGGGGCCCATGACCTACATACCGTTTGATGCCCCTTGACACAAGGTACAAGAATATATATGATTTAAGGGTGGGGATCTCAACTGTTTTGAAGATATTAAGGGACTTGCTGTTTGAGGGCGTCAGGACCACCCACAGGGCCCATGACCTACATAACATTTGATGCCCCTTGACATCAGAAACATGAATATATATGGTTTAGGGGTCATGATTATAACAGTTTCTGAGATATATGGTAATTTCAAATTCCTGGGGGGTGGGGATGACCCCAGGGGTCAGATCTAATAAACCCTATATATTGCCAGTAACAGCCAATATATGATTATGAAAACCCTATATTATTATCTTTGTCCGTTTTCAAGTTACCATTTACAATAGAGTCTATGATTCTTTCTACAAGGTTCAATGTTAGACCCCACACCCTTTTGACACCCCCCTCCCCCCCCCCCCGAAAAGTGGTTGTCTAACCCAAAATGAGAAAAATCAAACCAGGGTGCACAACTAGATTTGCAGGCCTATCATATCCTAGAGTTTTGGACAATTATGTTCAGCCATCTCTGAGAAACAAGTTCAGAGCGGGAAAGAAGAAAAAGAAGATGAAGAATATATACATGTATTAAGAACCGTACAAAAACAATAAGTCTCCAAACTTCATTCAGGAGACTTAATAATTAATAAAGATTAAATAGAGATAGGATCATCAAACATCAATAATTTAAAGATAATTGACAATTTCTGATTCTAAGGGGGTCAGGATGACCCCTTAGGGTCATGACTTGCATGCCATAATGATCTGATGCGCCTGCATGACCTAAGGAGGAATAATATCTTTGGATTAAGGTGGGGATCTCAATGGTTTTTATGATATTTGATAATTTCAGGAAGAGCACTTGGGATCATGACCTACATACTATCTTAAATGCCTTGAACAAAGAAACAATAATATAATATGTACATGATATATGATTCAATTTAAGAACCCAGATATAGATCAATCATCTGTTTTGTAATACTTCCTATGTATATATACATGTACATGTATTAGTTTGTGTTTTGTTCTATACTATTCATGACTGTAGTATGGCTTAGTTTTATTTTAAATTACATTAAAAAATTGTCAAATATATGACTTGGAACCCCCACTCCCAAACAAACTCAAATATAAACTGTTCTCTCTCCCCCTCCCCCCCCTTCCTTGTCGAATAATCTATTAAAATCAAAATATAATTTGGGTGTCTAAAAACTTTTATAAATTGGTAAAAAATGTTATTCTTAAAAAAAATTACATTACACCTTGCATAATTGACAAATGATCTATTGAGATACGATCAGAGGTCATATTTCTACCTTGGGATCAATAAGTAGTATTCATTGACAAGTTAAAATTAATTAATAACAATAAATGATTCAAATTATAAATGTTTATACTCCACATTCATCCCCCCCCCAATCTAACCTGCTTATAAAGATTCAGTCTTCTTAATACATTCTTACATGTGTACAGTAGCAAATTTTAAATCATTTCTTGATTGCTTTTTCTCTCGTGATTCACATTAACATTTTGGAAATTGCTTAATTCAATTTTTAAGATTTATAAACAAAATGTTATATGCATCACTGCCATGTGTATTCACCTATTTGGGGCAATTGTAAAGTCTCCTAAACAAAGCAGTGACATCATTAGGCTAGGAATTACCCACATGGATCAAACACTACTGTATAACATATGAATAAGATAAAATACATTATTATTTCTAGTTCTAAAATGTCAGGGTGTCTCCAAGGGGGCATAATCTTACAATACATTTTTACGCGCAATGACACAAAGAGCAAAAATAAATTAAACGGTTTAGGGATGAGGATCTCAGATCTCAGAAGTTAACAAAATATACAGTGTATCATATCATTTCCTATTTCATAAAGGCGGGGGGGGGGGGGGGGGGGGGGGGGTTAAAGACAACACCTGGGGGTCATTAATGTACTTTACACCAGTTGATGCATCATAATGACTTTAGAAGATATTTTGTATTTTCCTGTTTCGTGGGGTCAGAACAGTCCCATAAGGTCATGACCTACATTGTATTTGATGCATTATAATACATTAAGAAAGAAATACTCCTTCCTTCCTATTATTACTCATATAAAAAATATAAGTGTCTACACTTACTTACATATGAAATACACAAATTTAATAAGAAGTTGTTTATACAGGGTCAATATGGGGTCAACTCAACAGTGCATGCAGTCTGACAAATGAAAAAAATAACTTTTGCAACTAAAATGACAGAAACTTTACAAATGCGATAGGATAGGTAACGATGATAAGCTTATTTAAATATTAAAAGATGATGATACAGTATGCTGTCAAAGGGAGATTACATTTAGAAAGTGAAAGTAGAACTTATATACATGTGTATGTATGCTGGCAGGAATCCCATGCTGGCATCTTATTATATTGTGCTACTGCTACTACATGTATTATGCTTACCTAAATTGGTCAACATCATAATGATAATCCAATTAAAACACAATAATGAATTCCTTTAGCTGATCTTAACTACCGTAATCCTTTTCTGCATACGGAAAACACAGACATGTATGTATGGGTGTTGCTAAAACGCGGAACGGAAAACGGAACGGAATGGAAAATATCATCACGTTTATCCCTTAAAAAGGGTATAGACTGGCCAGAAACGATTTACTTTGTATCTTTTATTTATATCTAATGAATGATTATCAACATGTTGCTATCTTATTAATATTCATATGAATGTCTATCAATTATAGCATTGTATATTCGGCTTTAGTTGAGTACGAAACGGAAAAATCAAATGTATACGAATTGTGAAACATTAACATGATTAAACGAGCAAATTAGCTATAACTTTTTACTTATTTCTCTTATATGGTATTGCTGGCATATTAGCGTAACGTACGCAGTTAGTGAAAGCGTTTTATGCGTGTTTTGAGTATTTTTATATTATTTTCAAATATGATGTACATGTATATACTTACATCAAAATTGAATTTTCGGTGTTCTAGACGATCTTTTATCATACAGACGATACAGTATCATTGAGATGGAAGAAAAAAACTGTAGGACTGACGACATTAAAAAATTAAAATACAGTAAACATTAAAATACCCGGTAATTTGTGAAACTAGTAATTTGTGAAACTAGTATTTTTAGCAATGCAATTTTGTTTACGTTTGCATTACAAAGCATGCAGTTGTTTATTCCAGCAGCTATATACATATGATCCGAATAGAGAGCTCTAGACGTTGCCTGGTTTGATTTTCCGATTATATATTGGGACTATAGTCTGTCGATCCCAAAATATTCATGCAGCACATTTGGACAATTTATAATGGAAAATGTTGACTTCTTTTCTCCATTTGGAAGTCACTCAGAAGACCTTGCACAATTTTTCAACACCATCATCCGGGTCTGTTAAAATGCAAAACCCCGTAGACTTCTTTATTTTTAGCCGTGTATTTATACCAGCTGATAAGCTAGAGAGGACGTTTTAAAGAAAGAATAATGAGAATGTTTTAATGCTTCTAAAAGAGAATCGCTTGAACCCTGAGGTATATATAAATATACAGCAAAAAGTGAATCGAGGATATTTTGGGACAGAATATAGTGGTCAATGCATGTACTGTTAATTTTGAGGAAATAAATATTCTTGAATAAATAATCTAATATTGCTAATCTTTCAAAAAAAATTAAAAAGGTACATAAAGTATATCGTTTTAGCATACTTAACAAATCTATGAGGTAAATAACATTAGATTAGATTTTCCGTTTTCCTTCCGTTCCGTTTTCCGTTCCGCGTTTTAGCAACACCCATGTATGTATACACGTGAACCCATCTAATCGAAGAGCTGGGTAAAACTAGTACCCGCTAATGAGACATGCAAACCTGTGTTGTGTACGTAACTTCAGACAAAGATCAGTCATTTGTAACATGCATGTATTTTTATGACCTATTCTTCAAATCCACTTGCACTATTTTATTAGGTAAATAACAGCTTTAAGGTGGTGCAGGACACCTGCATATTGTGATGTACATGTATACTTCCTATTGAGATAAACAATAAAGTATGTTGACTATTGATTAAATATTTACCCCCCAAATAATGTTACCTAACATTGAAGCGCAATGGGTTAGAGCGTTTACATGTCTGTAGGAGCACTGGGGTCCAAGGTGTATTTTTGGTAATTTACGAATTTTCATGGGGAGGGGGGGTCTGGACCCCTCACTCCCACCCCTTCTCTAAATCTGTGCACACGATGATGTTCATGTAGGCACACAGAAGCAAATCTAAAACCGGCAACCGCCACGGGGAGGGGGCATAATTTAATTTTTAATTTTGTTTGTAATAATTATATAGACCATTATACTTCCTATGACATAAAATGTTAAGATTATTGATTAACTGAAAATTCACTGCAAACAGTTCTACCCAAAATTGCACATAAAGTGCTGCTCATGTCACGATGTGTATTATCATATGGGCAGGGATCTCATCCTTCAGTTATGAAAATTATAATTTTTAAATGTATTACCGGAGTTTGCATGTAGCCTTCATTTTTAATTAAACTGGTATAAAACAGTGTTATTTAGGGGCAAACACATGGTGCGGGTATTACTGTCTAATGACAGCATCTAGTTTGTTTTATTTCTTTAAAATTTAATACATGTAAAATTCAAGTAAAACACCAAAGCCAAAATGCTATGATATACACCATATGTGTATCAAATTATTTCAGCACGTTAAAAAATGCAGTTGCAATAAAACAAAAAATTACAAATTCAATTAAGATGTTAAGAATTTCTTTTTTACTTTAAAATCGGTTAATGTCAAATACAAACCCATTTAATTGTACACTTTAGTATAAAACCCCTATTCCATTTAGCTTAAAAAAATACCAAAATTTATATCTAACTTAGCATGCCGATTCCTTGTGAAACGAAACTAAAACATTCCATGTACATGTAAAACATGACAAAGTGCAAATGAAACACCTCCAAAACATACCTTTTTATGACATAATTTAAGTTGAGTGTCATCAGCAATTGAATTGCAACTGTAAATCCACAAGCAGATTTTGAGTACATGTTTTCTTCAAAAATGTACTAATGCATATTCAATATTATATACATATTTACGTCATATAAAAATAAGGAAATAGTTCATATATAAATAGCATATAGAGGCGAGCTCTACCGGCAAGGCGTGTGCGAATAGAAAATTCTGACCATCTGCACATTCATTCAAAGGGTTTTTCTTTGGCGTCAGTTACTTGGACCAGTTGCATGTATGCCCTGTTTTTATCGGATCAGCAGTTCTCTGAAAATATGGTTTCCCATTTTTAGTTCTCACAAAAACTAGCTGCAGGTCGGTAGCTCCCGGTCTGAAAAAATTCGGATGGAGGACCTGGGAGCTACAGGACCACCCATTGAAAAAAGTGTGTATTTATTGCGCAGAAAAACGTGCGCTAGTTTTCGACTAATTTACCTTATTCATACGCAAATTCTGTGAAAACAATTAGTACCATTAAATTCTTTCAGACCGGAAGCTACAGACCTGCAGCTACACAAAAACAAGCAAGATAAAAATAATTAATGACTCTACATGTGCATTGTACTACTGACACAACCCAAACGGATATGCAAATACACTTTCAAATACAATCGAGTGACTTCATTATGTGTTTTTTTTGCAGCTTCATCCGGCAGAATTTTTCGGCGTCAATAAATTTCGACCCACCATGCAATTCCTAGCATTGGAAAAGGCGGTTTCAAGTTCACCCGAAAATCAAAGTAAAACTTTTGAGCACAAGATAAAATGTGTTATTTCAAGAAAGACATGCTTTTAAAGCAAAAAAAAGTATGCTTAGTCTTGTAGATTCCATTATTCACATTGTATCCTAGATTAAACTTGTTCTACAGTACTAATAAAATCGTTAATCAATAAAAACCTATATTATTGCTTATAAACTGTAGCGTAAAAATTATGAATAATGAGAAGACGATACATTGTATATAATTTGCATTTAAATTTATCATTTACTTTTTTTGGCAGCATACTATTTTTTAATTAATTTTATTCGTGTATACATATTTAATCAGAAGCTGCGCTCGCGCAAACGGTCACACCACAAAACATATCAAAAGTTAATATATTTACATTGCACACATACTTTGTACGTATAGTGTTTAGAAAACGACGGTCGTTGTAGTGGTTATTCCAATTTATTTAATTTACCCCCAAATATAACTAAGGGATTTTAAGATAAAATTACATTTACAAACAAAACAGGAAGGTAAAGCTGTAATAAAAGTAGTGAATCATTATTTTTTAAATGATGTATGCAAACTCATTTTCGTTATTCGATTAAGTGTATTATTTAAATTTAATAAGGACTATATAATCTCATTAACGGGTACCTTTACGTTAAAATTACTTCAGTGGTGCATGACATTTTCGTTTTTACTACGAAATAAATAAAATGAATAAGATAACTCAGATCATTTTGAATGAATGTCAATGTTGCGGTAATGTAGATCGTTAACATTGCTTTACAATACTTACGATGATTTATCTTCATATTTTACACACATTAATATCTACAACATGGTTATGAAATGTTACGTGATATGTAATATCAATGTATCACATCCAATGATTCTGAACATAATATCTCTTGCATGAGGGTCCTGTAAAAGGACCCTTTCCCACCTAAAGATTGTGACTGGTTTTTACCAAAATCTAATTTAAAAATTCTCAAAATAACTATGTCGTATTGTGTTATAAGCGATAGAATATATATATCCCAATTAAAATATCTAAGCGTATTGTTAAGTAAGGTTTATTTTATTTTAAAACGTTAGTGTAATAATTATATGTCATATGCGAATGACAACAAAGAAAATTGTAAAAAAAACAATTTTTGGATAACTTGCATTGAGCAACATTTGTTAAATTATTCTTCCCAAACGAAAAATTCTAATTGAAAGGGAACAGTACCCTGTACAAAAAAGAGGTCAATTAAGCCCTAAATGGTTATAAAGAATGATCTTTAAACTTTGAATTCTATTATACAAATTATACAACATCGTGTACTTACAAATGCCTTGCCAAACAAATGTTATCTTCCTGTTTTTATGATAGGCTGATATCGTATATGTATGAATAAATAGCAGAGCACCATATTAATTAATGTGACGTAGCTAAGTGTCGTTAGATTGCTTTGATCGCAATTCTCGATTTGTGTGCTTTAAATATTTAACAATTTCAACAGAAAAAAGTTTATACATAAAATATTGCATGTATAATGGGGCATCAACAAGTAAGATAGCAAGATAATATCCAAAGATTTTTCATTAAACGATATCCTTCATAGGACACTTTCAATAAATACTTTTTATTACAAAGAAAGAACAAAATATATTTATATGAATAACGAAAACATGTTTATTGTAGACAATATATATGACTTTCAACGTATGATTTAGGTTCAAATGTGACCATATATATGATTATTAAGCCATAAGTAACATATATCTTATTTCACACAATCTTTACGATATATTTGTATAGGACTTCCTCTGAATGATCTCCTTAATTACAAAAAATATATGTAAAACGAAAACACTCATTGACAATCCCCAGATTGTCTCTCAAGGGTTAAAGAAAAAACATTTTTCTGATCATATTGTAATTCAATGTACATAGTTTGGCATATTTCATTGAGATTGTCTGCTTTTGAATTGATTATTTTTTTCTGAAAACGATAAAATGAATGTGCTCCTTGTTCTAGAGTTGTAAATCTTAAAATATTGCTATACCTTTGCAATGGTTTCCCTACTTGTAAAATTTGATCAAACGTCGTGATGTACTGTCTGTAAGGGTCCTGAAATCCATTTTAAAAGATATTTTTATTTATAGGTTTTACTACACCAGCAAGTTATTTGTTTAACTCTTTTAAGCATTCAATTAAAAAAAAACATAACATAATGCAAAAAAAAACCCACCGCATAAGATAAACGTACATTGTAGTGTAAATACTTCGGTATACAAGCGATAGAATGTGAAAGCTAACCCATGAAAAGACTTCAGGTACTTGTTTTACATAGCAGTTTGTTGAAAAATAGTAGTGAAACTGGTTATTTTATATCTAATATGTAAACGGTGTGACCGTTGGACCGAGCGCAGATTTAACACAGTGCAGTTTGATTTTTGTAGAATAAAATTTATTTGAAACGCACACAGTAGGATCAGCCTGGTTGCCTACTCAAATCATTAGCCAAAGTTTAACTAAACGTCGCGTGCTCAGTCTACATTGTGACGTCATATTTCATACGTAAAACGTTCAAGTTTTGTCTTCGGAAACAGCCGAAGAGAGTAACGTTATTCCGAACTATTTTTTATTTCTTCTTTTATTGTTTATCAATTTAATTCATATGAATAAAATTAAATACTTAATTCGGTATCTAAAAGATCAGTTCCTTGACCTTAATGTTTTTATTTTCCATCTGATAATTTGATAAGACATACATAGAACATGTCGTGTTTCTTGATTGATGCACTATTGAAAATTATCTGGTTTCCATTTTAATTTCTTTTAATTCGAATTACCTTCTATTGAAACACTGGAACTTATTAAATCGAGTTTAGGGGCAACAAACATCGATAAGTACTGATCAATCAATGATCGAGCTAACTTTTTAAAAACAAAATGGCTGCCAAGATGGCGGCGCCCAGGGCTGGAAGAAATTTTTGTTGGCCTTAGTACCCATGATTCAACTTTCATTTTTCACTGATTTTCTTATATATACGTGTTACCATTAATCCTCGCTTCGCGAAGCGGGCTTCGCCCGCCTCTCGCTGCGCTCGGTAATATATCTATTTAAAGCATTGAGGAAATTTAGTAAATGGGTAAAATGGATCAACTATAAAGTTGTTTAGTGGTTATATACTATTTACGTCTTTTTTTGTAAATATGATAGTTGTTACTTTAAGATTCTTTTAATATCTGAAACAAAAAATAGTCTTTATTAAATATGTACATGTACTCAAATGTATGGATATTTGATATAAAAGTTGTTTTAAGTCGGGCTTATTGCGTAAGCAATGGTCGGGCTATAGCTACAACCTTAAGCTGAAGGTCACATATTGAACAACAGCTGAAAAAGTTACTCGCAAAAAAGGTATTGCCAGCTTATCAGAGAATGTAGAATGTATAGCACGTTCGTCAGATGAAGTTTACATCTGATGTATATCTTTACAGCACATAGTAATTTTCTTTTTGGTTACTCAGTACTACCATTATCAGCCTGGCGTATTTGAAAATCACTTAAAGTGAGCCAATTGATTAGCGGATTTAAATACCGATTAAAAATACATGTTTAAACAACGTTTTGTTTAATTTACTAGATTAAATGTGTCAATAAAATTGTGATGAAATAGAATGTGGTATGATACAATCGACAACTTGCGACAAATATCACAATTCGAACTCGAACTAACTATCTGCAAAATGTACATATTCTTCACTGTAGTACATGAGAAATTATCTTTTATAAAACAACGTCTGTAAAAACGAGTCTTTATTGTCCCCATGTATTTTTATCCGCCATACATACAACAGAACAGAAAAAGTTCGGGTTTTTCCCAATGATAGTTTCAATTTTTCAAAAGTTCATTATTTCAATTGACACCCCGTTGTTTTAACATAGGTAGCTCAGGATACAATGAATATTGTTTAATTCTTTGTTAAACAATTAAATACAAAAATACAAACGCATTTATTCACATTTTGCATTTATTCGATTTTTGAAATTCAAATGTAATGTAAAGCAGGTAATAATGTTTTTAACAAATCATAAGCAAATAATATAATCTGAAAGTTTCACACCAATTATTTCATTCTGTTAACGTCCTTTCAGTTTGCAGTAATATCTGCATAAACGTCATCACGAGTTGTCCGTCTACCATTAGATTTAGGGGATCGGCAGCAA
Source organism: Magallana gigas (assembly GCF_902806645.1). NCBI lineage: Eukaryota > Metazoa > Mollusca > Bivalvia > Ostreida > Ostreidae > Magallana > Magallana gigas. The sequence continues at coordinate 38,742,039 of NC_047566.1, read as the reverse complement.
AGACATACCTCTCGAATAATTACCAATATTAACATGACACACAATAAAGATCCAACTGAAATAACCAAGATCGTACCAGATATTTTTAAATTTTTTGGTGTTGGCTTTGAGTATTTCGTTTTATCTTCGTTTTTATGTTCATATCTAGTTGTTTCTGTACAGTATAAAAAAGAGGAAATTATAACAAAAACATTAATATTTACCATATTTGGTCTGCAGAATAGTTCTCAATTTATAAACCCACCAATACTATTATAGTATTTTGTTGTTTATGTTAATCTGTACCTGGTATCTGACTTCTGTCCGTTGTTTCATCCTTGGTTTCATAAGAATAGGAAGAGCTTGTTGTGTCTGTAATATAGGAATAAATAAATTCATACAGAACTTTTCATAGCATTATTGGCTGTTTCATGATAAAATGAACTGTTTGCTATGTTAATCTGAAATGTTCAGAATGTAGAATTTCATTCTATATTACGACAGGTATAGATAATCTCTTTAGTAGCCGATATTCTAAAATAAATGGCATCGAATTGAGAGAAAACGTTTTTAATTTTATTTTTCCATTTTCATTTTCACATTGCTCTAATTATATATTTTTGATTGTAAATCTTATACAATAGCATACATGTAAAATGTAGCTCGTGTCTTGTTTATATGAAAAGAATTTAAACTTTATACGAAACATATTAATTTGATGAGATATTGGCGCTTTCGATTGGTCGAAATATTTCTTTGGTCCCTGTATCAATCATTTTTTTTCTGGATCTACTTTTCTCAACTGTTCTGATTTAAAACTATTTATAGAACATGAATGTCCAATATAAACATTCAACGAACTGTAAAGTTGTGCCTGTTTAATTGTGAGCAAAGAATATACATAGATAAATAATTGAAAGTTTAACCTTAACCAATAAACAAATTGACCGATCAATAAAAAAATAATTGAAATTCATTTCTTAAAAAAATATGTTTAATGCATTTATATTATTCTTACTAAATATTATCGGTTTGGTGAACATTTACTACGACTTGCAATTATCGATAAAATGTATGGCACCCTAAAAGCACCTAAATTCTGCATGAATTTCGTATAAATGTTTTTGAAATGCTGCACTTTTTCAGTATGGCAAATAAATAAGTTTTTCATGGCCAAGTTCAGAATCATACAATAAAACCCAATTGAATTTAGATAAAAATTACAACACTAAATCATTCTATTCTATTGAAAGCTACATGTAACATGTAGCAAGGATAACCGCTTTCTTTATCAGAACGAACTCCCAAAGGAGTGAAGTGGAAGAGTTGTTTGTCAATAGTTATGTACACACATGTATTCATTTTATGAAATAACAGGCGAAATTACCGATTCTTTCGTTTCTATTGTTCGTGATTTGTATGAGTTTCAAAGAGATTAAATCCCAGCACGTCACCTGATTACGTCAAACAACAAAGCACTGTTCTTCTTAATTTGGTTGAGATGTTACGCTACATATCATATGCTATCATCTTTATTTAACATTAGCGTAACAACAGTGAAAGAGGGACTATCATATCGTATCGTGCCTTGAAATTGCCGGGTGGCAATAAATAAAAAATTTACAAGTTGTCATGTTTTAAATTTTGTATTTACTACCACCCGGTTAATTTAAAAATTACAAGACACTATACAATTTTAGTGAGAAGTGCGCTTCATACTGACAGATCGTTGTTCAGAATGTTCATCCAACCGAAAATGCCCAATACCAAATAAAGGAACACTTTACAATTATGTGTACATTTTTGTTTCTGATAAAGTCAAAAGATCATTATAGTTTAGCATAGAGTAAGTCGTTGTACATGTAAAATCTGTAAAACTAAATAGGAAACTCGATATCTTAGGTAAATATTCTTTTATAATATTTTTGAATAGGAGGAAGGGGCATTATAACACTTTTAAAAACTGTGATAATATTTAAATATCTTCGATATATTGTTAAGCAGATATAAATTTCATAAACAAGGAAAAGGTTTATATCTTATCATATTTCTAAGTTAAAGTTTCAATATTTAAGACAAAAATCATTCATTTGTTAATTTTTACATGAACTAGTAGTTACTAACCTGCTACATGTAAAGGAGTAGTAGAAACACAACCATAGATATGATGACATGGTGAGCATTTGCATTTGTGGACACACATGTGGCCATAGTATGACGGAGGACATATATTTGTGCAGTTCTCACCAAAATAACCAACTGGACACTCTAAACATTGAAGCATATATTATCATTCATTTTAAAATAAATTATGTAAAGCCTTAAAGTGCATGTATCATTCAAATAATTGAAAAATGAACGGCATTGCAATGGTTAAAAGGCGTTGAAACACAGATAAAGGCATTATAGCGCCTTTCGAAAGACAATATAGCGCCTACATTACTATGTAAAAAAAAACTAAGTTTATTTTGGATTTATTTTTAATAGAATGATTGCCAATATAAAGTGCAATAACTTGTAAGCCTGAAAATTATAAAATGTATACATAAAAAGCAGTTAGGGAAACTTGAAATTTCTTTTCTAGCACTCTGATATTGATATCGATGGAGCCGTAGTTGTGATGGAATCAGTTATATAAATTTGACAACTATCAACTCAATTGTATAATTTCCTGTCAGCTTTTCCTCATAATATTAATCATTACATAACGAAAGGTATTAACATAAAACTTTTGAACAGTTTAAACTAACAGCATGTATAAAGAAAACGGAGATACTGTTATAAAAAAATTCAGTTTGATATGTCTGTGTGTAAACTTTATTCATCCACAATCCATAATAGTATCTTAGCATCTCATAAAAAATTAGAACTTTACCGAGTCATATCATGAAGTAGATTATCATGTTTCATTTCATTAGTCTATTGGTGGCAACTCAGCTTCACGATAATAAACGTTTACAAGCTGCCTGATCTACTACCTGTAACTTCAGAACAGAAAATGTTCAATACCTTTGCAATCGCCACCGTCTCTGTAATGATTTGTCAGACATCGTGAAGTGTTGTCTGCAAGAGCCCTGAAATCCATTCCCAATGATATTATTGTCTGACTTGTACATTATTCTTCTAAAAACACAAACATACATTTATTAAAATGATTTATAATAAATCCAAACATAATAAAACATACCTTTTGTTGAAGTAATAAAAGTAACATGTCAAAAGCAATGAAATTGCAGTCGTAAATTGAAAAAGAGATGTTGAGTTCATATTTCCTTTAAAGTGGATTGATACATATGCAGAGTGATTGTGTTATGGTTCGATAAATAGGAAAATGGTTATAATTTATAATTATAAATAGCATTGAGGAAATTAAATGGATAATTGAATTCAATATGTAAAATGGTTTTTCGATGTTTACGAAGTCTTTCGAGGAGATTGTTATTGGTGTTTGAAACTTGAAGTTTGCCATCTATGTATTTTACTCAGAACTGATCATTTTAGAAAAGATTTTGAATGGGATATTCTATATTTTAAATTTGAAATTCAACTATATATCGGTAAAATGAGTCATATTTTCAAATCCAATTTGTTCTGTGTACAGTTGTACACTATCTAGAAACTGATAAATCGGCCATATTGAAATGTTACACAACAAACATGCTATCTTCAATCTTTTTGTCGGAATGGTACGTGTAAAAGAATTGTTTCAAATCGGGAAAATTCCCGAGAGATAGCTAACTGTAAAAATTTAAACCGGACATGGAATACGGATTTTAAGGAAATGTATGGGAAATGTATGATATTTGTCCAGTTTAATCCAATATTTCTTTTATGTCCGTATTTGAGAGCATCAAATTTAATCTGCTTATTAAAATTCAAAAAATTATGATAAAGCTGTAGTCACTTTCTTTTGGTACTGATGTTAGTTTTATCTATTTAAAGTCAAAATTCACAATACATGCATACATAATTCAAAATAGCAATCACATATCAACGTTTAATTTCCTTGATTTCCTTGCTAGCAAACATATGTCACTTAATTCATCATAGAACACAAAGCAATTTAGTACAGTCAACAACTAATGTCACGAACCATCGCACTTACCACTAACTTATTCTAATTCATTCACTTTTATTTAATTTAGGCTTTACAGCTCAGCAGAATTAATCTTTCAACAAAACATATATCATATAAATATGCAAGTGGAACTGGAGAAAAGGCAATATACTTAAATTAAAAGATATGTAACAAAATGTACATATGATTCACCGTAGTATTTCACAACCCCTCTGATGACTTCTTTTAAATTCTTCAACAAAACTCAATGGAAACTCTGGACAACGAGATGAAAATTTCAGTCAATTTGCTTATCTCAGTTTCAATTTACTTATCATGAATATTCATGTGATTTTAACATAACGCTTTTAATGAATTTATCAACTTTGGACCACAAATACTTGAAGCAATTGCTTAATATTAGATAAAGCATCATAAAACTTTTTTATTAAATGCATTATAAAAACTACAGCAACTCATTACGTTGCATTAATAAACTGACAAACATACTTACATGTTAATACAATATTTTGCCTTCAATCATAAAATAATATACAAACTCCATCAAATCCAAGTGCAACGGAATCTTTTTTTCAAGTTTTTTTTTTTTTTTTAAACACACCATAACTGCACTTCATCTGGTTCTCCGATAAAACACAGTATGGTTTGATAAAATCAACAACTGCTTTTAAAGTAAACCGAAACTAACCAATTGTTACAGCAAAATGCACATTTGCAATGTTAAGCATTTCAAGAGGCATGGTCACGATTTTGGACAAAAATTATTTTTCCGATTTTAATATTTACAATGCTCCAGAAAGGCATTTTTGATAGGCAACCGAAATTTGAGTGTCATTAGTTGAATTATAATTATCACTTACAGAACTTGAAATTCTTCGTAAACAAAGTGTTTGTTTACATTTTGAACGTTGAAGTAAAAATTTCAGTTTTAAACCTTAAACAAATGTGTTAAACGTTAAAAACTGTTTATATATGCTTAAAATAAATGAAAAGATAGAGAAATAAGCTAGGAAAATAGTTTTTACTGGTACAAAATCAGGGCACAAGCCTTGTTTCCATGACAAAGAATTATGAGCTCTGTATCTTGCTTATAACTCTACGAATGCCTCTCAAATTTTATTTGATCATTAGAAATTCATTTCTAAAGCATTGTAAATAATAAAAACATAAAAAAAAATTGACCAAAATCGTGACCATGCCCCTTTATACGTGTAGGTGTTCGAGTAATTTTAATTAGGAGAATCCATTTTATTTTGGCATTACGTAATGATTAAGCACGTTTCTCATTCTACGTAATTCTCAATAACTTATGTTAAGTACACGGAGCTTTTAGTTTATAGCTTTCTAATCTCAAAATATAGAATAAGCGTATATGAGACAAACTTATAAGTAAATAAACTAGCGAATGAATTTTAAAACGACTGTTCACATGATTCCATCAAATTCATTGAATTATTCCATAAACAGTGCAAGTAAACATGTTGAAAATGTTAATTCGAATTGTTTTTCATGTGCGCGTACCCTGCAGTTGATTAAACGAAACATATATTCTGATTCCTATAATTGTAAACATACTTGTAACAGCTTCACATATATCAGTAGATGTACATGTGCTCGTATTATTGCTTACTTCTGTAAATTGTACGTATTCCTTTTTAGCACTAAATATATATGTTCTTTCTCGGGGTAAGTGTGACAACCTTTTGCAGATTTTTAACAAAATTTGACGAATATCTTATATAAAATTTTCCTCGAAATGATGGTTTGCCGTTTTTCACTATTACTGTTGCCTAGATAATTTTATAATACGTATTTCATCATATACTGACGTTCACCGAAAACACATGGTGTGGAACGCTCGTACATCGCTAAGATTCGTCTACTAGTATATCATACTCCATCATTTGGATCCATAAAAGAGAATAAATATTAACAGCTCTGGTATAGCTTCAGCTTGGTGTCGATGCTATACTATGAATACCTCAAGATGTTGTTCATTTCTCTAAAAACACTCTTGGCCTTGCCCAATCTGCTGTGAATGTCCTCCTTTTTTGTCGCCCTCTGGTTTGAGATATGTGGTTCTCCGGCAAATACTAAGAATATTCTGGCTTGAGAACATTACGAATAAAACCTACTGAACAGATGCCATCAAAAGGGCGTATTAATCATCAGTACAAACGCCGATGGATATGAAAAGGACATGTCTTACGAAAAGAACACACTGTTGTGTACCCTAAAGGGCAAGCTTAAGAGAAAGAGGAGGCCGTCAGAAATATCATGAAGAAGAACAGTTGAAATGGAGATGTAAAGGCACTATTCTTGAGGATCATTAACCTGCCTGCCCCAGGATAGGCAAAAGTGGAGTAAATGTGTCGCTGTCCTTCACACCGCGGTGTGTAAAGGATGAGATAATGATAAAAATCAATTAAAAATTTGTAAGTACACGTTATTTCGATCAATAGTTTTGAATCGAATAGGAAGCTCCTGTACAACGATTTTTATTTCATTTTGTTTATATACATGTATTTCTATATTTCAGCAATATCTGCATAAACATCCTCAATAGTCCGTATGCCAGTAGGCAGAGGAGATCGGCCACATAAGCATAGTTCTCGAATAATTACAAATATTAAAATGAAGCATAATATAGATCCTATGAAAATAACTATGATTCTACCAGAAAAGTTTTGATATATTTCCTGATGCTTGCTTTTTGTCTTCTATTTTATCTTGACTTTCGTGATCATCGTTAGTTGCATCTTTGTCAGTGAAAATATAAGAGGATATATAAACAATCATATATTTTATTTTGTTTACTTTATTCAGTAGACCACTTTATCTGACGATATACTTCCTAGAACACTAAAAAAACAATTTACAACGCATCAAATTCTTAAGTTATAACATATGTAGAGACTAACCTAGAGTATGATAAATTGGTAATTAAAACATGCTACTGGTTGCTATTGTAATCAGTAAAATATAAACTTGATAAATAAAAGGTACAAATCTAGCCTCAGTCGTATGATTTAATCTTTTATAATTACTGAGACTGCCTTACCTTCTATAAGAGTAGAAGAACAGCCGTAGACGTGATGACAAGGCAAACAGTCACATTCCTGGAAACACAAAATGCCATAATGTGCTGAGCAGTTGTCACCGTAATAACCAGCAGGGCATTCTACATACTGCAGTGTGTGGTTTATACCTTTTATAATCGTTTTCGTATGAATAGCTTACTAGATAGTGTAGGATTGTCAAGTAAAATCATGATAACATCCATTAGTTAGGTACTAGTTGATAAACTGATAGGTTTATACTTCACATAATTTAAAAATGAACAATGAACGTGTGCAGGAAATAGCAAATAAATATTCCAAAACAATTATCTTTGGGAAACTACCATTCTTTGTTTACTACAAAACATACACATAGAACCATTTTCATGAATGAAGAAAATGAATTTACCTTTACATATTAATCATGAATTGCGTTTTATGATATAGGTAATGAAATGATTCTATATATTCTAATTAAAATTACATTTATGATATGCTTCAAATCAATCGCTATACAACGATATTACTATAACACGAAAATAAGCAATTTTAATAGACACAATTTATGCAAGTATCTTTATGTCTGACGTTTCGATAATCACTGCAATTACAAAATAATAGTCAGAATAGTCAACCAACACTAATGGGGAAATAAAAACAAAATTTTATCAAATTAAAAGAAAATGTAATATATATACATATACATTATAAAAACAGATGCATCTGTGTGATAAAATGAGTTTTCTCATCCACACACCCTCTTCAGATTGATTGTATCTCATGGATTTGAAAGTACAAAAAAATCTGGAATCATAATGTAACTGAATGTAATAGTCTAGCACGTTTTGTAAAGATGATTTGAAGTTGATTGTTATATATTTATGAATATGCCTCCTTACATGAACCTATAGAAAAGCGAAAACGTTCAATTCTGTGTGAACCTTTTTTTTTTGACGTCTCAATGATAACTGCACGCGCTTTTCGCTTGACGGTTGCAATATTGCAAACGTAACAACACCTTTATATCAATGATTTTAAACAAGTTTCCATTCTCAACCGTATATATAAGTAATAAACAGCAATTGTAAAACGTTCATCGGGACATGAACTTGGTTTGTACCTGATCAAATCTTCTGAGAAGCCCTTGGGGCTTCACAGGATTTGAGTCAAGCGATCAACCAAGTTCATATCCCAGTGAAGTTTTTGAAATGCTGTTTATTTCTTGAATAGGTACAAAATAATATTCAAAGTTTGTACGCTCTCTGTTCTATTCCCGTAAATTTTAAAATATACATGAAATGATATACCTTTACAATCGTTCCCATGTCTGTAAAAATTGGCCGAACACTCGTAAGTGCTGTCTGCTAGAGCCCTGAAACCCATTATAAGAGATAAAGTTATTATTATTCGACTTAACACAACAACGTATTTCTAAAATACACACACATATTCATGCAATTCAGATAAAAATTATGAAAAATCCCATAAATAGCCAAAGCAAACCCTTTAGTATAATTATTTAGATAGAGTACACAGGAATGAAAATACAAAGGTTAATCCATAACCATACTTTGAATACATGTTGTCTCTAGCAATGAGTTGATACATAGAATTATATTTAATTTGTCAATGTTGATTATTACATATCTATGTAAATAACATTAAGGAGATTTTATGAGCGTATGAATGGTTAGATCAACAAAATGTGACGTGGTTATGCAATGTTTACGACAGCGTTTGGGGAAACAGTCATGTTTTTTCAAAATTTTTGATTTTTACAACTAAAATAAACCAAAAAATATTCTACGGATGAAAATAAATTTTTTATGAGATGAGCACAGGTAACCGCATTTTGTTAACATGAGAATTGTAATGCTCGATTCGTGTGTAATTCATGCTCTATAAGTTTTCACTATAAACATTTTTAACATATTTCATGTACATTTACATGTTATAAGGTATTAACGACAATTCTAATAAAGTAAGGCTTATTTCCCCACTAAAGTAAAAGTAATGCAGGCCCTTGAGAACTTAGATGCTATTCTGGATATACAACCAATGACTACTATGCAACTAAAAATAAGATAATAGACATCGTACTTTAGGAATTGGTACAACTGTCAATGATAATGCAGTGAAGCAGATACAATAAATGTTCTCGACATTGTTCAGTATCAATAACCAAAAGGAATATCGATTCCGTTCACATTAATATTTTACTCGATCATCTCTGAGATTGGATGATAATTAATAACTGATAAGTGATTTTTGATATAATGCATTATCATACATCACATATATTGTATGACACGAATTCTGTTTCCATGAAGTTTTTTGACATAATTCCAAATTTAGTAAAAAGTAATTTTTATGGCTATTATTTTTTTTATTGGTTTTTGTTCCTAAAATGAACGTTTACCTTTTAATGTAAAAGAGAGTTTATATAGACCAACGTGTAAATGTAACAATTAAGCAATATACATGCATGCATAAAGTCATCAGTTTTAGTGATATAATTTTTATAGATTTATTTCTAAAAATGAACGTTTATTCTAAAGTATAATAGATAATTTAAGCATACAAAGGTGTTCGCGCATTAATACATGTAACCGGCAATTTTCCCCGCATTGTAGGGAACAATTTCTACAATTTCTATTTTTGGTCCGATGTAGAGAAAAGCAAATATTACATTGACCTCCTAGGCCACATGCAGATGAATATAACGTTTAATTTTTTTCTACATTGTTGGATATCAGCCAATCAGAGCGCTAATTAATCAATCATATTATACATTTGTAGCTTTTTTTACTGTATTACTCATATTCAGAGATAAAGCAAATATTGCCAATCAAAAGGATCATTTTTAAAGAGGAAATTAATCTACAGGCATTGTATAAAAGGTAAATTATCAAACTATTATCTAACCTGTGTGCTTTTTATTGATGCAAATTCAAATTATTGCGTCAAGTGAAGTGCATGTACTTAATGATATCACCTAATTGCATCCTACATGCACTTAGTGTAGCCGCCATGATATTTATAGTAAGGTTTTACATGTATCACCATTGAGGTTACTTTAAGAACTTTTTTTTTTATTTCAACAAAACTTTGCAGTAATTCAACAATTCAACAATTTAAGAATTGTGTCTTAATCACTAAGTATCAACATAAACAGTTCTACGGGGTATTTAGTCCAAAAAAAAATAAAGGAGATGAAAATACTGTATGTGACAAAATAAAAATAGAAACAAAAGATTGAACCAACATCGGCCTTAATGATTATAATTCATAGAAAATTTAAAAAAGTAGTTAAAATACACCTCCATATGTATTTAATCTCGTATATGACTCTCACATTACATGACACGTATCATTAGAAGGGGGAGGTGAGCAGGGAGGGGTGACTTGCCATCCCCCTCATTCCCACTTTTTCTCGCATTAAGGAGAATTCTTAATTTTACATTAAAAATTGAATCATGAGGTACTTTTCCCTCTCCCCCCCCCTATAAAGTACATGTATATATAATAATAATGTAAATTGTAGTGAAATTAACGAAATTAACATGCTATAAATGAAGTCTTAGGAACTACGCTGCCCATTTCCAACCCATGCATTGCATATGTTTTCTTTTTTGCTTGCAAAGATGTAAAGATTTCGGATAAGTTTGCCTCCCCATTTTAAAAAAAAAGATGATATAAATCTGGTTTAATTACTGACTCGGGTTTATTGGTACGATTTTCATTAACCCAATCTGAAACAATTTTTAAAATAGTTGTATTTATGTGCAGCATAATGGAATTCATACCATCATGAGTATTTTTGTACCTTATATATTGTTTTGTTATTTGTGCGGATTATCATCAAGTGTTAGGTATTTGGTTTCGTTTTTAGTTTCCAGAATTTATTGAGCAAACTACATTAATTTGTTTACCTCTCGTCATTTAGTATTTTGAACAAGCATGCTTTAATTTATAAAGGAAAAATTGTTGATTGTACGGCCCAGTTGATTATTTGTTGTGACTGTTAACAGACAAACTTATTATTCTATATTTATTACTCAATTAATGTAAGTATATATATATGCAATCGCATTGAATACAAAGCGCAAGCGGGTTGAACTCTTTAACTTTTACCACCCCGCAGAGACCGCTGCCTGCATTCTGTTTACAAGATGCCGCATTGTGTTATAATTCTCGGACATTCATTTGTATGCCGTTTGGAGCATTTTATCGCGAGGAGTATTGATAATTGCGTATCTAATAACTTTAATTTAAGAACAGAGGAAGTTGCTGTTCGTTTTATGGGTAAAAAAGGAGCATCCCTTCAGTGGATTCGCGCGCTTGGCCAAGATTACGTCTCTCGACTACAGACCAGTGTTGTTTTGATACAAGGGGTATCAAATGACTTATGTAAAAAGAATAAATCTGTGAATTACATATTCAGGGAGCTGGTAGACTTCGTAATTACCCTGAGATATTGAAATCTGTTAAAAATGTTGTAGTGTTACAAACACAGTATAGGCTACATCCTACCTTTCGAGTACGTTACAAGGTGGATACAAGATGGTTCAATTCTAGGGTGGATGAATGAAACAAACGCATGTCCAGCTACCTTCTAAATGTAGATGACACATTTTTCTTTCGTCTGACTGTGTTTTGGTCTAAAGAGAGCCAGCAGCTGGTGTTTCTCCCAGATGGGATCCATTTGAATGACAAGGGGAACATAAAGTATTATAACAATTTGCGAGTCAGTATTGTGTCTTGCCCAAAATCCATAGACAATGTTGGGTAGTTTGGTTATTCAATGTACGTGGACTGAGACTTAAAGATCTAGAATAAATAATGTTGCTTGTTTACAAATGAATGAAATAATTAAATTTGTTAGGCTTTCTAAAATATTTTTATGTTTAAACCCTGAAACGGGTTCGGTCCCCTAAATGGTTGATTCAGGACTGTTAGTCCCCTGAATGGTACCGGTTGGGGCATGACTGTTAAAGTCCCCTAATGGTTGGGGCATGACAGTTTAAGTCCTAAATGGTTGGAGCAAGGCTATTAAAGTCCCCTAAATGGTTGTGACATAACTGTTACATTCCCCTAAATGGTTGGGGCATGACTGTTAAATCCCTTAAATGTTATGGGTTGAAGGTAAATTATGAATATTTAAACAATAAAATGCTTTCTTTGGTGATTCACTCGGGATATGAAGGTAGCGACATTGCATAAAAAAAATACATAACCCGCGATATATTCATTTTATTGTTTATATTAACATCTTTCTTTTAGCTAATTGATAAATTGATTAAGAAAAGTAAGGAAAATTCACTTAATTACTGTCAATGTACGTAAGTACATTAGGTAAAAAAAAATAGCCAAATCGCCTCCTCTGAGACTTTGAGTCTGACATCGTCATTATTATTTCGTGCAGTCCGTGATTTTTCGAGGTCGCTGTAGGTTTGGACCAATCGATAAACAGGGCGTGTCTATATTTGTCCTGTCAGTTTCAGCAGATGTAGATTTCGACCAATCGATAAACGGGGCGTGTAGATTTCAGTCTGGCTGTTTCTATAGAGCTATGAATTAAATATACTGTGGTTTCATCAATATTCGTTGAATACCAATTTTCGTGGATTTTGTTGTTTAGTTGATCCACGAAATTAAATGTTCATTGAAGTGCAATTTTTATTAACATTTTGTATTGATAGGGTCATTGGCCACGAATTTACGTATCCTTGAAACTGTGATTTTCACTTTATCCACGAAAATTGATGCCCTTGAATATTAATGAAACCACAGTAGGTTTCCGTAAGAAATAGAGGGAATAATACTTTGTAGATGTAAATATACATGTATGAATGCAGCAAAAGAATTAATAACTGCATATTTTGTTTTTAAACAAATATTTTTCTTCGCCAATCTAGACACTTTGTCATTAGGACCCTTGAAAAAAGAGAAATCAACAAGCCTTAGAAATGAAAGCCATAACAAATAACTCTGCTGGTTTACAGCAACACAGCTTACCTCACTCAAAAAGGTTTTAAGCCGCCATCTCCTTCAAGGGGATGTGCGGCCATTTCGTACATTTGAGGATCAAAAACTAATGTAAACATTTCTTGAACTGGCCTTTTTCTGTCAAAAACTTACCATAACTGTTGTCATAAGATGAAAAAGCAATAAATATTAGGTTTAACATTTTTGTTTTGTATGCAAATTACACATAGAAGAACTTAAAGGGTTTTTCTCAAGATGCATTTAAAGCTTTTAAGCACGGGCTTTTCATTCATTGAAGACGTGTGGAATTTTACCTTTATTACAGAGTATTACCAATATCATGAAAGCCTTTTAAAGAAGCATGGTCACGATTTCGGTCAAAAACTTATTTTTTAGTATTTACAATTCTTTAAGAATGCATTTTTAATGATCAACTGAAATTTGAGAGTCAGTCTTAGAGTTATTACCAAAATACAGGGCTCACGATTGTATGTCGTGTAAACAAGTTTTGTGTCCTGTTTTTGTTTAATAGGTTCATTATACCAGTGAAAATCTCTTTTAATCTGATTTTTCGACATTCTTATTTATTTTATGCATAAATAAGCAGTTCATAACGTTTAACATATTCATTTAAGTTCTTAAACGGGAATTTTACTTAAAAATGTAAACAAAAGCATTGTTTACATTGCAAAATGTGTAAGGTCTGTAACTCGCTTATAACTCAACAAATGACCCTCACATTTTGATTGCCTGTTAAAAGTGCCTTTCTTAAGCATTGTAAACATTAAAATTGAAAAAATAATTTTTGACCAAAATCATGAAAAGCAACTTTTTATAATTTTTTTTAAATACAATATTTTGTACAATTATCAGCATGGTGTATTTGAAACTGTTAAGAGATCGCCTAAAAAGAGACATTTAATCAGTTGATTTATATCCTTGTTTAATACATATACATATATAACGTTTTGATTTGATTTCTAACATAAGTTTTGATAAAACAAAATATGGCTTAATGCAACCTGAGACAAATGTCTCTATGGTTAACTCTAACTTACCAGCTGCAAAGTGTACACATTCTTCACTACAGTACTAAGAGTCCCATGCCTTACTTCAAAACGTTGTTCCTTTTTTTCACTGCAGGACTTGAATCCCTTTGATATGTTCTTTTCTGGAGCTAGTATGACAACTTCCCACAAAGAACTATGTGGTGGATAAAGTGGGTTTTTTTGCTCCAAAATTCAAAGTTATGAATAGAGCCTTAGAATGTTTTCGATAGGTTAAGATTAACCTAGTTCATGTTTATGAAGAAAGGTTGTCTAATCGAAGTCATTGTAGAAATATGATATATTAATAATGAGCTAATTTCAAAAAAGTACAAATTTTATCAAAAAATGAGTAATTTCTAATCAGTTCATTACAAAGTAAACATCGTGCGCATGCTTGCTTCAACACAATTTTTTGATATTATATGCAAAATAATATGAACAATAATATACGAAAATGGGTTTAAACGAAACACTGCGCTCTATACTTCCTCCTTTTGAATAAGAGGAAACACTTAAGAAAAATGTATATGCTTTTGAGAAAATGCGGGAAATGGCCCATTTACGTGACGTCCTACAAAAATGAGGAATGGTCGATGTTGAAAAACTTTAAGATTTCTGTAACTTGCATAATCAGTTTTACGTTTATCAAGATATATTTTATGACATGATGATCTTTTTAGATTTTAAAAACCCGGGGGCAGAAATTAGACTTTATCGCATATAGTTCTTTTTCAACAAAGTTTAACGGAAACCTTGCACAAGAACTACCGTCGAGATGGAAGCTGTTCTTTGTTACTTTCACCTTGCTCGACTTATTAAAGCTTCAGTATCGGTCGTCAACAGGCGGTCGGTTATATGATATGAAAGTAACTGTGCGTTTCTGCGATTTATTATGCAGTAAACGGGACGGTTTAATGAAATGCTTTTTAGAAACTTTTCTCGGAGAGAACGTCTGTGGAGACTGATAATAAATATAGATCATGTAAAAAACTAATTTAAAAGTAAAATGTATATAGTTTTAACAAAGTCAGCTTATGATACAATGTATATATTTCTTTCTTGTCGAATAGTTCTATATAGAAATAGATACAAATTTATTTATTCATTTTGTTTTGAAATAATATTAAGCAGATATTAATGTGAATAATGTGCTTATTTCTTTATTCTGTTAGCCCTCTTTCTTTTGGCTTTTCAGCACTATCTGCATAAACGTCACCACGGGATTTTCGTCTGTGAACAGGCTGAGGGATATTACTAGAATGATTACTAAAAATAACATAACACCAACAAAAAAAACCAAGGTACTACCGGACATTTTCATATTTCCAAATGTTTGCTTTGAGCATTTCGCTTTATCTAAGCTTTTATATTAATAGTTAGTAGTTTCTGTAAAAAAAGATTGGTAACAAAAAATAATATTTACTATATTTGGTGTGAAAATTAGTTCTTTTTTTTTAAAGCCACACGATACTTAGCGCAAATAAGTATTTTTGGTGTTTACGTTAATCTTTACCTGGTACATGTATTTTATTTGCGTCCGTTTTTTTGTCTTTAGTGTCATAAGAATTGCTTGTTGTTTCTGTAATATATAAATAAATAAATTTTAACGAAACTTTTTATAGGATAAATGACTGTTGCATGATAAGATGAAATGTTGGATATGTTAATCTAAAATGCTAAGAATGTATAATTTCATTCTACATTAGGACAGATACAGCATGGTTATCTCACCAGTAGCTGATATTTTAAGTATATATGTTGATTTTACTGTGGATTAAAGTACAGATGAATATAATTTTAAAGATACTTTCACCTTTCAGTTTAGAATTTTCAAATTTCTTAATATCTATCCAAAACTACGCTTTAAACAATTTTTTGGTAGGCAACAATTTTAAAATCCCCAGCGTGATTCGAACTCAAAACTTACAGATTTGTAGAGAAACCTCTAACTCGCTAAGCTACGCCGTTAGGCAATACTTTTGGGGAAGAAACTATTTATGAAATTGCCCTTGATTTTATTGTTTATTTAGATAAATAGTACGGCACAATATGGAGGTGTCTCATGCCACCTTAAAGGAGCATAACAACGAATTGAGAGAAAACGTTTTGAAATTTATATTCAAAATGTTACTTTTACATTGCTAATTCAATATATTTTTAATTGTAAATCCTATACAATAGTATACTTGTAAAATGTTTCCCGTGCCTTGTTTATATAACAATAAAGCATACACTTTATACAAAGATTTATAATTATATCTTATACATACATATTATTTTTACTAAAAGGCGTTTAATACCAATAAAAGGAATACTTTTTAATTCAATACTTTGATACGATAAAATGATAAGAATATGGTCAAGAGATCATTATAGTTTAACATGGAGTAAGTTGCTGTACAAATAAAATCTGTTAAACTGAATAAGAAGCTCGATATCTCAGGGAAATGTCCTTTCATTTTTTGTTGGATTGAAGAGGAAAGCGATTTAATTCTTTTAAAAGCTATATTAATTTTTATTGCCTAAACCTCTTCTTCAACATTTATTTCACAATCAAAGAAGAGGTTTTTTTTCTAACCATATTTTTTGGTTAAAATTTTAACATTTTGGGAGAAAATGATTGATTTGTTCTTTTTCACATGTACTAAGAGCTACTAACCTGCTACATATTTAAGGGTAGAAGAAACACAACCGTAGATATGATGGCATGGTGGGCATTTGCATTTCTGAGCACAGCGACGGCCATAGTATGATGAAGGACATATTTTTGTGCAGTTGTCACCAAAATAACCAGCTGGACACTCTAAACATTGAAACAGTATCTTTTCATTCGATTTGAAAAAAATATATAAAGCCTTAAAGTATCATTCAAGTATATAAAATACAAACGGCATTGGAACCGTTAAAATGTGTTGGAACACAAATCAAGGCTTTATAGCGCCTTTCCAAAAGACGATATATCGCCTACATTACTATTAAAAAAACTAAATCTATTTTGTATTTACTTTCAATAGAAAGAATGCCAATATAAAGTGCAATAACTTGTAAGCCTGAAAATTGTAGAATCAACATATAAAAAGCAGTTAAGTATACTTAAAATTTCTTTTTCAGCACATTCATATAGCTATCGATAGAGACGTACTTGTGATAACATGGAGCCAGTTATATAAATTTGACAACTATCAACTTAACGGTGTACTTTCATGTCGCCTTTTCCTTGTAATATTAATCGTTGCATAACGAAGGGTATTAACATAAAACTTCAAAACAGTTAAAACAAACAACAAACATAAAGAAAACGAGGGTACTTTCATAAAAAAAACCATCAGATTTATTTGTCAGTGTGTATTTTTTTTTTCATTCACAAACAATATATTAATAATATCTTAGCATCTCAAAGATAAAAAAATCAGAACTTTAACGAGTCTTATCATAAAGTAGATAATCATGTTTCATTTAACTAAACTATTGATGGTGACTCAGCTTCACGGGGATAAAAGTTTACATTATGTCTCATATACTACATGTAAATTCTAAATAGAGAATGTACAAAACCTTTGCAATCGTTGCCGTCTTTGTAAAGATTGGTCGGACATGGGGAAGTGCTGTATGCAAGAGCCCTGAAATCCATACCCAGTGAAATTATCATCTGAATTGAAACATTATTTCTTAAAAAGCAAAGATGATGAAATAATCAAAATAAATTATGATAAAATGCAAACATAAATAAAGCATACCTTTTGTTGCAGTAATTATTGTAAATTGTCAACAGCAATGGTATTGCAGTCGTAAATTGAAAAACAGATGTTGAGTACATATTTTAATTCAAAGTGTGTCGATAAATATGCAGTCTGATTGTGTTATATCTAGATAAATAGGGAAATGATTAACATTAATAATTAGAAATAGCGTTGAGGAAGTCAAATTGATCAATTCATACAAAAATGGAGAGTGGTTACACAATATTCACGAAGTCTTTCGAGGAAATGGTTAATGATATACATGTATCAAGACCTAAAGTTTGTCATCTTTTGTTATTTTGCTCAGAACTGGGTTTTTTTCGGGATAGATTTTGAATGGGGTACTTAAGATTCTAAATGTTTAATACATTTATGCATCGTTAAAATGAATCATATGTTTTAGTTCCAGTGTTATTCTGAGTACATTTGAACATTTTTTAAGTACTAGGTCCTCGACCCTATTGAAATGTTATCTTCAATATGTTTGTCGGAATAATTCGTGTAGACGAATGTTTTCTAATTGATAGAATTCACGAGCGATTCATAATTGAAAAAATTTTAACCGGACGTGGAATAAGAATTTTAGGGAAATACATGGCGTGTTGTCCTGTTTAATCATATATTTCTTTTATTTTAGGAAACAATTCTAATCTGCTTATTGAAATAAAAGAGATTAAAACTATAAAAAGGCTCTGGTCACTGTCTTTTTTAATCGTTTTTATTTTAAAGTCGCGATTCATAATGCATGATACAAGCTTAAATCATAAATAGCAATCGCATGTAAACGTTTAATATTTCGCTGCAAACATATGTCACTTTATTTTTTGATAAAACACAATGCAGATTTGGTTATTTAACAACTAGCGACTAATGTTAAGATTAACTATCACATTTACCAGTAACAAACTGTTACTGTTACATATTCTTCACCCAGGATACATTGTATCAGTCCCTTTGACAACTTCTTTCAATTTCTTCTACAAAACTGAACGGACACCCTAGATAAGAACTCTGGTCAAGGTAAACATTCGTTCGTTTGTTATCATTGAAGTTGCTTATTTCAGCATCACTTTGGATCTTTCAAAAATACTAATATTACCTTAACATGAAGCCTTCAATGACTCTATCAACTTCCGAGTTCGTATTACCAATACTTGAAGCATCTGTTCAATGTTTAGATAATTCATTCGAAAACTTTATATTTTTTGTTAAATGCATTTAAAAATCTACAGCAACCTAAGAAGTTCTATTGATAAACTAAATGTTTATATGATACTTTGCTTTCAATTATTTATTAAATAGGTTACAATTTTCAATTTTACAGCACCACATGCAAGCTCAATAGGATTTTTTTAATTAAGGATTTTTTAGAACAACACAACACTGCATATCAAGTGGTTCTCTGATAAAACATTATGTGTCTTGATAAAATAAACAAGTGTTCTTAAAGTAAACTGAAACTAACCAGCAGTAAAATACACATTAGATAGGCTAAACATTTAATTGTGTTCGTGTACGAATACTTGTGATTATGAGAATCCATTTTATTTGGGCATTGCGTTAAGATTACGTCATGATTTCTGCATTCCACGTAAATCTACAATTTGTACAAAACGTGTGAAATCAATTACAATTAAAATTAGGTTCATTATAGAAATATTGTTGATTTTATAATGAAAATATGCATACCCGATGATGCATGCTACAATTTTATTGTAAAAATTCTAAATAAATCTTCTTCACAGAACAAATGTGTGAATGTCATTTATAGACACAACTATTACCTTCTTACATTTTATAAAATACGATTTTTGTTTGTTATTTGCACGTAACTTTTTTTCATCAAGTATGATTTTATTTTACTTCCGGGAGATTGGATTCTCGCTATTTCTCTAAATGTAAACTGTATTGGATTTCTGCATTTTGCTATCGATTTTGTAAACAGTATTACACCGACTGTCTGTGCTGGAACATCTGTCAAGTTGTTGAATCGGACGTACGTAACTCGGTATATTGGAATACAATGTACCGTCCTTAAAATACAATTCATCAATTTTCATTTGTTTTAGAGTATTAATACAGTGTCTCCTTGAGCGAAAATAACCAATTGTGTTTTCGTCTAAATTTATTATATAAACTTAAGAACATTTAGATTACAATTGTGAATCAACAATATAAATCAAATACAAGAATCCTTTGAGAATGTTGGGTAGTATATCAATAGAAAGTTGATATGTATTCTACCGGGTTAAATACAACTTCAAGTTTAAAACTTCATGCTGAACATCAAATGGTAAAATTTGTTTTCGAACTATATTGTGCCCAAGAATGAAAATCTAACGCATGAATTCCCAGCAACATGCAAACAAGCTTGCCAACCGCTTCCAGTACTTTCAGCTTTTTTTTCATATCTATAAAACCAACCGTCTTCTGGCGTCTGGTAATAAGAGTGTACACACTTTCTTAATCAAGAACAGATTTACTTTCATAATGTCACCATTCTCCAAATTAATATTACATAAGTTACTATTAAAATTCTATTATTCGTGGCACATGGACAGAAACACAGTTTCACTTCATACTGTTCTTCTATTTTCCATTTCAGCAATGCCTGAATATATGTCATCAAAGGTTGCATGCCGTCCAGTAGGCCCAGAAAATCGGCAGCATAAGTACAATTCTCGAATAATTTCTATTATTAATATAAAACGTAATACAGATCCAACATATATAATGATATTCCTATCAAAATTGGTCTCGTGCTCTGGTGATTGGTTTGTGCATTTTACTCTGTCATTGTTTTCATTTTTGAAGTTGGTTGATTCTGTAAAAACAAAATTCGTATGTAATGATTACCGTTTACTTTTTGAGGGTGTAGAGTCAGCTTAGAAATAAGAATGTCAGAACGTTTGATTAAAAGTATATTTTCGTGTTAATTTGTAAATGTACCTTGCATTTTTGATGATTTCTTCATTTCATCTTTGATCTCATATTCAAATGCCGTTGTCTCTAGAATATTGTTACAATATATATATATATATATATGTGTGTGTGTGTGTGTGTGTGTGTGTGTGTGTGTGTGTGTGTGTGTGTGTGTGTGTGTGTGTGTGTGTGTGTGTGTGTGTGTGTGTGTGTGTGTGTGTGTGTGTGTGTGTGTGTATACCCGCTTCAAATAATCACTACATGATAAAACAACCCTTTCGGTGTGACAATCAGACTGACATTTGTTATAGAATCCTATGAAATATTTAAATGTACAGTAAAACACGGTTATAGCGAACACGCTTATAATGAATTGACGCTTACAGCGAAGTGAATTTCATTCCCCAAGTCTCTATTTCATGTTGTAAACTTGACGGATATAACGAACTACGCTTATAACGAAGTTAAATTGGCCGTCCCTGGGACTTCGTTATAAGCGTGTTTTACTGTATTTAGCAATGTCAAAATATTTATTTAGTTGCGTGACTTAATTTTCTCTGTATTAATATTATATATATATATATATATATATATATATATATATATATATATATATATATATATATATATATATATATATATATATATATATATATATATACACCAATGTGCAAAACAATTTTATTAACTTAACAAACTTTTATTTATAATTATATTATTTATAGTTTTTGATATGCCAGATTTATTTTAAATTCTAGCCACTAACTTGCAAAAAGTTATGCACTAATTGAGAAAAAATATCATATTTTTTTATCCAAGAATAAAAAAACAACCTTATGTTATATTTTTATGTTTACTTAGAGTACTTAGTATCTCACCAACTATATGAGGAGTAGAAAAACAGCCATAGACATGTTGACAAGGTGAACAATCGCACGTCTGGCGACACAAAGTGCCGTAAAATAATGCAGGACATATACGTGAGCAGTTGGTACCATAATACCCGGCCGGACATTCTAGATATAGCAATATTATGATTATAATTTGAATGATACAAAAGCCTGAACGTTGAATAAATGTGTAATTTCTTTAAATAAAGATATGTAGCATATCTAAAAGAGCTTTACAACCCCGAAACAGGCAAATAGTTACACTTTTTGAGAGCCTTATTTAGCAAACAGAAGTAGTATATCGTTTTCAATAGGCATATTACAAAAAAGAGAGATCGTAACGCTTTCTAACGACTAACTTTAATTAAATTACAATATTTCCCAATCAAAAGTTTATCATCTTTTTTTCAAAAAAAGAAGACATCATTCACTTGATTACATTACAACACCTTTGATGAGGACAAAACACGCTTTTAAAAGAGCTTGTTAGCGCCCTTTTTGTGTTTGTTCGCCTAATTTTGCCAAACAATACTTCAAAGCCTTGTAAAAACACCCAGACTGAAATCTACACGCCCCTTATCGATTGGTCGAAACCTACAACTGAGGAAACTGACAGGACTGAAATATCCACGCCCTGTTTACTGTAAATTCCTTATATTACGCGAGTACTTAATTCTGCGATCCCGCTGTTTTATATCAAATCGCAGGAATATAAAATCGCGAAAGCGGAACTTTTATCCTTATTTCTCATACTTCTAAAGTCTGAAAAAAATAATGGCAATATTTTAAAATTCGCAAAGGGCGCTCCTAGCGATTTTACGAGGATATAAATTCCTCGCGTTAAATTTGGAATCTACAGTATCGATTGGTCAAAAACTAAAGCAACCTTAGAAAAATTACAGACTGCACAAAATAGTAATGTTGATGTCAGACTGAAATTCACATAGAAGACGACTTCGATTTTTTTTCTTTTAGGAAACGTACTAGCGTACATCAAGAGTAATTCAGTTAATTTACTTATTTTTAACAATCAATTAATAGCTCATAGTTTCAGTTCTTTGTAAATCACGAACACAATTCATGCATGTTAATTGATAAGATTGGAAATAGCTCCTGAAATATTTAATAACATGTACACGTCGTTCGATAACTTCAACTCTTGTTATATCACATACAAAGTAAAGAGTTGTAATTGTATGAAAGTTAACGTATTGATCAAGTAAAGGATTTTTAATTGTTCTCTCAATATCGTGCGTTGCATTCTGTTATGAAAGTTTTCAAATGGAGCTGAAAATATATGATGTCATCGAATTAGCAATATATATTTGATCTTGCATATTGTTATATTGTTATGCTTCCTATAAAATAAAAGTGCAATACCTTTGCAAATGCCCCCATCATTATAATAATTAAAGTTACAGTTTTGAGTTTTGCCTGGAAACGCTCTGAAAATCACGATGGAATAAAATTAAGATTAGAAAATTGAAAACAGGCATTCTCTCTCTTTCTCTCTCTCTCTCTCTCACATGCTCTCTCTCTCTCTCTCTCTCTCTCTCTCTGATTCTCTCTCTCTCTGATTCTCTCTCACTCAATCACTCACTCTCTCTCAATCTCTCTCTTTTTCTTTCTCTCTTTTGATCGATCGATCGAGAAAAAAGGAATGCATACATATAAAATTCATAAGATGGAGGAATGTGATTTGAAAACTCTATTGAAATGCTTATAATGAATGGCGCAATTCAACAACAAGCATTGTACAAAGATAAAAGTATGTACTTCGCCAGCCAAAAAATTGACCATAAAATCCATAATTTGTTCCACTCCTTAAATAATATTATTATTAAATTAATTAAATAATTATAATTAAATGATGTGAAACGCCAACACAAAAATTATATAACATACAGCATATGCATAAACTGTATCTAGATATCTTTCTACATTATTAAATCCATGAACAATGGAAAGAAATTTTACAAATTCAATATGGTTGTTAACGTTAAAAATGATTTGTTTCTTTAATAAAGTGTAAACACCAAATACATTCTCATCATTTTAAAATTTATATAAAGACATTGTAATTGTAATATTTTATGATTGGGCATCTTAAAATCAGCTCTATAGTATAAAACTAATTTTTTCACTTAGGTGTTCAATAGATAAAAAACAATATTGATTTTTATGTAATATTGTTGATCTGTCTAGGATTGATAGAAAAATATAAAACATGGTTGTGTGTATGTACTGCCATTTATTTTTGCTAATAAGAAAAAATAGGCAATAAGGGGAGGTCTTCAAACAGTCATAATATCAATAACCAGACATTGAATGTAAGTTATAAAAGGTGAGCAAATGACCTCCCCCATATTAAACAAAGATGTATACATTATCAACATGTACCAAATATACATGCAACAAAAATATTGTTGACCAAAAACAGCATTTCACACCAACAGCAACATACATGTGTAATACATTGCAAAATAAATCCCCAACTACAAAGGTGATGAAGGGGAAGGAGGGTGGGTTGACTTCGGGTATTTACAAACTTGTTGACAGCTGACAGTTAAAGTGACGTAGTCAAAACATCGCGCGACTAAATGCCGCACTCTGATTGGTTAATGTAAACAAAAAGGAAGATCAGCTAAATACTCAAAAGTACTCAAAAATTAGAATTACAATTATATTATAACTAGACTACTATTTTTGGTACTAGCATAAAAATAACATATCACAATTTACATAAATGCTATTATTTACAATAATGCTGTATTATGTAATATTGTTGATCTGTCTAGGATTGATAGAAAAATATAAAACATGGTTGTGTGTATGTACTGCCATTTATTTTTGCTAATAAGAAAAAATAGGCAATAAGGGGAGGTCTTCAAACAGTCATAATATCAATAACCAGACATTGAATGTAAGTTATAAAAGGTGAGCAAATGACCTCCCCCATATTAAACAAAGATGTATACATTATCAACATGTACCAAATATACATGCAACAAAAATATTGTTGACCAAAAACAGCCACCAAAAGCAAACAGCAGGTTTGCACAAAAGACCCCACACAAAGTGGACTAGCCAGATCATGGTAGTCAACAATATGAAAGATGGCAGTACATACAACACATATGGCAATGACTAACGCCTGCCTTATATGGAGATATAAATATTAATATATCATGAAGGCACAGATTATCTATAACCAAACCAGTTAAAAATTTGAATACGACTTGGAACATCTTATTTTTAACCTTGCAAGTATAAACACATCAGTTGACTTCTGCCCTGTACGTGTTAATATAACAGCTGCTATAAAATATACATGTTAAAAGTTTGTTATATTATCAAACATGTTTTAAAGACAGATATACATGTAATCAAACATTTTCAGATGAACCAGTAGGCACATGTTACTCAAATGACAAAATCAAACAACAGAAACAATGGTTAAAAAACTATACAGCAGACATAAACACATCAGTTTACTTCTGACCTGTGTTATGTTATGTGTAACCACATCATGCACATAGTATAGATAAATGTATACATGAATCACACTTTGAATAATGTCCAATAGAAGACAAATGATAGGGAATTGTGATGAGAACTGAATTTTGAAATACAACTAATCTATACATTGAATTCAAAACACAAACAATGCATATCAGATACAATTATAATACACAGCAGTTAACTTCTGAACTGTGAAAATCTTCCAAGAAAATTTTATATACATAGCATTTGTTATACATATTTAAAATGTAAAGCTTGACAGACATATGTATCTGCGAATAGCATCAGATTTTCATCTTCCTATTTATTGAATGCAGTTTTCAGAATAACCCAAATGTGCTGCATGAGTGTCTGCCCCTATCCTGAAGCTGTGACCCTTGTATAGAGCAGGGTTCAAACCAACAAAATCAATAATATTAGTAAGATTTTTCACTACAAATGTTGGACATGGCAATACATTTACCTCTTAATTCTTCAATAGGTTTTTGCCAATCTACAGCCAAAGACTCCCTAAGCTTTCTGAAAGATTCGTCATATGTTCTCCAAGCAACATCCCCATGCAGTCTTTGCATTTCTCTAATAAAGCTCATGTATTTTAATAAATGGGGAGTTTCTGATGGGTGTTTCTGAATTCTAATGTTAATAAAGATAAGAAAGGCATCAGTCCACTGACTGATGAACATGGGGGTTTTTGATTTTAAACTTTGCTGCACATTAATGACCCCTGGAGTAATGCACAACATAAGAGGTTCTTCATCTTGGTGCGACAATAATACTTTTAAATTAAAAAATTCATTCGACCAAATTTTTGCCTTTATCTTTTGTGGAATTGTTGCACCAAGAGGAATACCTTCTGTTACATAGATAAGATTATCAGAATTGAATAAACCTTTGTTTGTGCCTACTGGCTCACCTGTGTTTTCTAAAAGTTGAGATACTACTGACAGTATAGGGTTATCTTGCATAGACGAAGAAGCAGTCGTTGGTGCAGGTAACTCATTGACGGTGTTTGCATATGTAGCAGATGCAGCATTTTCTAGGGGTACCACTGTACTGCTTGATGCATCAGAGTTGGGTTTTTGCAATTTAACAATTTCTTGCGCAAGTCTTTGGTAATCGATTGGTTCAGCCTGAGGTTTATGTTTTGCTTTAGTACCTTCACTTGTCTCCACAGGATGTTTGCGTTTTGGCATGGTAATTAACGTCTACAAGATATTTTAAAACTGTTAAAATCAATTTTCTAAATGTACCCCATATACAATTAATGCAACTTTTGAGTGTACAAATTTACACTCAAATCATGCGGATATAGGTGCACACGAGCTAATTATTATTTGATTAATTGCAATTTTTGACACACAAACATTTAATAGGAAAAATGCAATTATAAGACCTGCGCCAAAACAGTGTATATCTTTAGATTCACATGTAAACTTACATACATGTAACAATACACATAAAGCATGTGTGCATGAATCTGCATGAGCATATAAAAATGGAATCGATGCATGTGCATTAGTAATAGTCCACATGACCATGAGTGAGAAACAGAAAAAATAGTCCACACGACTCTGCATACTGACTAGAAAAATAGTGCACATGACTCTGCACGTGAACCAGAAAAAATATTGCACACGACTGTGCATGGGAATCAAAATTAGTACACACGACTGTGCATGGGAATCAAATTAGTACACACGACTCTGCATGTGAGTCAAAATTAGTACACACGACTCTGCATGTGAATCAAAATAAGTACACACGACTCTGCATGTGAATCAAATTAGTACACACGACTCTGCATGTGAATCAAAATTAGTACACACGACTCTGCATGTGAATCAAAATAAGTACACACGACTCTGCATGTGAATCAAAATTATTACACACGACTCTGCATGTGAATCAAAATTAGTACACACGACTCTGCATGTGAATCAAAGTTAGTACACACGACTCTGCATGTGAATCAAAGTTAGTACACACGACTCTGCATGTGAATCAAAATTAGTACACACGACTCTGCATGTGAATCAAAATTAGTACACACGACTCTGCATGTGAATCAAAGTTAGTACACACGACTCTGCATGTGAATCAAAATTAGAACACACGACTCTGCATGTGAACCAGACAAATAGTACACACGACTCTGCATGTGAACCAGAAAAATAAACCACACGACACTGCATGTGAACCAGAAAAATAAACCATGCACATGACTCTGCATGTGAATCAATTACACAGGACTCTGCATGTATACCAGACAAATAGTACACACGACTCTGCATGTGAACAGAAAAATAGTACACATAACTCTGCATTTGAATCAGAAAAGGGGTACACACATCTCTGCATGTGAACCAGTAATATAGTACACATGTACATGACCCTGCATGTGAACAGGAAAAAATAGTACATATGAACATTCTTTATACACCTACCAGCTAATTGTGAATTTTATGCATATGCCTGTGAATATATTGAACAATATGAATGCAATTTAGCTCAAAGAATAATAAAAATATGTCAGACTGCTTATCTTGAATGTTGAAGGACAGCTATTCTAATGTTGTGATGGTATTTCTTCATGTGGCGAGAACCAGATTCAATGTTGCCCCCATCTCTCCCCAGGTAGGTCAGGTCCGCCCAGAAACCACGATGAGACCAAAAATGAATTCCATGAAGCTTTTCAGTCTCTGACTTGAGCTGCTTGTTCACAGTCATGACATCATTGAAGGATGTCCAATTTAAGAGGCCCATGGTTGACGTTTAAGTAGTTGCCCTATAATAACTGTAAGGATACCAACCCCCTCATTGAGGTATTCCGCATATGACAAAATTTCAGTAGTCACTTTTCGTGGATCCGCATGGCACAAGTCATTTTCACGGATGAAACACACAGTGTGAGGTTTGAGGAAATTCAGAAATTCCGTAGATCGTGAGAGTCGTTCGAACGGCGAATGAACGAATGTCCGATTATACAAACATCTATCGCCATTGTCTGGACGGAGCCTGCCTCGGGGAAATTAAATAACCACTAGAGATATTATTACCTCAAACAAAAACTTGACTTCGGGTATTTACAAACTTGTTGACAGCTGACAGTTAAAGTGACGTAGTCAAAACATCGCGCGACTAAATGCCGCACTCTGATTGGTTAATGTAAACAAAAAGGAAGATCAGCTAAATACTCAAAAGTACTCAAAAATTAGAATTACAATTATATTATAACTAGACTACTATTTTTGGTACTAGCATAAAAATAACATATCACAATTTACATAAATGCTATTATTTACAATAATGCTGTAACAAATTGTTTGTAAAACAAAGAAAATGCAGAAAAAACATGATAAAACTCTCCTGAAACATACCTTGTGAACTTATCCAAATGGAGTGTCCACAGCAAAGGAATGGCCAGTGTAAATCCCCAATGAGAATTTAGGTACATCTTTTTTATTCAAAAATGTAATGATTCTCATTTAACATTATATCTTCATCTCTAGAAATGAGGAAAACTAATAAATAAAATCATTGAGGAAATCTATGATTGTGTAAAATAAACAATTTATGAAGATAAATCTACTTGCATTCCACATATATTTGGAAGGTAACGTGTGGGGAAAACGATCATAGTACAAACACGATAACCGGAGGGGTCAAAGGTTAAATGATTAGTTTTCTAATGACGTCACAAACGTTGAAGGTTGTTCAACTGCAACGACATAGGAAGATTCTTTTACCTCGGATTAGAATGCATCGATGTCATTGGATGAAAGGCGCCACGTGATTGCATTACAGATTTCTTTAAACGGCGAACGCCAAAGTATATACGGCAACATAGCGGACGTAAAGACATTTTAACTGATTTTTTAAACACACATTTGACCGTTCCTTTAGTTTTTTAAGTCCTAATATAATTAGAGTGATCCCCCTTTGCCCGTGACGTAAAATTGTGGTCCTACAATGGCATTGAGGATGCAGACGACTGACGAGGAGCGATAAAAATAAGAGAATTAAAATATGAATTTAATTAAGGAATGAATTCGATATTTATTTGTTTTAAACGATATAAAATGGTTTGGGGCAGTTTACGCTTTATAAACCGCAAAACAGTTTATAAAAAAGGGTGAACTGTTTCAAACCATTTTATATCGTATAAAACTAATAAATATTGAATTCATTGCTTATGATTTAATTTTTGTACTCTTCATTGTAGATAAAAACGGTCATTTGACCTTTAAAATGACGTAAATTTGTACAAAATTCAAACATAACGTCAGGCGTATTGATACTTTTTTGACGTTAGTCTTACTATGACGTAGGCAACATTCTTTATACGATATAAAACATTTTTTTTAGCGAATCAGAAAGCGCGTTACAACCAGAATTAAATTATTTGTAGATTAACTTTTGTTTGTTTACATATCAAACTTAAAGAGATATGGACACGATTTGAGCTCAAATTTTTGCAAATGATATTTTTCCATTTTTTAAGTCTAGATTGGTCAGTATGGATGTTTTTAATGCTTTCTCAAAATTTAGAAGTTAAATATCGAGTAACACGAAAGATACATAGGTTAAAAAATTCTTTGTTTTGTAATCAAAGCTCGATTCCTGTTATTGTATACATATGTGTTGTATTGGTATGAACTTCAATCTAATATTGTTTTTTGTTGTTGATAATTATTTAGAAATACGTTGAATCAGCGTGTCTTGTTTGTCTTATGTTATTTTGTCAAAAAAATTATAGTTTTCTTTATATTGTACATTATTTGTAAACAGATATAAGACTCGAGCTTAGTTTACTTAACAATGCCTTCTTATCTCTGTATCTTGATTGTAGCTTTACTTCTAACTTTCAAATTTTGGTGAATCATTCAAAATGCACAAATAAACTATTTTATACATAAAATGAAAAAAAAAAAAAATTTTAAGAATTTTAATTTGATTTGATCCAAACACGGGTCTAAGTCCCTTTAGGTCCTCGACCACACAAAACGCTTCATAGGTTTGTAACTGACTGTCTGCAAAATCGTGTGGGTCCATAGAAAGTGAGGCGAAGCCGAGTTTTCTATCGACCTTACCGACTCAACAAATTTTTGTAAACAGTCAGTAACAAACTTATGGTGGCATATCTCTGCCTCTTGTGTGCAAGTTATTTTTCTACATGTATCAATTATGTCGACATGCAAGATAAACATGCTGACATGCAAGATAGTTATGTCAACATAGAACATAACTATGTAGACATGCAAGAAAACTGGAATCAAATAAGAGTTTTAAAAAATCTCAAATATCGCCAACATGTGACATCTAAGATGCTAGATACACTTCCTATTGATGTCAACATGCAACTTATTTATGTTAACATGCAACTTCTTAATGTCGACATGCAACTTATCTATGTCGACATGCAACTTAGTTATGTTGACATACAACTTATAAGTTGCATGTCAACATATTTATCTCGCATGTCAACATATGTATCTCGCATGTCAACATACGTAAGTTGCATGTTGACATAAATAAGTTGCATGTTGACATAAATAAGTCGCATGTTGACATAAATAATTTGCATGTCAGCATATTTATCTTGCATGTTAACATAAATAAGTTGCATGTCGACATAAAAAGTTAGCATCTAGCATCTTGGATGTCACAAGTGGGCGATTTTTGAGATTTTTTGAGATTTTGTATGATTTCTATCTGATTGCAATTTTCTTGCATGTCAACATAGTTAAGTTGCATATTGACATAATTATCTTGCATGTAAACATATTTATCTTGCATGTCGACATATTTGATAGAAAAATAACTTGCACACAAGGGGCAGAGATATGCCACCATACAAACTTAATAAATAATGAAGAAATTCACGATTAAAGCTGCTTTTGTCGTTCTTCCATCTATCCAACTTACCACTAAGGAGAGCTAAGCAATTTTTAGATAATATTACATTTACAGACAATACAGGAAGTTTGAACAGTAATTCATTATTTTTTAAAAAGATGTCTGCAAACAATTTTTGTTACCCGCCTGCGTTCGTTACTTATTAAGTGCATTTTTTCAAAAATTCAGTAATGAAGTAAAAGTTGCAGTAAGTATATAATGTTAACGATGTCTTCAAGTTGATTGTAAATGACCATTGTTATTTCAACCAAGTTTTAGATTTTCACATTTTCTTTTAGCTACATGTATCTAAGATCTATTTGTCATTGTTTTTTCGACGTAGTGCCTAAGAATATGCATTTTAAACAAAGTATTGAGAAGGGAAAGATCTTATTTACGAATTTTTGAAAGGGGAAAGGGGTATGGGACATTTTTACTTTCTCTTCGAAATAAATAACAATATATATACTCGACTTTATTAAATCCTCAAAACTAATTGCACATTTAGTAATCTTAGATCTATTTGTCATTGTTAACTTCGACGTAGCGCCTAGGAATATGCAACTTAAACAAATTATCGAGAAGGGTAAGATCCCATTTACGAATTTTGAAGAGATGCGGGACATTTTTACTTTCTCTCCGAAAAATTAATATAACAAGAATATGTCATTATAATTTAGATCGTGTCGTGAATTGATGTAAAAGTTGCAGTACTGTTCGTTGTAAACAATGCATTACATTTTTTACGCTGATATTCTATACATATAATGCACAACTGTTTAAAAATGGGCATTAAATGTTATATAATACGTATGGTCAATTTGTCACATCACAAAACTCTCAATTCTGAGTAACCTATTTTGAAAAATACTGTCCAACCTCCCCCTCAATGTATTTATCTCTAATTAAAACATGTACATCAACTTACTAAGGCCTTGCATATACACGTATAGTCTTCCTGTTCTATGATAATCTGATACAGTGTTTTTAGTTAAGAGCACTTAATTAAAATAAGTGTTGTTAGATTTTTCCTGTTTAATCGGGGACTACTCAAATAACAATATTTTGTTTATATTATATCATATAATTATAAAATTAATAATAATAAGTTGTTTCTCTTTCCGTTTATCCCGCGACAATTATAAAAGTTGAATGCTCTAGATGGTAAAAAGCACTTCATTAGAACTTTAGGTCGGAAGGGGAGGGGGGATTCCGGAAATCCAAAAGCTACACCCAAACAATACGTATCCTTTTTGACGCATGACAATGATAAACAAAATGATATAAATAAAAATTGTAAACAATATTAGTTCGCACTATAAGCATAGAGTAAAACTTCAATTTTTTAATTTATGTTTTTAAACTTAAGCAAGAATAAGATATAGATGTGATATAGATATAATAACTAGAAAATAAATGAAGAATTGTAAATTTGAAATTCAAAATTTTAAATGTTTTCAATAAAAGTTCATTAAAATTTCTCAGCTAATAATTCCCTCTCGCTTCGAAAAATGAGACGTCCAAGATGTTCTTTGCTTTAGGTCTTTGACTTTCAATTCTAAATCGTAGCATTTAGTCTTAAGATTGCCAACGGCAATCTCTAGCGTCTCGTAACGTTGTCATATGGTCTCGAATTACAACTGGCTATAAAAAGATTTATGAATGTCTTCGGAACTCAAGTGTTGAAAAAACAGCTGTTTCACAAGTTACAGTCTCTTCTAATTCTTTTTTTATCAGTTTTGGGTTCTGGTTTTGTTTGCTTAAGGTCTTGATTTGTGTGAGGTGCATTCTACATTGCAATTGTTACACAAATTTCTTGAGGTTCGTTCTCAGGAATTCTTACAGTAAGGTTGCGTTTTGATCTACAATGGCCATCCGTCAATCCTACAGAGAAGAATGTCCGATTGCAGGTCATTCCATCCTTGATATTATGGTATTTGAACGAACCGTTGTCACTTGCCGCCATAAGATAAGTTTTAGCGGATAAGAATAGCAAGGAATGAATGCTTAAAAGCACATTTTAGCATACACCAAGAAATCCATACACAAAAAACCCTGAAAGTGTAGCTGGATGCGCATCCGGGGGTAAACGTATTCCCGCACCAGTAGCATGCTGGGCAGGATCTAGGTCTGGATTGTGGTCGTGCTAGTCCTTGGGATGTCCAGATACTCGACGAACAGCGACGCTGGTTTGATGGTTGAAACAAGCGGGAGAATATTCTGCCCTTTAGTTGCATTTTTTTTTTATGTTGAATAAGGTTATCTCGAGAAAATTCGCTATGTTGTTAATGCACAGGATCTAACTGCTACAAAGTACATGCAGTAGCCCCGGGTAAATCACTCTTGAGATATCTCCACAAAACTATCATCGGGGAAAATAAAGTGTTTCTGTTAATACGGTGACAATAAAACTTGAATTCTGTAGATGTAAAAAACACTTTATTTAAACTTTAAGTTGATAGTGGAAATTTTGGAAATCCACGAAACTCAACCGAACAATCTGAAGTCTAACTCTTGACAATGATTAACAAAATGATAAAAATAAGAATTATAAACAATATCACCAACACTATAAGCATGGAGTAAAATTCCAATTTGAGTGAGTCAACTATATCAGGTCCACAAAGCAAGAGTTAATACTATTGAGCAATTACGCCATACATTAACAATTTTATTTCAAATTTTATTTTTATAAATAGAGTGTGATATACATATAGCAGCTTGATAGCAAGGAATGTGAATTTGATATTTAATACAAATGTTTTCAATAATAGTCCATTGAAATTTTAATGATACATGAAATAGGATCACATTACTTGAATTGTGTGGTTCAAATGTTTAACATTTTCAATAGCAGTGAATATATTTCAATATTTTCTATGCAGTAAAAACAATTTCAATTATACATCTTATTTTCCGACTTAATAAAAAAAACTCTTGTATAAAAATGAAAAGTACATCACAGTAAGAATCGACAGGGACAACACTGAGCTAGGCACAAACGTAAATGGAGTCTTGAATGAAGACATTTATACTGAACTACACCGTACGGGTCAAACTAAACAATAAGTCTAGAAAGTTGAAGATTTTGTTAATCTAGGAAAATAATTCCCATTAACAAAAGTTTGTTGTTGATTTTAAGTAAAACATCTTTAAGAGTTCTTTTAATTTATTTTCAATCTTTTCTTTTAATCAACGTGCGGATTGTCTTTGGCCTAAGACCATTATCGCCAGGGACACTAGTATGGTGAAGTCTAATAACTATCGGTATAATACGGAATTGTTGATAGGATTTTCTTCGGATTATTTGGACCATTGGTTTGTAAGACAACTCTAAAATCAACTATAAAAAGAATTGGACACTTTTGTTTGACAACGGAAATTTTAACATTTACTCACAAAACACTATAAAACGAAATCAAGACCATTTTAAAGTTACAAAAATCAAGACATCGGGACACTTGAAAATTAACTTTTAGACACAGACAATGACACGACATAAAAGTAAAAGGTGCAAAAAGTTAATCAGGTGCTTTCTAATCTAATTAAATTTTTAACTTGTAAAACCGCTCTTCTACGATACGCTATACAAGATCTACGAATATTCCGTATGGGTGGTTCCTAAATAAAGCTAAATTACTCAAACAGGTATTCAGTTATCATCTTCTTAGAAGTCATTCCCTGTTCATGACCGACGACAGGAAAAGAAAATCGTTGGGCTGTATATATTAAATAAAACAATATTAATGGCACCATCAATGATTGACTGTTTGATATGTATTGGTTAGATTTGACTACCGATTGGTCAAATTGGAGACACGGTGTGGTCTGATCACAATGATCATCAGATATATTTCAAACTACAAACGTAACCTCTTTTTTTTAATAAAAAAAGCATGAAATTTCACAATTATCGGACGGTACTTTGCTAACTCTAGACGGTTCTATAAAATTCACAAAACATGTTTTCCATCAAACTAGATGGAAACTAGACTACGGTTTGACAACTTTTGTTTTGCTCTGAATTCATTTTTCAGTATAGTTACAAAAAAATACTGAATCAAATTATAATATTATTCTACCAAAAACTAAATCACTCATACAACAATCGAATAGACGGATATTCACGCCGATTGACCGAATTACCATTGTTAAAACTCATTTTGCCAAATCTTAATCATTTATTTATTTCTCTTCCCTAACCAAAATGGGAAAAAATAACTTTACTAAGATTCATTTGAATATATATGGAAATCAAAATGTAATAAAGTTTAAAAAGTTGTTGTATTTCAAGATTACTTTTCTGGGGGCTTAAAAATGGTTAATGTAGACCTTTTCTATCAAGTCTTTAAAATACTCTTGGATTAAGAGACATTGTAAATAAATATTTGATTTTGGGGATGCATTTATCTCAGATATTTTTATTCCTAAAAATAATGATTTTGGTTTGATGTTTTTACCTCATGACAGTATGTCATGTAGAATACTGAAAAGAAACTGTACGCGAAAAACAACTTTTTTATTGTTTCAGTATGGTTTATTTCTAATATAAGGATTAATAACAACAGTGTCCTCTACAAATAATGATATCAAAATGGTGTTAAAAACGTTGGTAATTTTTTATTAAATGATGGTAACTTTTTATCAATGCAATAAATATTTTTCAGCAAGATTCAATATTTCAAACATATGTGTTATGCAGTACAATAGTATTTTTTGCAGTTTCCAGTTTTTTGAAATGTATGTCATTGAACAAAAATGTTGTTGAAAGTAGAAGTCGTCCATATTTACCTTTTTGTTTTGAAAATATTTTGTTAAATGAAAAATGTACAAAAGTGATTTATAAT
The DNA here is from genome assembly GCF_902806645.1 of Magallana gigas. Lineage (NCBI taxonomy): Eukaryota > Metazoa > Mollusca > Bivalvia > Ostreida > Ostreidae > Magallana > Magallana gigas. Next base: position 38,706,070 of record NC_047566.1, on the reverse strand, counting down.
TGTTTCAATAACAACAATATTGTTCCCACTTCAGTATACAATTGAAATAAAGAGATGTCTCAACATGGAAATAATAATGTATGTATACAAGATGTGTTTAAAGTTTGTTTTAAAATTACTGTTGATTCATCATTACAATGGTTACAGTACTGAATATTTCTTAGGATACTCAATGTATGTTACTGCTGAAAACAGTATATTTTTCATGCTTGTTACAAAGTAGAATTCCAAATATGTGTGGCCCTTTATTTCATGTTAGAATGAAATATTACATTGAAAGATGTGTAGCAATTCACAATTCAAAAATGTCAATTTCTGATAACCAATGGTCACTCTGGAAAAATTCTTTTGAACAAAACTTGTAGTGTAATACTTTAATATATTTTTTTTATATCGAGAGCAGTATTTGATTCACTTATTTTTTTATATCTTCCATTTACCTGTGTAAATTTAAAACACATTACTTTACTGATGTGAAGATGTGTACATGTACGAAAGTACGAAAAAAATCATTGTAAAACCTATATTTATCTTAAAACTGTTTATGAAAATACAATGAATAAATGTGAATAAAAAAAACATTTATTTATTATAAGAAAGTAAAACTTCTAATATTTCATAATTCATTCATATTAAATGTCTGTGAATGAACTTTTTGTCCATCAACAAAAAATATTATAGATAATATACTGTTGATATTTGGTATTCTTTTCAAAAGAGTACAAAAAAAGCTTGTTCTTATTAATTCTTTAATTATTTTGTGTGTCAGTAAATTCGATGCAAAGATCATCTAGTGTATATTTTAGCAACCTGAACAAAACGTGCACCAAAGGTAAGTGCGAATTTTGTTATCAGTGTTATATTTTACTTTCAAATGAATAACGATAAGGTCATTGAAAAAAAGCGTGAATAAATTCTCAGGTATAAACTCTTTGATTTCTATTAAGATATGTAGCATTTTGCCTTTTCAATGCAACAAGCAATATCGTGAGAATCTACAAAAATTATCTCGTTTTGTTAATTCATTATTTTTTTAATATTGACATCATTTGTCTCCAGTGGGTCATAAAAGATTGTAAGCTAAGGATTTACATTCTATGGATACAACCACCTTTCACAAATTTCAGTAGAATCCGTTGTAAACTTGCTAATATGAATAATATGTCACTTTAATTTTAATAAAACACAATGTGGCTCAATACAGTCAAAAACTCGCACACACTGACGGTAAAGATATTTGGAACCAGCAGCAAAATGCTTAGATCAGAGATGTAAAGCAATTAACAGTTCAATTGAAAGAGTACCTGTAACTAGGAGCATATCCTTATTTTATGCACATTGTGTCATACTTTCCGCGTAATTCTACAAGTTGTACAAAACGTGTAGAAACAAAAGTACACGGGACTATAGGCTTGTACTTTTCAAACTCAAAATATAACACCCCTGCGAATGTTATTGTCATTCAAATTTTACACCACGTGGTTTTATTTATTTTTATTTGACCCTTTCAGTTTCGCAGTAAAAATCGCACCTCGTGTATATAGTCTATTTCACAGTATCTAGGTTCTTGTAGTCAAATATAAAACTTAGAGGTTTATTGATTTTAAACTTTATCTTCATTAATTGGTGAATAAAATGTGTTGTAGAAATAAATGTGACTATACAAAACTTAGTTTATGTATGCTGTTGCAACAACTAACATGCTTAAAAGAGATCCCTCCTAAGGATTAATTTTCGATCGACGCCTGACCTAGTAATAACATCAATAGTGAAACAGACTATACCATTTTATGCAGAACGTTCCTTGAAAATTGCTCGATATACTAACTTTTAATGCAAAACAGACACCCATTATTGTTTTAAAAAATATGGCATTGCACATCACAAGCATCAAACATGGCTATGATTTTATTAAGCAACCCAATGTTTATATTTTCAACCACTCTACACGTGGTTGAACACGAACGATAACTCTGTTCTTAGTATTATTGTTTAATAAAAAACTGCTAGATGGTGAAATAAGACACATATCTGAAAGCTTTTCTCGTTTTAACATAAATCAAAGTAGAATATGATATGAAAAAAACTTATTTTGAGAATATCATCCGAACACTTATACTTCCACTCGAAATTTCACAGGAACTGAACAAATCTCAGTAAAGTCTCGTGAACTTTCTTTCCAGCACCTCTGGATTTATTACGCGCTTAGCAACGATAAAGAAAACATTCCGAACACATTCGCCGGGGTGAATATGGAATAAGCGTAAACAAGAATGAAAGTGAATGAGAGGATAAGTTATAAGGCGGCTGTACACTTTGTTTCATCATAGTTATAAAATTTTACCATAAACAGTATGGTAAATTGAACATGTTGAAAATATCAAATTGTTTTACTTATAAGGGTATACATGCAGATTTGGAGCTTGTACATGCAAACATACATGTACAAATTTCAAACGTTTCGATAGACATACAGGCTCAAGTTCTTAACCTCTCCGTTCTTCGCAATAGCACTGGAACCCATTTTACCTCAGTAAACTTTAAGCATTCTTTTCTGTAGTTATGGTTTTTCCCGGAGTTAGTGTGAATACTTGCAGAGTTTTCTACAACATTCAACGGAAACCGAACACAAAAACTCCCGTCAAATTTAAAGCTATTTTTATTTGCTATCCTCTGTGCCTAATACGATTCGTTTCAGAATACATGTATTTTAAAATTTGATAATGACATTATCAATTGCGAATTACCATAATAGTAAATCTAAATTTAGATGTAAATTACTCATATTAATGAAAAAACTATTATACAATTTGAAAAGAAATCCAAATACAATTTGAAAAGAAAATTCATTTTTTATGGAATGTAATAAATAATTAATATAAAATCAGTCCGAACATCTTCATTTCACTGTATACATTTCAATAGTTTGAATCATTTTGGGAGTTCCTGAACAACACTGGGTTTCATTATACTCTCAAACTGTTTATTTCAGCAATATCCTCATAAACATCATTGATGACTGTCCGTTTGCCAGTTGCTTGGAGAAATTGGCAAAATAACCACAACTCCCGTATTATTACAAGTATTAATATGAAGCATAATACAGATCCTATTGAAGTAATTATAATTCTACCAGAAGTAGTTAATTTGTTTCCTTGTGCTTGCTTGTTGTCTTCTATTTTATCCTGAGTTGTAAAGTAATCGCTCGCTGTCTCTGGTGAAAATGAATGAGCGTTTATATTTTTATATCGTATAGCACTATCACTGACGATATACACCAAAGCAATACTATAAAAACAAATACTCAAAGCATCAATTTGTATATCATATTAAAGATACATTTGAATATTGGTAATTATAAGCAAACCATGTTATTGGTGAATATTATAAATCATTAAGAAAATAATCTTAAGGTATTCCATCCTCAATGTTCTGGTATCAAGAATTTCTTGAGAAGAATATCATTGAAATCTGAATACAAATCATACTTGAAAAATACTAAGATAATCTGAGTAATGGCCAATTCAATTTGACCTTTTTGCACATTGAATGTGACATCAGCCTAAGTAGGATTTGTTGTCAATTTTTTATTAAGCAAACTTTTTTCTTGAAATAGTGTTTTTAATTATGCACAATGGTTACACTGAATAGAGGGATAATGAATGAAAAAATGCACGAAGCTGCTGAAATGTTTTTGTGACCTTTTTGCACTTAAAATTGATAATTTCTCTATTAGTTACAATTTGATTTGAAATAAAAAACATTCTGAATATCAATTTCAAGTATTTTATAAGATTAATACAGTTTGCCTAGATATGTATTCAGTATTATTTTCACATAATAAAACATTGGGGTCAGTGATGTAAAAATTTTAGATATAGACTTCAAAGGTATAAATCTCGCATAATTTGGCTTTAAATAATTCAGAAATGTTCTGTATATTTACATATTTTTATGCTAAACGTCTTTGACTTTCTCAAAATGTAGTTTTGTATAAGTCACACAGGACGTATAGAACATGTCACAAACTTATCAATTGTTCAAAATGTGAACAATGAATAAAATATAATAAAAAGAAAATTATATTGAAAATTCATAAAATTGCTTGCTTCTGTCATGTTCGTCTAAAAAACCTTCCGTACGAGAAAATAATTCCCTAAAAAACTTGTTTGTTTCCTTAATTCAAATGGATTTTCTTTGGGAATGTTGTGTAACTATGAAATAATGATTTTGCTGTTAGGGTTAAATTAATAAAATCATATTCATTTCAATTATAATGAACATTTTTGCAATGAAATCAAAACGTGAGGGGTGGAATACCTTGATGAGGAAGTAAAAATATTTTTTACATGCACTGAGAGTATCTTACCTTCTATAAAGAGAGTAGAAGAACAGCCGTAGACGTGATGACAAGGCAAACAGTCACACTTATGGACACAAAGAAGGCCATACAATGGTGATGGGCAAATTTGTGAGCAGTTGTCACCGTAATAACCAGTCGGACATTCTACAAATTATAAAGTAATATTTATAACCGGTTATTATGAATTATATAACATTGACAAATAATAACCATGATACCCTGTGGTAGTGAATATAATGATAGCTTGCATGGTAATTTCGGAGGATGTATACCACAAACACATGCATGCACTTTTATGAGTAAAGTTCAAAATAGTATATACATTTTTTTTATTAAAAACCAATCATCGTCGAAAACTTCGACTTCTTTTAATTGAGATGGTGTCCTACTAGGTTGATGATTATTTAGCTACAAAGTATGCTTATCCCTATTTCTATATTTTATTGTGAATCTTTAAATGTACAATACCTTTGCAATCGTTTCCATCTTGGTAAAAATTGGTCAAACACTTTGCAAGAGCCCTGAAATCCGTTTAAAGTAATGCAATCATTATTATCTTGCTGTAATTGTTAAGTTGTTCCTAAATTAAAAATACGGATTCATTTAAAAGAACAAAAAAACCTTGCAAATTACAAATAACAAAACATACCCTTTTGTGCAAGTATTAAGGTATAGGGTCAACAGCAATGGAATAACAATTATAAAACCAAAAACATGCTTCGAGGACATGATTTCTACAAAAGCGCATTTAAACATCCTTAATCAAACATATTGCTGAATCTTATATTGAGGAAATTATGTGAATGTGTGAAAAATATACATGAAACAATGTGAAGTGGGTATGCAATGTTAACAACATCATTTAAGGAAATAGTTATATTTATTTCAAGATTTCTAAATATTTGAAATTTATGAATACTAGTAGTTTTAAAATTTGTTGTTGTTTTTTTTTAATTCAAAAGACAGTTCTTTTACGGCATAAACATATCACATTTAAAATGTAAGGGTTTTTATCATAAATACATGTATCACAAAAAATATTCTCAATTTCACATTCATGTACATATGAAATTTTCCGGGTTTTAACAAGGATTTCAATGTTCGTATTTTTTGTGATAATTGTATTAAAAAGAAAGTAGGTGCTCAAGATATTGATTCGACAGAAATTTGGGCGCAAAGGAAGAGTAAAAATGTATCGATTGTGCATATATTTTGAATCCAAATTGTTTTTGGGGGGTTTTGGGGGGGGGGGCGTATAATTAGTAGAATGTTGTTTAAAATGCTAAAGTTTAATGTTTATATGGGTCAGAATATAGCAATGCAGTGCAATTAATAGAAAAACTACTTATTTATAATTACAGCAGTTATTGAATAATTTTGTTGTTTCTCGGTCACGAATTTGAAACTTGTAAAGATGACATACTGGTATTTCAACATAAAATATGCGGCGTTTTAAAAGATAGAGAAATGACCCAGAGATGACCAATTTTATTTTTATTTTTATATTTTATGTAGATATGACCATTTTGTTTTAAAAAGCATTTTTATCCAGTGCTATGCTATTCAGCATAGCTCTCAGGGCTGCGTTCAAGATCGTAGCGACTAGGCAAGGCTACGTAGCGGCTACGTTGTTGAACGGTAAGCCAGCCTAGCCGCTAGGTAGGTATTCGTAGCCTAAATATGTTATGCTAAGCATTGAATTCAAGATGGCCACCTTAGTTACCACTCTGTAACATACACAGAATCTATTTATATAGTGATATTTTATTCATCCTGTAAGTTATAATGAATCTCAACATATATATTTCCGCTTGAAATTAACAAATGATGTCAATGTAATACGTCTTTAGTTGAATATTTCCAACTTCAAATCTGAGACCTAGCGGCTAACCTAGCGGTCCGTTCAGTAGACCTAGATATCTACAACCTAGCGGCTAGGCTAGCAGCTACGATCCTGAACGCAGCCCTGGTTTCGTGCTGGATTAGCAAATAAAGATTTTGAAGTGTTGTGGGTTCGAATTCAGCTGGTCTGTTTTCTTTTTTTTTTCATGTTTGAATATATTTTGATATACCGATAACATCGTATGTTTAGTTTATGTTTGAACTTTGTTGTAATTGATTTCTGCTATATGCATAACTTTTTTTCTGTTTTTATTGCTTGTACATTATGATAAACAATATAACTTAATAGATTTAACTGCATCAAAATGAATCCGCATTAACATTACTCATGATTAGAAATATAACTATGTTTTTCGATTTACCTCTAAGGCCCTTTTGGAGATAAATCGAGAAACACAGTAATTATAGGTATTTTGAAATCATATTCTTTATTAGTAGAGATATACACGCACTATAACCCTAAACACATTAGAGTTATCAAGTTTTGATAGAGTGGCGGTAGTATTTTGAGCTAAAGACATTTAGATCGTGTAACATTCTTGTGCGCTCACTTTCTTTATTAACTTTGAATGAAAAAAAAATATAAACAGAATATACAGAGTACATGTTATATAAATGTTCAAAGAGGATTTTATGGTAAAGTCTTTTTCCACGCAAGTAAAAGATTATTCTTATATTTTTAAATAAACTGGAGATATGGCAAGCTCGCGACAATTCAAATATATCATTATGGTTTTTTAGCTCACCTGAGCTGAAAGCTCAAGTGAGCTATTTTGATCACATTTTGTCCGTCGTCCATCTGTCCGTCTGTCTGTCCGTCTGTCCGTCTGTAAACTTTTTACATTTTTAACTTCTTCTCTAAAACCGCTTATCCAATTTCAACCAAATTTGGCACAAAGCATCCTTATGGGAGGGCGAATATAAATTGCAGAAATAAAAGTCCGATCTGTATTCAAAGCGGAAAAAACCTTGAAACTGTAGAAAAAGGGGGGTGCATTTTTAAAAATCTTCTTCGCAAGAACTACCGAGTCCAATTCAACGTAGTTTAGCATAAATTATCCTAATGGGAAGGAAAATATAAATTGCAAAAATTAAGTGATAATTCTGTTTCAAATCTGAGTTATTACGAAAATAATAATAAAGGAAAGGCGTGTTTCAATCAGTTTAATAGCTTCGGGCTCGGCATACGGTAAAATGGGTAGGCAAGACTTGGCCTGAGCAAAACAAAAGATTGGCAGGTATCAATAAGCCAATCTCATTAAAATTTCGGGATATTTGATGGACCAGTATATTTGTATTCGCTGTAAATATTGCTGCAAAATAATGCGTATTTGGAATTGACGATTGCCGATCTGCCCCGGCTTTTATTTTGCCACGGCCCGGGTTTGCATACCCATTTTACCAAGACTCGTATTCCATACTTCTAAAACGAGGCTCTTTGTTTAAAGCAGCCATGACATTATACGAAAAAGGGTCGATCTGACTATGATGAATTTGCTTGCTATGCAACAGTTCGCGTATGAAAGGAAATTTTTGAAACATGCAAAATATATTGGTGCCGATTTTGTGAAGTAAATTAAGGCTAAATATTTCAATGCGTTGACAGTTTTCACACATGACGTTAGTGTTAGCTTGTTCTGATTTTTGTTTCGTTTTCAGTATTTATGCTATGTAACCTGGGAACTATCGTCTGTATTTCGTGATTTTTACGTATCAAATCAAACAGAGACTTCGGTAAATCAAACAGTTAACTGTTTACCTGCGCAAATTAAGCAAAATCTGATGTATCAAAAAAGTACTGAAATACAATTCATTCTATCGGTAATTCGGCATTATCTTTTGCGTAATGGTAGGTTAATGCAATAGATTTTGTTGAGATGCTCGGCATTTTCTCGAGTTCATTCAGTTTAAATAGAGTTTGATATCGCTGACGGAAATATATATGTAGGTAAATACATGAATATATCTGATTCATTTCGAAAAAATAAATTGTGTTCTTTATTTCTTATAGTGCATGTTTCTTGTGTTTAATTGTTTACAATTTCTATTTACTAACCATATTTGAGTGTTAAACTTCGAATTATAAGCAAGATACAGAGATTTGCTCACAATTCTATGTTTGTACACAGATCTTAAACACTAAAGATTAAAAAAGTAAAAAATTGGTCATTATCTATTAAGAAAATTTTCAAACGTCTGTTCTTCCAGAAACCAACTTTAACAACTTATTGTATTGTAAACTTGACCTTTTTTCGTCATTATTACTCCTACTGTACATGTGATCCTTGACTGTGTTTGTGTTCATTGGTATAAACTGATTTTGAATCTCAAATACCAGTGAAATGGTCTTGAGTGAATAAAAGAATTGAAAATCTTAGGCCATTCTTTTTTTCCATTTTAAATGCTGAATAGGAAATACCAAGTTAAAACTCTTAAGCTGAATGTAATTAACTCATGTGAACAAAATATGACTCAAACCTAAGCAAACTGTGAGCTCTGTATCTTGCTTATAATTCTACGATTGACGCTGAAATTTTGGTTGAACATTAGAAATTCTATATGAATTAGAGTATGTTAAATACTTGTACAAACAAGATAAAAGAATGATATTCTGTATATACCTACTCTCTGGGGCTCCCTCTTTATACAATAAATAATGTAAAATCTACATCAATTTTGATAGTTTTTCAGACACGAGTAAATAAAAACGACGTCTTTAAAACAGTTTCCATAGTTCTGACACATTTCTGTTGCGGGGATAAAGTAATTATCGCTATTCCTAAGAAAATATCACAGCGGAAAATTATCCTGGTTTGTATGCAAAGTAAATAACAGTCATTTAATTATAATGGAGAAGACAAATAAATTTTTTTAATGTTTTTAATTTGAGAAATTGAGCGCATTGAGGTACAATTTTCTTCTTCACATTTATACTTGTAGGATTTTTAAAATAAAAAACAATAACTATTATACTTTTTTTAAAATACAATAACTAGTAAGTAGTTGATGAAAAAAATGTACCTATATGCTCTTATATATGCTCTTTACAAAGTGTGGGGGGGGGGGCAGAACGAAAATATAGGGAATTGGAAGTTAACAACTTAACAGTGTACCCCTACCAAATGTTTAGTTTTATATCTTGCGTAGGATTTTCTTATTCTGGTAAAAAATAGTATTTCATGAAGGTTCAATGTCAAAGATTACGTGTATGCAAAAATAAGTGTAAAGTTCGAATTCTTTACAATATTTATTTTTTGTTATTCTACCGATGGACCATATGGCACAATATCTTTTGAACGCCCATTGTTGCTCAGGTGAGCGATGTGGCCCCATTGTTTTATATTTGTTGGGATGTTTTTATTGCATGTAACATTACATTTTTACAACTAAAAATATAGAAGACGTAATATTTTAAGATAAGGTTCGAAGTAAGTATAGTAAATGGTAGTGCAGCTGCAAAGCAGATGAAATAAATGTTATGTACACCTTTGTATATCTGATTATTACGCAGCAACGTTTGTTATGATGTATTCTCATACATCGCATGTTTTATATAATATGACCCCCTGTTCCCATGAAGTTTTTTAACATAAGTTGTAAGTACTCTTTTGTAGCTTTCTTCTCTTTCTTGGTTCTTGTCTCTAAAATAAACGTTCATCATTTAATGTTAAAGAGAGGTTAAATAAACCAACATATTCATGTACATGTAAATGTAACAAGCGATAGATATATGCATAACTTCAACGTTTTGGTGATAAAGCAATTTTTTTTAAAAATAATTTTATTCCTGGTTCTTGTTTCCAAATAATTGAACTTATACCCTATAGTAAAATTGTACAATATTATAATAGTATAATAATATCACACAAACAAACGTGTATGTGCACGTGTACATACAGTGTACGTCTTGTTTGATCTAATGATCCGCGTCTGGCAACTTTACAATTTCCAACTCTTTTGATCAAGACACGGTCAAATCTTTGCTCATAAATCGGGTGCCTTGTTGAACAGCAGAAAACATCGCATTTTCTCCGATAAAAATCCCTGCTTCAAAATCGCCATTCAAGTGTCATAATCGGCTGAACAGCGGAAGAATCATCGCATTTTTATATTGAGGATTTACCGGAAAAATAATTCAGTACCGTTATACTTCTGGGTTCTCAAGTCTGAGAATATTCTCAACTCCCCAATTCCATGACTCAGCCGCCGCCATAAAAGAGTTGAGCAAAATAAAAATTCTCAAATTCTGTTTTATTCTCAAATATTTGAGTCTACGAAAAAGTAGACTTAAGAATTGTCTCAAGCAAACAAAATGCCTGCCGCTCACAGGCGATTACAACGAAATTGCAGACGACGTAATGTTTTAGTTCGACCGTTCGACCAAGGGTTTTCAGAGATCAAAGTAATCCCTTGGAATCGTTGGATGAGTTTGAAGTCTATCAGCGCTATAGTTTTCGCCCTGACACCATTCACTTCCTTGTGAATGGTGTTTACGACCAGCTCGTAACAGCGACCAAAAGGAACAGTCCGGTGCCTCCACTTTTGCAAGTGTTGCTGTCTCTACGGTTTGTAGCAACTGGGGCCCATCTTCGGCTGGTTGGAGACAGCCTCGGGATTTCCGAATCATCAATAGGAAGATCCGTCAAGGCTCTCGCTGCTGCCATTATTGTTGTTTTTGCGCAAGCTACAATCGTCTTCCCTGTTGGAGAAATTGCAACGAAAGTGAAGGAGGGCTTCAGACGAGTTGTATATGCAAGCACAAACATTGCAAACACTAATATCTTACTTTTTCAAATAAAATTCCTTGTCTCTTACACTGTCTGCCACATGTTACATGCAATTTTTCCGAAGATCAAACTCATACTGACTCAATGAAAAGGCCGTGTGCAAAAATAGCATATTAGTGTCTTCCTTTGTAATGAGAGTTCAGATGCAAGGGGGAGTACTTAATAAGAAAAAAAAATACGTGCGGATACACCTTTAAGTAAATGATTAAAAATACGCCGGGGTAGCATTGAATACACACTAGTTTGGAACAAAAATACAAACACTTACCTATTTCGCAAAATAATAGTTAATATTGTCCTCTATTGCCACTATTTTCATTAACACTATTTCATTTAAATTATTTATACTAGTTCATATCAACATTTAAATTCGCACACATTTATCAGTCTATAGATTAAAAGATAATGATAATTGAGTGAATGCGATAATCCATATATATATATATATATATATATATATATATATATATATATATATATATATATATATATATATATATATATATATATATATATATATATATATATATATATATATATATATACATTTGCATTCTAATTAACAAGTGTTCCATTTTCCTTATTGCTAACATGAAATTGTTGTAGAAATTTAAAACTAGAAAAAACTAGAAAGAGAGAGAAAATTGAGTAAATTATAAGTGGTACCAAAGAAGAAATATAAACATGAAAACAATTTAATTAAAGTCTGTATATAAAAATCACATGTATATCCTATATTGGTATAACTTTAAAGCGTTTTAATGAACGATTGTGAACATTTCTTTGGCCGCGCGCCGTCGAAAACATGTACATGTATAAGAATGACGTAACCAACCAACTAAATTTCCTAGCATGGAGAATACGGACATTAAATATTTTGAAATGCGAACGAATGATCACTAATGAATTAAATAGTAGTGAAAAGGAAAGACAACGCAGGCGGATGCTTAGTGGAAAAGTAAAACAATGGCGGACTAATTCGTCCTAAGGTAAAGAATGTTTCACACCGAGTAACCACGAAGAAAGTGTTTATGCAAAGACATGTAAATATACAACCTATGTTATTCGACAAACTTTGATAAGAATACTACATGTAACCGTAACACTTGCAATAAAAACAGTTTCTTAAAAATTCGTACAGTCTTCGATGTTTAACATTACCTTATCCCATTATCTATATACTAGTATATATAGACTCCAATTCTTTGTTTCCTGGTTTAAGATATACTATAGACCTTGATTTGTCACATTATACATGTAACTATTATTGATAGATAGTTCGCTCATCTGCGTCATCTATAATATACTCCATTAACCTTATAACTCTCTCTCTCTCTCTCTCTCTCTCTCTCTCTCTCTCTCTCTCTCTCTCTCTCTCTCTCTCTCTCTCTCTCCCAAATTAAGTCACGAGCGGTAATGTCTCAATGCCGCCTTCTACGATCTGGTTGGACAAAGGTCAGTCAAAATATTACCTAACTACTTCTCCCCAATTTCGGCACTTTTACAAACCATGTGCTATCTAACGATTTACTTATGACGTCATATCTCGTGTAGTTTGATGTTTTGAATATGTAAATAACCATGACACAAAACATTAACATATACATTAGTATTTGTTTCGTTTGTAAAGGATTTATGGATACAGAGAGGCGAGGTAACCTTGTCGCTGCCCCGCCTCTCTGTACCATAAAACGAAAAAAAGTATCTATACACCTGTACTTATAAATTAAAACATTTTGCCAATAAATTACAAAAAAATCTGCTTCAGAATAAACTGCTTATACCCTTGATGTTTCAACACTTGATATGATGTCCATAAGCAAACAACATGTAAAACGTTAAATCTATTGCTTTTTTATACTTTGACTCCAGTTTTGGTCAGTTTTAGTTAGTAACAAGTCAGTTCAAGAAATGTTTACTTTGCATTTTGTTTATCAAACGTAAAAGATACACCCCTTAAGGTTAAAATAAATGAAAAAGGAATTTCCCAAGTATGCTTAAGCTTTATGTCAAGGTAGGCTGGAAATTTGCCAAGTTGTTCTGGAGAAGAATCAGTGAAGAGTTTACGATAACAAAGCAACGACGGCGGACAAATGAGTCAAAAAGTTGACAAGTCGTCTCGCCATCGTCAGATTTTTTACTATACCTTTAGAAATAAAGCTAGCTAGATGAGAACTATAGTCCCTCATTTTTCAGATATAGGAATTGCACTAGAAAATTCACATTTTACATATCAATAAAAAAAAAAAAAAAACACATCTTTAATAATTTTAATTATTCCATCTAAAGGAGGCCTGTTCATTTATCTGTTCTAACTTAAAGCTCTTCAAAATTATTCATAGTGTGATCTCATCAATTGAAAACACTAATTTCTAAGGATAACCGGTTGTTTGTTTCGTTTCATATATGAAATCAAACGGTCAATATCTGATAATGCATTAATAATTTAAAAGTCTTTAAATTAACCCAACTTTTCTTTTGAGTTTTACTAAATCAATGAAACCAAAATATATTGTAAGTTTTAATTCCAGATATTCTCTGGTTCAAATCATTTTTAAATATAATGCATGAACGGATTTTAAGTAGTCATAAAGAAGATATCATAATAACTATCAAGTGATATATCTTTCCAAACATTTTTTATGAACTGGTAAAAATGTACAACAAGTATCAAAGATTTATAGGGAAGTGAGTGATTTCATTTGATAGTCAGTGTCTTTCTCAAATTACAATCTTAAGCAATACTGTTCTGACATTCTAATGTATGAGCAATTGCTGACAAAGATGATCGTAAGATAAACGGTAAGGCTTGAAAACGCTGCAGTGGTTTTGCTTCATTTAGTGTAGTCCCCACTCTCACAGATTTCTGTTTGGCGCCCATCAATGTTGATCTTGACAGACTGACCCCCAGTCACTGCAGCAAACAATAAATAGAAGTATACATTGAATATATATAACATGTTTCCTGCACATCTATCATTGAACTAGTATCCAATTTTCTGTTCGTTTTACTATATGTAATTTTAATTTGCTTTATATCTTGCGTAGCAGTAAATCAAAATATTTCCACAATGATAACCCCTAAGCATTATGGTATAGAAATGATATGTTTACAGAAATTCTTTCAATGCAAATAGCATAAAAGTTTATCTTTGTTTTATATTGACGTATATTTTATTTGCTTTACATCTTGAGTGTATCAGTGAATGAAGTTATCTTACATGTAATAATGATGAATGCCTCAGCATTTCTAATTAGTGCTATAACTCCATCCATTGGATTCTTCTGCTGTCATTCCTGCTAAATAATCAAGTAAGAGAATTATGAAAAAAATATCTAAAGAAGTATTTCAGAGTATTCACTCACAACTGACAATTATATTTCATCATCAATAAAACCATTTAATTAGCTTTGTCCACAATTCTATTATAGCGACCCTAATTGTGGCTGTGGCGTTTTCCTGAGTAAGGGAGCCACCTCCACATTACGACTGGGTGGTAGTTTTATGTACCTTTGGGGATTATTATGGACGTCAAGAACCTTTATTATCCAAGTGGCATTTCATCATGTGCATGAGCACAATAAACGGACAAAAATGGTTTGTATCAGCATGCTTTGGAGTGCCTGGAGAAAAAAGAGCTGCAATATAAATACAATGTACTCAAACAATTCATTTTTTAATCGATGTGGATTGATGAACTAATAAACACGCGTCCTATTTCTATCAATATCCAACACCCTATACTATAATTGTAATGGTAATCTCTTTCTATTCAGTGTTTGACCACTGAACCAGCCTGATGTGTTTGCTTTGTCTCCTGTTCCACGTACGGTCAAAGTGCTACCTGAATTAGAAACTTATAACAATTGTTAGCTAACGATTTACATGTAATTAACTAAAGTAATTAATCAACAAGAAACAACTTAAATGGCAACGCAGTCAAAGGGTCCTTTTTGAATAGCTCTATCAGATTGGATCATCTTGATTTTCATGCACACATTAAAATAAATAAAATTTGAATTCCTTAAGAAAGTCCATTCTAGCTTACAGCTTGTCAGAAGATCATCAAATTCAAGTTGTGGAGAAGGACTTTTTATGAGATGGTCTCAGAAAACTAGTTCCGGGGCTTGATTGGTGCTGGCTGAAAGGTTGAACATCTTTTTATTTAGGTCCTTATTAGTCCCCTACTGGTTTTCACCGGAGGGGACTATAGCTTTCCTCTGCGTCCGTCAGTCCCTCTGTTCGTCCGTCTGTCTGTCCGTCCGTCTGTCTGTCCCACTTCAGTTTTCCATACTTTTTTTCTTTATGCGTTTGAGGAATAATATGAAATTTGCTGAACAGCTTCAATAGATCAAACTACAGATTAAGTTTACATTTTTGTAGCGTCTGGTTGACATATTTTCGAGAAAATTAATTTTTTATATGCCAATTTTTTTATGTTTGGGTTCGTTATCGGGCTCAGTGTGTATCAAATAAACGAGGACAGTACGTTGTCAGTAATAATATTGTGCATTTCTTGGACCTTTCCTTTTATTGTTTTAACAAACAAATAAGTTATGTAAAATAGTGTCAAGCATTGTGTTGTGAATTTAATCGACAGGGTTTTATGAATTATTACAATCGGGTTAGTTATCGGGTTGGTCTGTTGAGACGGTAAGAAGTGATATTCTGCATAACAGTGCATTGTTTTCACAAATTTCAACAAACCGGTAGGGGACGTGTATTGTTTATGCAATATTCTCAGAAAGCTTGTTATATACATATCAGCAGTACACGGCTTAAAATATAGACAAAACTTGTTGACATACATTAATGATTATACATTATTATTAAATTTTCTTGATGTTATAAAGTAACATGGATGCAAAGACAAGGAAGATATTATATATTTAATACGACTTCATTCTTCATTAAATAATGCGCATCATTTTTTTTTTAACATTTCTGTTAAAATGCATGCCTTTGACAGATGATCACTTTTGAAAAAAAATCTTAACGGCTACAGTTGTATATAATTATAACCATAAAGACATCAGGTCTCCTGAAATGAATTTATTAAGATGTATGTGACTTATGCATGTGTTTTGTACACATCATAGTGACAGCTAATGCAGTTGTTATGATTTTCATCCAGTCCAGAGTTTTGGATTTGATGCAGTTTTGTTCAGTAGATCGTTTTGTAAAAACCAGTTCTCCTGATCTCTCATCATGAAGTGGTCTTGAAAAAATATATCATAACATGTATGTGTTAAGGCTCTCATAATTTAACGGTAATTCAGCCATCATTCAAGTGATGAACATTCGATCTCCCTTCTATCCACTAGAAAAACCTCATAAAAGTCACACACAAAGAGCATATCAAAATACTGTTCTTGAAGTTGGAGGTGGTTTGGAGGCTTTTCTGAAGACATCAGTTGTTTAATAGAGGCGATACTGAAGACATTGATTTTTATCCTGAAATGCTTTTTTATCAATAGTTGAATTTTAAATTATAATTTACCAGGCGCATGTGGCATTTCAATAAAAAAAAGTTGAAATCAAGTCCAACTTCGAAAGAAAATT
Source organism: Magallana gigas (assembly GCF_902806645.1). Classification (NCBI taxonomy): domain Eukaryota; kingdom Metazoa; phylum Mollusca; class Bivalvia; order Ostreida; family Ostreidae; genus Magallana; species Magallana gigas. The sequence continues at coordinate 38,689,455 of NC_047566.1, read as the reverse complement.
TGTAACTATGAAATCTAGGGTTTGAAATATAACATTCGATGGGTAGTACATGTACCGGCAAACACTCTCTCCTTTGTGGTCAAATTTGTTTACAGGGTGTCCAGCCGGAAATCTGTTGATTCAAATAATTTCAATATGCAAACGTTCACTGGTTCAGTGTTGGTTTCAGTTGCTGCTTCAAAATTAATGTTGATCTTCATTCCATCTCAATCTCAAGCTTTTCTTTTGAGCTGACTTCTCCATGGCATTTTGATGTATAGTTTTGTTTCAACAAAATTCACTGGTATATATGTTAAAATAAATCACTATTGATTCATTATTTTTCCAAAACAAAAGAAATGCAGCCCAAAAATTATTATTGTTTTCATGTAATATTATATATATATATATATATCACATGCACCGTTTATTTAATCATTGTTTTTAATCCTCCCGACATCTGAAAAAAAGAAATTGAAAAAGCATGTGAACAATTGTTACTCAAATAATCTAACGTAGGGCATTTTAGCATAGAAGGCCTTTCTCAGTCGTTTAGGCAAAAACAAGATAACTTTTATTAACGAAATCATAAAAAAGTAAAAATAAATGTACGTGTTTTGTCGTTTTTTGTCAACTAAATTAAAAGAAAAGTTATTATGAGCTCAAATATTAAACTTATCAAAACAACATTAATAAGGATAATATTTGTTTGGAGTCCATTATGTGCCAAATAAGCTTGGAAAGCCTTAAGCACAATAAATTAAGAAACTAGACATGAATTGAATCTATAAATTCTGATCGAATTGACTAGGTTCACATCTGGTGCTAACAGGAGAACCCCCGTTGCCATAGGATGTAACATAGATTCTATCATTTTCAATGTTTACTAAAAAGTACCTGCGGCTGCGTAGGGATGGCATGGATACCTGTTAATATATGGTCGTAGTTGCTTATCCACACTGTCAATCATGTCCAGAATTACCCTTCGAGGAAAACGGTATCTAGAAATGAGCTGCGAGTCATTCAAAGAGTACAGTGGTTTGGTTCTATCTCGAAAAACAAGCTGCTGTCTCAGAGAACGCTATATAAGTAAATATGTCGCCATTTTTATTACGCTACGTACGTTTCTACGTCTGCTGCTGGTCACCCGTAAATTTTGACGTAAATCTACAACAAAACGTAAGATATGGCCTTTAGTAAAACGCAAAATTAGCCCTAATTACGTCTACGTCTGCGTTAACGTCTATATACGTTTCGAGTTACGACCTTTAGTAAAACTGGTCCTTTATTTTTAGTTAGACAAAAAAGTTTGATCGGTTGATTGAATTTACAAATATACATCACAAATTTCTATGAAGTGTAAACGTTTTCTATTTTAATGTCAGTTGTTGTTAATATTAATATTGACATATTAACATAAAGTACCGATCAGACCCAACCTAACACCAAAGTAAACCCTAAACCCCGTGTTTACTTTCTGGGTTTACTTTGGGTTTACGTTTTGAAAATTTGGGTCCACTCTGGGTTTTCTTAGGGTTACTTTGGGTTTACTTGAGAATTGCTTTTGGAGTCAACTATACGCACTGAAGTGTGAAGCAGACCTGTATTTTAACTTATCATCCTACTGCCTGTGATTCCAGCCCCTTGCATATTCCGAATACATATGTAGCGTCTGCTTTCAGGGTATACTTCTGATCGGGGTTTCCTCTCTGTGTCCACTCTGGGTTTACTTGGGGTTTACTCTGAGATTACTCTGGGTCCACTCTAGTAAACCCAGAAAGTAAACCCAGGGTTTAGTTGGGGTTTACTTTCTGTTAGGTTGGGTTTGACCGGTACTGTAATGTACAATATGTAGATTAATACTATGAACAACTGACAAACAATGTCACATTGGTAATCTGGTACTTACCAGCAGCAAATGGTACGTATTCTTCGCTATATTACATGTATTTGAACCTGTTTAACATCTATTTTTCTTTTCGACGATGACATCTTACACAATTTTCAACAAAATACAACGGAGAGTTGGTTTTTTTTATTACTGTTGCAATGAGATCTTATTACAATCCTTTACTAACGTATATTTATTAATTGAACATAATTTTATTTACATCATTTCACATGTTAATGTAGATACAAATTAATGAAGGTTTAGCGTTTAGTAGGTACATGTATTTGCATGCATGTAAAAAACTTAAATATTTTTTGAAATAGCAACAGAAAATCATTAAAAATTAGAAAGGGAAAACTAAATAACGGTCATAAAATAATTTATTTTACGAAACAATATTTAAAATGAAAAGGGTCGATAATTTTGCTGTACTCACAAACATATAGGCAATGTTGTGTACATCAGCCTTTTTTAAATGATTGAAAAAGAAAAAGAAACCTTTCTTTTTTCAAATACATTTAAATCTGAAAAAATCGTATTTAGTGTCGTTTAACCAACCACACAATTTCTGAGCAAAGCTTGAACTAGACGTTCATTATCGCTCCGTAGAAAAGCACGCGTTCGGCTACTTTTTACTTTCATACCATACAACCGACCGCCCTCTGTCGGCCAGTAATAAAGTGTACACACTTCTTAATAAAGAACAAGTTTACTTTAATAATTTTATCAATTTCCAACTAAATAATACATAAATTGTCAAAAATTTTCCAATAGCATTGGTAAAAAACTTTGATTAATTTGTGGCCCATGGAGTGAAATACTGTTTATCTTCATTCTGTTCCTCTATTTTCCATTTCACCGATATTTGTATAAACATCATCAAGGATTTCCTGTTCGCCAGTAGGACGAGTATATCGGAAGCATAGACATATTTCTCGAATAATTGCTAATGTCAATAGAAAACTGAATACAGATCCAACGAAAATAACTACATTTCTACCAGAATTGGTTTCGTGTCCTGGTGTTTTGTTTTCCTTTTCGTAGCTGGTTGATTCTGTGAAAAAAGAGAGTGAAAAAACCTCGTATTTAATGATTATCGCTTACTCCATATGATAGAGAACTACAGTAGTTTTGTCGGCGTAGGGTCAGCTTAAAATTTAGAGTGCAAGTACGTTTAATTTAAAGTGTATTTTTATCGGTACCTTGTGATTTTGTGGTTTCCTTTATTCCATCTAATGTCTCATATTTATAGATCGTTGTTTCTAGGATAGAAGGATAAGCACATAATATCGTCTAGAAATAGAGATTTTATTTACTTTTACTGTTTACTTTATACACTAGACTTGTAGAAGTTGTTATAAATAAATGAAAATCAACACATCGTGAAATATACCCGCTCTAAATGATAACTAGATTACAAAACAACCCTTTTAGGGATAATCAGACATTTGATATCAAAAATCTTAAAAATTTAAAATACATAAAAAAAATTCGACAATTAAATTTAGCTGCACAACTTAATTTTTCTATTCTTTTATTGATAAAATACACTCAACAAAAGTTCTAAATGTTCACTTAGTATAATGTATTTACCTTGTAAAATGAGAGCATTTATTTATCTTGTCGTCGGGGCGTCTGATTTCCACTAAACTTTCAACACGTTAAGAACGTTTTGACCTTAACCTTTGGTTGCGACCCATGACCTTGACCTTTGCTAAATATCACAAACACTTCCAGTTCAGTTAAAATTCGCTCATAGCTTTTAGATTGTTTTAAATTACCGATGGAAATGACGTTACACTTATGGAAGAGAAAAAGTATTTCAACATTTTTTATAACAATTTCCTCGTACTGCTTAATATTTAAAACAATCTCGAGGAAAGAATAAACAGCAATTTCAAAATTAGTACATTGTGTCATGGAAACAATACTGTAACAGACACTAATATTTCAACGGCTGTGGCTGTTTTCTCAATTATCATTTTGACCATATTAAGTATTTTTTTCTTTATAAACTATCACCAAAGACGAATATCAATCAAAAAAGATTTGTCAATTATATTAAGCATGAACAGAAAAATACCAATTTAATGTTTTGACTCTTTGTCACGGGTTAATTGATTTCAATCTTGTTGTCTTAGAACCATTTTGACAAGGCCTTGGACTTTCGGTAGGATGTAACTATCTATTTCTTGCGTCAAAACAAGCTAAAAATGACGCTGGTTTCAAGTGAAATATGCACCGATTGCGTAGTCTTAGCTCAAAAGCCAGACAAATCTTATTAATTTCATAGAGTAATGGCCGAGTGGCCTAAAATGAAATAGACAGGCCTATGTCACATTGCTGTTTGACACCAACTACCCAAAGTCCAAGCTCTTGTAAAAATGGTTCTTTTTTGTAAGTGCTATTGATGAAAAGACATATCAGTTACAAAATATTGAAAAATGTACATTTTTCTACTTCGTAGTTTTCAAATTCTTCAATTTATCAGGGTGAACACTTAGAAGTTTTATTGAGTGTATATCTTCACATGTATGCAAACTAATCTTATACTACATAAACTTTGTTATAATCATATTTATGGTTTTACGTATGTCAAATTTATTTTAAATGTTAGCTATTCCATATTTTTTATACACGAATAACAAACAAACATATCATTTAATTACTAGAATCTTTTTTTTAAGTTTCCTTTGAGTACTTAGTATCTCACCTGTTATAGTAGACATACAGCCATGAACATAATGACAAGGTGAACAATCGCACTTCTGGAGACACCCAATGCCGTAATATAATGGAGGACATATCTTTGTGCAGTTGATACCATAATACCCGGGCGGACATTCTAAGCATAGCAACATAACGTTTAAATCTGATTTATACAAGGACCTTTAACATTTTATAAAAGGTATAGTTAACGAAAAAAAGCAATCTATCATATTAAATATTTAAAAACTATATTTCAAATCAGAAAAAAGCCATAGGTAAATTACATGAGGATACGCGTAATAATAAACGTAATACGCGTTTTCAAACTGTCCTTAATGCAACAAATGGCGAAATACCGCTTTTCAAAAGCATTATTTGGTAAACAGAAGCAAAATCATGCCTTTTATGGGTATTATAACACAAAGAAAGGTAATGCATGTAACATATTCCAATGGTGCTTTAAAAACGTCACACTGCCGTATAGGCAGTCAAGTTATAAAAAGATATAATATGTTTTACGGTGCTACCGTTCTGGCGAGCGCAGCAACGAATTACACATACCTTGCATCATTGTCAACCTAGTGTTATTTAGGTATCAACGAATGTCAAAGAATGTTTGAGAGAGTATTGCTGTACAATAAGTATGCCAAAGGTACTAATTTTATTGGTTATGATACATACAGCGCAACCCCCTACCCCTAGAGAGAGAGAGAGAGAGAGAGAGAGAGAGAGAGAGAGAGAGAGAGAGAGAGAGAGAGAGAGAGAGAGAGAGAGAGAGAGAGAGAGAGAGAGAGAGAGAGAGAGAGAGAGAGAGAGAGAGAAAGAGAGAGAGAGAGGTCCCTGTTTGTTGGTTGTGTAATTTCCCACTTTCAAATTTAATGGTTTGACTATAATTAAGCAATATCTACATAAATATTTTAACTGTTTATTTTTTCATTTTATTCCTTTTTATTTAATTCAAAATGTCCTACTGTTTATTTCCTTCCTACTTATATGGTCTGCCCTCAGTACATGCATGCACAATTAGCTTAAAAATGGATTGATATGACAGTAAAGTATGGCTCTGGATAGTATATATTTATATAATTTCTATATAAAAAAAATTAAAAACAAATCATATGTCAATGAGGCAGGTATCGCAGTCTATATTGAAATAGCTAGTACACTCATAACAAATGTTTGATCCACCTCTAAATTTATCGCGGGAAATATAGCGCGAGAGCACTGTGACGTCATAGATGACTTTGTTTGTCTATGTTTACGTTTCTCGACTCAATACGAAGGTATGGACCCATGTAACAAATCTTTTGAGTCTCGCCAAAGCATATGCGGTACTCGAAACGTGTCTTCAAACTTTAAGACACCGTAAATTACGAGTTAAAAGTCGGCCATTTGTGGCATAGCACCACGGGTGAAAACATTAGAGAGCATTATGGGATGTAGACAAATAATTTTGTTTGATGAAGTGTAGGTTTAGCTCGTTCTTTTTCCCGCGCACACTGGTTCTTAGAGCTCGCTTCGTCTGAAGTCATGAGAAAAGGGCTCTTATCTTTTGACGTCACAATGCTCAGAAAACGACGCCAAAGTAGCGGCATTTCGAAGGCATGTTTTTATTTTCTGTTTCTATTTTTTTTCTGCGTCTGTATTGTGTTTTTTAATAACATGGCCTTTTTTTAATACCGCAATTAATATCTTTTAAGTCAAATATTACATGTTGATTTAAAAAATAAACATATATGCCCTTATATAAACATTAATGAAATATACACATGTAACGTGAATATTTACACATTTCGAACGCGTAATATTGCACACAAGGTGATGCTGAGATATCATAAAATTGCTGCTTTTGTATCCGGTATGAAACTTAAACACTACATTTTCCATTCTAGTTTGTGATGAAAAGATGCTCTAACTGAGAAATCACCTTTTTTTTAAATCATCGTTGTAAACCAGAGGCCCGTCTCGCATACGCTTACTTATTGCTTCTAACTGAATGCGAGACTGGTCGTGGAATTCCAACATTATGATGATTTATAAAGTATTTTGAGTAAAATTGTACAATTTTAGTTTGCATGAGCAATACAAGTATGATTTAATATAGTAAAAAAAACTGCACACTCGTTGATAAGAGGGGTTGAAGGCTGAGACCTACAGAATCGATGCTTAGCAGTATTTTTTCAAATCTAACAGTTATCTGCGCAGTAATTACTGTGAAACAATACAAGTCAAATATTTCAAATCATACGTTTGGAAGTTCACCCCACGGGATACGATTCTACATTTTTTAAATTATTCGGAAGGAACACGAGAGATCCGGCTTTGTCTCAATTATAGTGCTACTTCCAACATAGAAAGTAAATTCTCGCATATTCTATAACTAAAGATTTGCGATCAAAATTTGAAATTATTTAACGAATTAAAACGCATGTACTGGTAACTAACGCATAAGAAGAGTTTGAGAAATATTTTCACAACGTAAAAATCTACTCTGATATATCGCATTTGATTTCATAAAAAAATCTTATTCTTAATGGCATTTTCATGTAAAGTAATTTAAAAGTTTCAATTTGGAACAAAACCTGACGTCAAAATACTCTAAGAATGACGTCATTATGCTCAAAGGAAGTAATATTTTGTACTATGTATGGAATATGCATGGTCTCCATGTGATTGTTATTAGCCAATGATTTTCTTACAATTAGCAGGAGGTAATATATATGGTTTTACGCCTTGTATTGCTTTTTAGGATATGTTTATAATTATCATAAGCTTTTGTAGAATTACTTTAAATTACATAATTTAAGTTGTTTGCGAATCATTAACTCAAAACATGCATGGTAATTGATAACGTTGAAAATATCTCATAAAATATTTACTAACACGTCGTTGGTTAACTGCAACTTTTGTTTTATCACAGGCAAAGTGACGATATGCATTAATAAGAAAGCTAACGTAATGATAAAGAAAATCTTATAAATTTTTAGCCATATAATCAGGAATTGCGTTCTACATGTTCTTTAAATGTTATGAAATGAAGCTTTAGATGTTATGTTGTGGGATCAGCTATATATATATATATATATATATGTATTTAAACATGCATGTTATTACTTTTTCAACTTCCCATGACTTAAAAAGTGCAATACCTTTGCATACACCACCATCATTGTAACGATTATTCCCACACGTTTCATGTTTGTCTGCGAAAGCTCTGAAAACCATGACGATATGTAAATTTAGTTTGAACACTTATAAACATGCATAATATCTCTCTCTCTCTCTCATAAGAAAGAAATGCACATATCTAAAATATGTATTTCACTTATTACACTTTTCCTGGAAGGTCAAGACAAAGATAATGTGTATACTGTATGTTCAAGTAATAAGATGGAATACATTTGAAATTATTCGAAAACGCTATTGAAATATTAAATATTTAAAATAAATGGCAGAATTCAACAACAAGCATTGTTCAATTAGGGATGCAATAAGGTATTTTGACCACCAAAAAGTTGACCAAGCAGTTACGTGTTCCACTCCTTAAATAAGTAGTACAACGAAAGTGAAACGCCAACTGCAAAATGCCATGACAAACAGCATATGTATACTAAGTTATCTTTGTACATTGATTAAAGCATGTGCAATAGAAATGATATTACTAATTCAATTTGGTTGTTACGATAAAAATGACTTTTTCCCCTTAAAAAGGTGTAAAAGTCAATGCAACTTTATTTCGTAATATTATTTACAGATAATGTATTTCTAATATTGTATAATGGCACTCTTTAGTAAAAAATCCTTTTTATCACTTTCTGTTCACTTAAAAAAACAATATCTAAATTAATATACAAAAATGTTTGTGAAATAAAACAAAAACATTCCATATAAAACATAACATAAGGCAAATGAAACGAACCTAACATTTACCTTTTGGCAAAATTATTTAAGTAGAGTATCCACAGCAATGGAATTGCAACTGTAAATCCACAAGCAGATTTTGAGTACATGTTTTCTTCAGAAATGTAATTGTAATGATGCCTATTTATCATTATATTTTCATCTCTAAAAATGAGGAAATAATTTGTATATAAATAGCATTGCGTAAAATGATAAATTTATAAAAATTAATATATTTACATTCCATATACATTTTGAACGTAAAGTGTGTAGAAAACACAACATTCAAAACACCATAACACAGAGAAGGGGTCCAAGGTTAGATAATAATAAATTTTACATTTTTATGATTGAATTTTTAACGTTGTTCAACATCATAAGCGAAAATCAAAACTCACGGCTAAGGGTAATGTTTTGGTTCTTCGATTATATATTTTGTCCTTACTCCTATGTATAACCAAAATATTCTGAGATAAAATTACATTTACAGACAATACACTAAGTTAAAACTATAAACACAAGTTTTGACTCATTATTTTTTAAAAGCTGGTTGCAAACAGATTTTTGCGACTTACTGGCGTGCGTTACTTGGAAAGGCGTACTACGCTCTAGACAACAACTTTGCAAAAAAATATTCTTCAATGCTTAAGTTAAAGTTGTTATATAGTGTTTAAGACGTCTTCAAGTTAACTGTTAATGGCTTTAAAGGTGTTATTTCAAGATTTTAATGTCTAAACTTATATTAGTTTATATAGAAATTACTTTTTAAAAGATGTTTTGAATTTAAAGCTCTTGTTCATCTTAGTTCTATTAATGGTTCTGTTAAATGCGATGTTATTTCAAGGAGTATGCAAATAAAACTACAGTATCTGAAGAGGGTATTATCTAAGTTACGTATGAAGTACCTTTACGTTAAAATTTCTTGCAAGGGTGAAGGACATTTTTACTTTTATTATAAAATCGATTATACGATTGTGTCATCTATACTACTATATTAAAATCGAATTTTTGGGCTTTAATACCGATAAATCGGAAGAGTACTCTTTTGTTTTATATATTTTAACCATCATTGGTACTTAAAGATTACCAATTTGTTTTTATTTTTTCTCAATTAAGCTAATTAATAATCAACGAAAATTCCTATAAATATCCCAAAAATCATCTGGATTTTTTTGATTTAACAATCTTGCGCGTGCGCATTACATTCACGCTAACGGGATCTTTAGTTTATGTTTCCACAATATCATATTTGCATGAATAAACTCAGAAACGTCAATACAAATAAGTGTATATTTTCATTGGAAAATCGTTTCGGTGCGATTCTGCAATTTTCTGCTACATTACGGGTATATGGGAGGCATTTTAACTGTTGTGGGGGCCTTTTCCGAGACACAGATTATTTTAAGGAAAGTGCAGTAAAATTAATAGCATTAATGTGGGCTTATAGCTTTGTTATGTAAATGTCAACAATACGGTGTGTCGATGTATCTATTTTTGTCCAATATTCAATGTTGACCCGTGCACGCACGGGTCAAAGTCTAGTTATAATTAATAATATGTCGTGAATCAATGTCAATGTTCCTATATTGTAAACATTAATTTGCCTCATTATTTACGATGCTTAGTGTTAATAATACACGCACAGATTGCAAAAATGTCTACAGAATGGTTATGGAATTTTTACGTGATATATAATTGTATGTATCATATCAAATATTAGTAATTCTGAGAAACTTATTCTAAAAATGCACTACAAACATTGCTCTCAATATTCCATCTCTGATTAAACATGTACTTACCAAAGCCTTGTACATATACAGGAAGTTTTCCTATTTATGTAATTGAGAAGTATTACTGATACAGTATTAATAGCAAGAAAATCACCAGATTAATTAACATCTAATAGCTAAGTGTCGTTTAGATGTTTTTCTGTTTAAATTGCAAAACACTTAATAGCATTTTGCTTAATATACAGGATTGTAAAGCTCAATAAGTGTGCTTTAGATATTGAAGATTTTTTACATAATTAAGAAATTTGCATGTAAAATGTATTAAAGACAATTAAATGGTTAAGTATTTCCTCACGAAAAAAAAGAACAAATTTTATGGATTTTATACAGAATGCAGATAATACATGCACCTTAGAGCTTCCATGTTGATTTATTACCAATGACTATGTTTTATAGAAATTACATGATACATTGTTTTATAGTAGTATATTATATACAAAATAAACATTTTTAAAAGTGTAGTCAATAAAATGATAATGCAGTAAAAAAGATGCATTTTCAATTTTTTTTAACAAATTGAACCAAAATGCACGGATAAATTTCAAAAACTCTCTCAGACGATGGCCTAGATTTAATGTTTAATTTTTATTATAATGCATTTTTATACTTTACAGGGATTGTCTAATTTGATATGTAGGTGTAATGCAGTTGATGGTCATTATCTAAATTTGGTATTAGTAATTTTTAGAGCTTTCTGTTTTTGCATTATTAACGTTTACTCGCAAGTACTAAAGATTGTTTGAAAAACATCAATGTGTACGCGTACATTGTACGTGTATATGTAACAGGAGATTTTCTCTGAAAATATTGTACTATTAGTCAACGGGTTTTGTGTTACAGAATTTCTACACGAATGTACATACCTAGGCATGTACAATACTTCATGTAAATTTTGTCAGCACGCAACAATTCTAAATTGTACATTGTTTTCAAAAATTTAAAAATATTTAAATAAAGAAGTTATCTTAGAGAAAAGGTTACGTGTTTTGGAAACGGGTTCGGTTTTTAAAAAAAAACACAATTCCTGACATGACCCATGAGTACATACTGTTTACAACAATGCTTGCTACCCTCTGAAAATTCAACTCGCCATTAAATATCTCATTTTTTAAATAATGTTTGTTACGATTACATAAACTGTGTGCGACAAATAGTTTTCCTAAAACATTTTCTTATTTTCTTTTTCAATACACGTTTTATATGCAGGCTTTCAATCACAACACGTTTTTATAACAAAAGCAGAACTGAAAGTTTAGTAATTATAATCGTTTGACACCACATCACATATATTTTCAACTCGCAGCAACAACGGATGACCTACTCGTGGCTTTGCCACGAGCTCTGCTCTAGTTCATGTCTCTTATTTCGACTGCTAAGTAAGTAGCTAATACCGTGCGCAGCGAGAGGCGGGCGAAGCCCGCGTCGCGAAGCGAGGATTAATGGTAACACGTATATATAAGAAAATCAGTGAAAAATGAATGTTGAATCAGGGGTACTAAGGCCAAAAACAAGTATTCCTTTTAAAGGAATGATCGGCAATAATAATATATTGATAGCTAGAGGCAATCAACATGATTTGATGTAAAATTATTTAAAAAGTACTGTATTTTTACAAAATATAGAATATTTTGAATCTGTACACCATAATATCGTCATTTTATCTCATACGTGTGGTGTATATTACCCGTGTGATAAACCTTTGCTACATGTATATCAAACGGGTAATGGTTAATCAAATATACTTCCGGTCCGAACTATATTTGACACAACCCCTCGCTTCAACGCTTCAGTGACCTATTTTCGAAGATTTGCTAGTACTTTCAAAATAACTATATCTACTACAAAAATTGATATAAAATTGATTTTGTCAAAGATTTATATTACAAATATGAAGGAAAACACATAACTGCGTAGCACAGGCGTCGGAACCGGTGGGCTATTGAGAGTGGGGCAGGGGGGGGGGTAGCCCCCCTTTTTTTCAAAGTAACCACAAGACCCTTTTTTCTTGTTTGTCAAGATTTTTAATAAGTTTAGCCCACTTCCAACTTTCAGTTTGCGTTGTGAAGTTTATAAAACTGCAAATTACGTTAACTATATCGAGGAGTTCATCCTGATAACGCGATGAAAACAGAGCGCTCTGGTTGTGTTTTGCTTTAAGAACTTACCCAAATAATGTTTCATAAGACTTTTATTCCACCACCAGTAAGCATCCTTATTCAATATTTTCAATTTCGAATCATAAGGCTAGCCTAGTGTTTGTTTTATTAAAAATCAACAACTGTTCCTCGTTCGAGTCAATTCAAACTAACGAGCTTTCGCAACTTCGTGTATGTCAACAAACTTAAATTTTCAAGTCTTCAAATCGGAATTTCCATTTAATCAAGTGAATAAGCTCTAAGAAAAATTATTTAAAGCTAAAAAATTATTTTAAGGTTTATTTCAATGAAACTTTACATTAAAACAGTTAGATTTATCTCAGGAATGACGTACTAAATTGTATTGCTCAAGGTCACAATAGCCGAATAACACAACGTTGCATCATCGTTTTTAATCTTTGAAAAAAAAAACCAATTCGTGTCACATAAGGGAGAAATTATATATATATATATATATATATATATATATATATATATATATATATATATATATATATATATATATATATATATATATATTATTTGAGTAACGGTTATTGATTTTAAAAAGGACATGCCAGTTGAACTAAAGTATACGTGTTTTTATCACAAAAAATTGCCGATATTTTTATTGGCCGCCTTAACTGTACTGCGATGTCGTCAGTAGTACGGTTTCTTAATGATACTGTATCGTCGGTATGATTTAAGATCGTATAGATCACCGAAAATTCAAGGTTGATGTAAAATATACATCATATTTGAAATATAAAAATATTCATAAAACACAAAAAACGTTTTCACCAACTGCGTTACGTTGATATGCTAGTAATACCATATAAGAAAAATAAGTAAAAAGCTAATTTACTCGTTTGATATTTCACAATTCGTATTCATTTGATTTTTTCCGTTTCCGTCTTTACTAAAGCCAATTGAATGCAATGCTATATTTGATAGACATTTATAAGAATATCAATAGGACAGCCACATGTTAAAAATCATTCATTAGATATGAATGAAAGATCAAAGGAAATCGTTTCCGACCCTTTTAAAGCTATAAACGATATATGATATTTTCCGTTTTCCGTTCCGTTCCGTTCTGTTTTCCGTTCCGCGTTTTAGCAACACCCGTTTGTATGGTTCTTTACATGTAAATGAAGGAAGTTATGCTATCATGAATAAATCGAAACATAATTATCATATGCAATGTAATAATAATAATTCCTTTTAATAATAATAATAATAATAATAATAATAATAATAATAATAATAATAATATATAACTATTCCTTTTAATCACTACAGCATGTATACTCTGATTAATTCGAAACCGAAACTACGGGTATTTCCTACCTTTTATAGAACCTAGTCATTATATCACATTCTTAAATTATCAGTTCAGTATAAATTATGAATTCGACTGGTCAACTGATTTGTACACTGACAGGTAACTACTAATATTATAATAATAATCTTTCCTTATAATAATTGTCAATTATTGACATTTAACATGTGATTATTACATTCAAATGTGAAAACTATTCGATCGATTTTGCATCAAATTTTTAATGACTAAAGCTCGAAGGTACCAAATGTTTAGATGATTACATCAATTCCAGGATGATTAGAACCATGCATTTAATCAAGAGCTTGGACTTTGAATAGTTGTGTCAAACAGCAATGTGACGTAGGCCTGTCTATTTCATTGCTAACCATTCAGCCATGGCTCTTTGAAATCAACAAGATTTGTGTGGCTATTGTGCTAAGACTACGCAATCGATGCATATTTCGCTTGAAACCGCGTCATTTTTTTACTTGTTTTGACGCAAGGAATAGATAGCTACGCCCTCCTGAAAGTCCAATGTCTTGTTATAATGGTTCTATCTAGTATGGATTGAAGCATTTTGTATAATTATGCATCTCCTCCATAAGCAGTCATGATGATATGAATGTGAATGCATGTAGTCATGATATGAAAAAGTCCTCGCACAATTTTAATAATATTCCTTTTCATCATTTTTTACATATTCTGTTTAACTTTAAACCGAAAGTACGGAATTTTTTTTTCTTTTGTATGTCCTATAATCAGAATGCCTTTAATTTAATGTAAAGGTGTTTACATTCACTTAATTGGTTCGAGATTATAACCTCATTAACAATAAAATAGTGATTCATGCTGAGTGAAAAAAAGTTTCTAAACAACAACTATGTATATTATCATCTATACTAAGATGTATTAGATTATTACATCCTTATATTGCAGTTGGGACCACTTCAGTATAGTTCAAAGTTTATACAATGTCATGTATTTGCTTATCATTTGTTCTTTCCCACTGTAAGTCCATACAGAGGAACTGCAATTATTTTTCTATATTTACATTTTCCAGTGTATTTGCCTGTGATAACACTTAAAGGGACAACACATGATTCAGCAAATATCGATTTTTCACACGACTTCCACATATTTTATATATCATATGAAAAGATAAACTTTTGAAAAATTACGGTGTTCATAAGTAAATCAAAAAGTAAAACATATATTTTGATTCACCGTGCCACTTTAAGAAGTAAGGAATCATTCTTTGTAAATTATGGGGTGATAATTTTGGTCGGGGTGTGATCAAATCCAATAAAGCCCGAATGTCTTAATGAAAGATTTTATCACGTTACGACCAAAATTATCACCTCATAATATTCAAAGAATGATCCCTTATTACTTGGTTTTATATAATTTTAAACAATCGTGCGATTAAATATTTAAATATGAATAAGCAAACCCCGCTGGCGCCTCGGTTTGGCTTCCTTTAAAGTTAAGGGTTATATAGTACAAAATAGACACGTTAAAGTGGCACGGTGACTCAAAATAGATGTTTTACTTTTTGATTATGACAACGAAATTGAAAAGAGCTACTCGAGATTTAATCATACGTAAGGTTTCGCGCATCATAAGTCATCACCTCTTAATTTACAGGCCATTAAACCTCATCCTGAAACTGCACATGTAAACAAACCGAGTTGTTTTGAACATTGGTTTAGTGTCACGTGATTGCGATTTCTGTCTAAAAATAGTTACAATGGGATTGACACACTGAAAAAAAAAATTGAATTTGAAGCTATTCAATGAATGTGGTAAGAAATATGCATTTATAGAGAATGCATCTAAATAAATATATAGTTCTTGAAAATAGATTATAGAGAATGCATCTAAATAAATATATATATAAGGTATTTTAGATTTATTCATATTTAATTTTAATCAATTACAAATGCTATTTTTTATTGTATAATAAAATTAAAGTACTGAAAGTACTGAAAAGCGCTTAACCAGGAAAAAAAGTGTGAAAAATATATCGACTGATATGAAAATACATGTAAAGAATCATATTGTTCGTTATTGAGAGAAATGCACTTACTCAGAATTCTTAAATGATGTAGAATTTGGATATGCCTCAGTTATAGAATGCATAATTTTTTTAAAATGATTAATGCATGCTGTCGACTCTTGTTACAGTGAAAACAAAATGCTGATGACTTTTTAAAAAAACATAATAACAGCATTTCGCAATAAATGTAAGTGTATCTTTATTTTTGAAGCATAGAATGATTTATCCATTTGACTGTAAAGTAAAAAATTTCCAATTTACAATATAACAATCTGCCCTAAAGCATGTTTAAAAAGATAGTGCTTAATTTTAAAATTTTAGCAATTTCTGGAAATCGAGATCATTTGTTGTAATTTTATAATGACATTGCTTGTTAGTTTTAAACAGATTTCGCTACTGTTTAGCAGAGCTACAGAGTGCATCCTTCTTGTAAAGAAAATAAAGTAAAATAAGATTGTCGCCAATAACAACGATCAAATGATGTTAATTTTTTATTGATGTTTATTTGATAATTTTCATCATTTCTTTGCTTTTATATCTGACAACTTCTAAACCAAACAAAATTGATGAAGACTTATAATACAGTGGCAAATTACGATACCAATATTAATGCAAAATAAAAAACCAAAAAGTTTTGACAAAAGTAAGATAACTCTAATCGCATTACAGATCAGCCTTGCAGGAAATGGTATTGGTAGCAGCTTTGGTATTCGAACAATATTTCCAGCCTTATTTTACAATACACAATGCAAAGACCACTAATGAATTAACATTACCGGATGTTAGAATATCAAAATGGAGTCGCATCTTTTCATTTAAGCATCAACTAGACGGTCTCTTCTGGGTTTATTTTAGGGTATATCATTGAATTTGATGAAGTCTAACTCACATCTCATCAGACGTGTTTTTAACAAATTTTATCAAAAGGATGTTGTCATGGACACTTATGCAGATGTCACAACAATATTTCACCGTAGGTTCACGTCAAAACCTAGCAGAGGCAAAACCATTCGAGAATTCTCTTTCGAATTTGGGCCGTTTACGCCTGCTAAAGGTGTACCTTTTTTATGAGATGAAAAAAACATGTAAGATGTCTGACTTTTCACGTTTTGTAATAATGCGAGCTACAGCTGTAGGCCATTTTTTGTGATGTGTGTTGATTTTTATGGGAAAAGGGGTCATAAGTTTTGTATTTTGCTACTAAATTGTAGAAGTGTTGTTTTAAAAAATATCAAAAGGATTTTCGCAGAAGTTTGTTTTGAATTTTTAACTTGTATCTAAAGATGCGCATTTATGGTAGGAATATATAGTAAACTTTAATACTGTAGTGACACCTGCAATACATACAAGGTCTGTCGGAAAGGCTCGAGAAGTTGCCATTAAAAGGCAGAACTGTTTTTACCAGCGTATCAGAGGTCGTATTAAAGAAAACTCGTAGCCATGTAATAGGGTACGGGTTCTTTTAAAACAAAAATTGAACTCAGATAGAAAACTTTTAGTATATTTTCGAAGTTATCAAGCAATATGAAATTGGCAAGAAGTTTCATTTCATATATACCAATATAATGGGTACAGTTATCACATAATACGCTAATTCATTTAAACATCATTCATAGCAATGTTGAATCTTACACATCACTTTCAATTTTTAGGTCATCTGAGTAACCTCAGGTGACTTATTGCCATCCGTTTTCGTCCGTCGTCGTGCGTCGTGCGTTAACAATTTTACATTTTTAACTTCTTAAAAACTACAAGTCCATTTTTGACATAAGGCATCACTATGGTAAGAGGAATCTAAATTGTGAATTCATGGCTCTACCATCCCCTGGGTACCCCAGGTGGGGCAAAATATGCAAAAAAAGCCAAATTTTCAATTTTTTAAAAATGTTTTTCTTTACTCCAAAACATGTGAGGAAAAAACTGGTTGCATGGTTATGAAGTCCATGAAGCCCTCTACCAAAATTGTGAAATTCATGGCCCCTGGGTCAGGGGTTCGGGCTCTGGGACGGGGCCAATATGGCCATATAGTAAAAATGTATTGAAATTAGAAAAATATCTTCTCTATTCCCATATAAATTTTAAAAAAACTAAATGCATGCTGATGATGTCCATGAAGCCCTCAACCAAAATTGTGAAATTCATGACCCCTGTGTCAGGGGTTCGGGCTCTAGGGTGGGGCTAATATGACAATACAGTTTAAATGTATCAAATCTTAGAAAAAAATTTTCTCTACACTCATATGTATTTGTTTAAAAGTAAATGCATGTTAATGATGTCCATGAAGCCGTCAACCAAAATTGTGAAATTTATGACCCCTGTGTCAGGGGTCCGGGCCCTAGGGTGGGACCAATATGGCTATATAGTAAAACTGTATTAAATCTTCCAAAATCTTCTTCTTTACTCCCACACATGTGGGCAAAATACTGTATACATGGTTATGATGTCCATGAAGCCCTCTACCAAAATTGTAAAATTCATGGCCCCTGGGTCAGGGGTTCAGGACATGGGGGGGGATATAGTGTTAATGCATATAATGTTTAAAATCCTCTTCTCTACTCTCACACATCTGTATGAAAAACTGACTTCATAATTCTGTTTATCAGGAAGGTTCTAAAAAACTTTTAATTTCATGTCCCCTGCAATATCGGTTTTGACTTAAGGACAGGACCAAAATGGATATATAGGTGTGAATGCATACAGAAAACGAAGCCTAAAATAATGTAAATAAAAAGCAGCACAAATAATCGTGGAAAAGGTGTTAATCGAAAAATTTTGTATAAAAATTCTGCATTTTTACATAAAACATTGTGTTCAAAAATGTAACATATTACATTTTAAAACACTCAAAACCTATTGATATTGTAGAATTATTCCAATTATTACTTACCACCTAAAACACAACATATAAGATCCATTTTTTTCTCGATATAAATCGTCATGATATGGCTTTTGGAGCACCCGTATCTGATATATAATAATGGCGTTAAATAAAACTTATTGTTAATTTAATACTGGTAGAACAAATGTATCTGCATGCTGGATAATTTAACGATAATTAAGTATACCCTTCTGCATAGTTATGACACCCGCCAGTAGGTGGCGGTATATAGGAAACGCGAAAACGAAAGTAGAAGTAGGTTTAGAAATCTGGCGACAAAAAAGCAGCTATGCTTAGCGCTTTAAAAAGGAACCCAAATAAAACGAAAGTGTTGGGTTTTTATATTCATGTACAAAATTCAATTTATAAGGAAAGATAACTCTACCTAACTATTCCATGATTTATGTACCTTACAGTTGGCGTACTATGACGTCATAAAGGTGTGGCATCATATATTTTTCCATGACGTTATAGATTTAAATCACTAGGCTATACGATACATCAATCATGTGTTTTTCTCCAACTCCCTAAAAGAACAAGGGGCAGTAAGCATATATTATTTGCCCAATATTTTTTAAAATTTTCAAACAAGCTCAATCATTGACATGATTTGATTTTTTTGTTGATTGGATGTTTATTTTTCAATATATAGTCGCAAATTGTCACCGATGTTTTTTTTAGTAGAGTTATCCCTCTTTTGATCTGAGTAATTTTCCGGATATCGCGTATTTCCTATGAAATGGTCACATTCCCAACAAGAATTAGATATGGCCGCATGCAAACAACACGGTAAAATTTTAACAGATTAATCAAAATAACGAAAGAATTTTATTCTCAAAATTTTTTGTTGTTGTTTGCATGCGGCCACTGTTAAAAAAATAAATTGTGTTGTTTTACGATGTGCGAATTTTTCGGTTCCGGTTTCGGTTTTTATACACAGCAGACGTAAACAAAAGTGAAAGTCGGACGACAGCAATAGATATGAAGGCAAAATCATTTCATTAACTGGTAAGAATGTGTGAAAATAGTAGAAGACTTAAAGATACAGCTATGCATTATGAATTTAAATGGGGTACTGCATTCTTAACCATGTTTACGAGATCGACAGCTGACCGAGCGATCAAAAACTTGCATGATTGACAGTTATCGCTAACTACACCATGTGGAATACATTAGGCTATAGTCTTATTTCTAGTTAGTTGTTTGAAAATGTAATAAAATTTTAAAGGAAAGAGATATCGATATCGTTCATGAAACCGCTTCCGTTTACAATGAAAACTAAGATAAGTAAGAACATGGCTACATTTTAAATTGCTTTTGATCAACTGTTGCTTGAATGTCAGCTATACCTGATTGAGTATTAAACAGCATTACGACAATAGGTTGACATTACACAACACATGGAATATTCATTTAACAATCAAAAAATCATGTTTTCAGTCTATTTATCAAATTGCCCTCTAATACCAGGGCTATGTTAATTTATGTTTTGAGGAAATGATACCCTAGCACACAACCTGTATTTGTGTATTTTATAAGAAATCTCTTATTTTTTATGTTTTAAAATAGATCTATATTTTATACTTTATAACATTTAAATTATTTAGATAATCGCTTTAATAAAAATTGGGTAATGTACATGTATGTAATGGTTATTTATATAGAATACATGTACATGTATGTTCTAAAAACCCATGGGAATATTATTTTTATACAATTGATGTAACATGTTTATTGAAATTCTTTCTTTCAATCTTACTGTAATTGGTAAACATTTTCTTTACATACATGTAAATGTAACAAAATCAATATCCAATTACCTATTAAGTATTTACTTTCTCTACTATTGCCCTAGCTTTTCGGCCTCTAGAGGAATCCGAAACACACACTCACAAATGATTAAAATAAATAAACGTACATGTATATATTGTTTACCCTATCGTATCGTATATAATGATTGTCATTTCACATCATTACTAAGTAACACATTTATAATTGAACATGTATAAGAATATAAAATGCACATGATATTTTTAAAAATTGATTTTTTTTTTCAATTCAGTATTTAGCATCTTTGACAAATGGTGAGCTTCAAGAGAGCTATGGGAATTTTGAAAACATGCATACAAGGGTGACATAGATCCCATGAAGTAATGCTGCAGAATGAAACCTCAGTGATCTGATTGTTGCTGTTTTTCTTACTAAAGCTTGCAAAGGAATAAACAGTGCCAAACACACGAATTATGAAAGTGATTGATATCATCTGACATGGTAAATTATGACAATCTTGATGATCTGCCAATATGGATAGTCACTACATTTTAGGAACACAATATCTTCTATGGATTGAACATTTTTTCTGGAGCCATTACTTAATTAATGCATGTGTATACAGCCAATGTCGCACTGGTGTGAAAGTTGATGGGGTCAGTTCTTTGATACCTTGATTACTAAAGACACACACTCTCTATGGAAGAGCTACTCAGGACTGTGTTTTCAGCAATTATGGGTAGTTCAAAAAGTTAACAAAGTGAAACATAAAAGTGACAGCGATTTTAAGTCAATGAAATTCATTGTTCCTTATTAGCTCACCTGAGCTTAAAGCTTAAGTGAGCTCAGCTATCTGATCACTTTTTGTTTGGCGTCGGTCTGTCTGCTTTTACATTTTCGACTTCTTTTCCCGAACCACTTGGCCAATATCAACCTAACTTTGCACAAATCATCCTTATTTAGGTGAAGGAATTTAAGGTTATTAAAATGAAATTTGTTGGTACATGATTCTTAAAAAAATCCTCTTCTCAAAAACCAATTGGCCAGAAAAGGTGATACTTGTGTGAAAGCATCATCAGGTAGTGTAGATTCAAGTTTGTTCAAATCATGGTCCCCAGAGGTAGGGTAGGGTGGGGCCACAACTTTTTGTGCAAGATCTACAGTACTTATTTGTCAACATATTTTGAATTTGATATTGTACACTTAGTGCTTATTTGATAAGCTTTTGTCGCTCAGGTGAGGGATGTGGCCTTTAGGCCTCTTGTTTAATGATTTAGAAATCTGTGATATTTTCATTAGAACTATCATACTATTTCACCCAACTGTATAAACTTTACCGATAAAAAGTTGTGTTAGATTATGAAATATTTAATCAATTATCTGATGTGTAATTTACTAATGCATGCACTATAAAATTATAACAAGGAGAAAATATGCAAAAATTTAAGATTTTTTGTGATGAACATTAGTAGTCAGTGGTGGTTATGTTTGTTAATTATGTAATGTGTGAATGTTAGAATTCACTTTCATTGAAATGAAGTATCAATTGTTTTATTAATAAAAAAACCCATTTTATTATGAAATTGAGTTTTAGTCATGTTAAGAAAAGAGGTTAACGTTGTGATTAATATGTGGTAATGAATGATGAACTATGTCATGATAAATTATTAAACAAATATTGTCCCATTAAATCCCCCAAATTCTTAATCTACATTGTCTCACTCCACCCAGCTGAACTTGGGTACTGGCATATGCTGGGGTGGACTGGTGTTCCATTCAGGGGACGTTTATGACTCCAATCCATTTAGCACCATGCACAGATACTGGGGATAAGCACCGGCTCTTTAGCCTTTATGGCTTGGACAAGGATTTAAATAACAACCCATCCACCCCCACCCCACCCCATCCACCCCCCAAAACTGCTTGTTAATTTTATTAATGAAGTTTTTATTTTTTTTTCATGTTAATTATATGGTTGATTTTTTAAAAATATCACAGGATTTCTTTTCTTTCCGAGCAATAAGTGTTAAAAACAAATAATCACTGAAATTCATGAGTTTTTGTGCATACATTGATATTTGAATTTAATTTTTTACTGCAAATTCGGATTTTGGTCATTAAATTTCTATCTGCAGTTTTTTCTTTGACTTCATTGTGTTGTATTCTAAACTCATTTTAATACCATATAAAAGAAGCATATATATGCATACAGTACATAAATGTTCTATCAAAAAGGTACTGGTATATAACATTTCCTTAAATCTGTTTTTTTTTTTATATAAAAAAACCTTTTTATCTCAAAATTGAAGTTATAGTCACTTTTTGGGGTAAAGATTATGTTTTCTTAAGACTTGTTTTGTTTTATTGTAGTAGGAATCACTAGATATTATCTCATATAATTTTGAAAAGACAAGATATTTAAAAAATCCAGAAATGTGTGATTTTTTGGCTTTTTTCTTATTTTTGCCCTCAAAATGACAAAACTGTAATTTTTCATTAAAAATATGGCTGAAATAGGGTTAACAGATCATAATTTACTAAAAAATAACCATGAAATGTTTTCAATGCATTGGGCAAATTTTAGGTCTTAATGCCCCTTGTTCTTTATATATTTAATTGAAACATGACTTATAATATAATGTTTAACATTTTAAAGGAATTACTGTTATAACATATCATTGATTCTGTTAACAAATCTATGTGAATTTAAAAAATCATTGCAGTCTGAACGTTTCTTTGATGCAATAGCTAAATGTCAAGGTTTAGGCTAATACAGGGTATTTGCGAGTGGTAAAATGCAAATATAAGTAATAAAACAACGATAATTTAGTGAACACGGCGTTATGAATAGCAACTGCTCTGCTAGTATACTTTCCATGATGCGCTAGCGTTGTTTATTTTTTAAATAAATTGCCTTCAAGTTGGTACATTTTTCATTTAATAAATACATTGGTATCAAAAAATATCGTATTTCAAAAAGCTCCACTTACAGATAAATGACATTAAATAAACATTATTTTCTTTTATCATCTCTCTGATAAAATCATCCCCAAACTTTAACATCTTTGCCGCTAATTGCCAAAAAATATCCATGTGTTTGAGAGTTAACCTTTTTATCCCTGAACATTTGAGAGAAGAACCAAAATTATGACATCTAGCATTTTTAAACCACCGTTTGTGTAATCTTGAATAACTACGTGCCTATTTACTTTATCATCTGTAGATTTCCATAAAAAATTAAATATTGCTGTATTCAATGATGATAAAAATGCTTTTTTGGGTGTGGGAAGTGAAATAAATAGATGTTTTAATTTCGGCACAATTTAAGTCTCGGCAACGGTTACTCTAGCAACAGGATCAGTGAAATAATTTTTGGCGGTTATATGTTGTAATTTTATTCTGTAATTTTATCTATTTATACACAGAATTATATCCCTGACAGAAAATGTCCTAAGCTGAGAACTTTGTTGAGCCTATCCAAAACACCTTGGTTTTTGAGCTATTTATTTTCAATCGAGAAAGTTTTGAGAAAAAATATAATGCATCTAGAGAATTAAAAAATAAAAAGAGACTCTGGTGAACCATCAAGTGTCAATGTTGTATCATCTGCATATTGAGTTATCTTGTGTTCTTTACCAGAGACTATAATACCCTTAATATTTGTATTCTGGTTGATATGCATGGCTAGGATCTCTGCACACAGTAAAAATAAATATGGAGCAATTGGATCTCCTTGTCTGCAACCTCTCTGTATGTGAAATTGTTCAGACATTCACATTGCAAAATTGCTGCTTTAAAGTTTGTGTTTAAAATCTTAACCCAGCTTATTATATTTTTTCCAAACCCCCAAAAATTCAAAACTTTGTAAAAAAAAACCCCACATCCTATCGATAGAATCAAATGCCTTTTCGAATATAAACCTTGTGTTTTCACCTATGTATCTGCTTTTCATAAAACATGACTGTGTTTCTGAAATAAGATTATCAAGGGTAAATCTTATTCTATAACTAATGCACCCTGAGATAAGTTTATACCTGGCATTTGGCAAGGTAATTGGGCGCCAATTTAAAAAAAAAAATTGTCTTGGCCTATTACCCTTGGGTAAACAGGATATGATTCCGAGCCTTTGAGTAATGGCAAGCTCTTTTTTTGAATAAACATTTTATAGTGATACAATGTAAAGCTTACTAAATATACAATTCATAGTTGATATGTACAACTTAAGATCTCAGAAAACATCTGCTTAAATATGCAGCTATGTCTACACTATAGTGTTGTTTCACAGAAGAGATTAGACTGGGTCTGGCGCTACATTTTCACATCTCCCCCCCCCCCCCCCCCCCATTTAAGGTCACTTGAGTTATTTATTGCATGTTATCTGTTTTTGTTCTTCGTAGTGAGTCGTGCATTTTTAGCTTCTTTTTAAAAACTACAAGGCCAATTGTTACCATTTTGGTGTGAAGCTTCTCTATGGTAAGAAAAATCTTATTTTTGAAATTTATAGCTCTACCATCTAGGGCGCCACAGGTGGGTCCAAATAACAAAAAAAATAGCCAAATATTCAAAAATATTCTTCTCCACTCCCACAAATGTGAGGGAAATGGAGTTGTCTTCCCTTGCTTCTTCGTAATGGAGTTATATTCCTTTGTTGGTTCATATTTAGTAATTAATTATTGAAGATAATGTAATTTCATTTATAAAGAAGTTGCATGATCAAAAGGGGTGTGCAAGTATTTTTTTGATTTGAAACAAAAAAAACTAGTTTTAAAACTTTCTAGATAAACAAATAGACTTGTTAATAGTAAGATAATAATTGGCTAACTAATATCACTGATACATGTATAATGATTTTGGTATATAAATGCCAGATGGTTTTTAAAGCTGTTTATTTGTTGTTGTTGTTGTTGTTTTTTTCTAAATGTTTACAGGAAGAGTTTCTGTCTGTCCCTGGGGATGGGTAATGGGATGTTGTCTTAGATAAAACATGTATACTATAGATTCTTATAGGTTATCCATAAAAACATATGCACATAAAACCTATCCTGAAAGTTAACAAATATAGGAAAATTATTTTCTATCAGAGCCTTGTACCTTTTCAATATCAGGTCATGTACTTTATTATTATCTTTAAGTTTTTTCGCAAAAATTATAGGTTTTATAGCCCTTTTTGAAAGATTTCAAGCAGGGAAAATTTATAATTTTTCTACTCCAAAATGAAACTTATTAATAATTAAATACATATATGAGACTCCTCGACAAGTAAGTGTATGGGTCAGGCTTGTAATTGGGGTTATGTTAAATGTAATGGTAATGCATTGCAATGCATTACATGTTTTCAAAGTAATGCTAGTAATGTGTAATGCCACAAAATTAGCATGCAAAATTACAAGTACTCAGTAATGGTAATGTAATTCATTACTTTCCCAAATCTAGTGTAATGCTGGCATAACATGGCATTACTTTGCATTACTATTTATGCATGTTCACTTTAAACGGGGGTTGTCACGATTTTGGTCAAATTTTAATTTTCTGTTTTTATTATTTGCAATGCTTTAGGAATGCATTTCTAATTATCAAATGAAATGTAAGAGTCATTCGTAGATTTATTAGCAAGATATTTTGTCGTATAAACAAGGCTCGTGTCCTGTTTTTGTTTGCATATGTTCAATATACCAGTAAAAATCTTTTTCAAGCCGATTTGTCTATCTTTTTATTCATTTTAAGCATGAATAAACAATTCCTAATGTTTAACACATTCATTTAAGGTATAAAACTGCAATTTCTACTTCAACGTTTAAAATGTAAACAAACGCTTTGTTTACATCGCAAAGACTTGCAAGCTCTGTAACTCGCATATAACTCAACGATTGACACTCAAATTATAATTGCCTATTATAAATGCCTTAATCTAGCATTGTGAACATTAAAATCAGAAAAACTATTTTTGACCAAAATCGTGACCATGCCCCTTTTAAAAAATGTGATAAATAAATCTTTTATCAAAAATGATGTTTAAAAATTCATTTTAAATTATAAATATTACTAGATACATGTATAACAACACAATTTCATAACAGTTTTAAAAGTGTTGTTATTAAGAGTTTTAAATCATTTAAACAATTTACTCCAATTAGTTTTCACTTCAGTAAAGAACGTGTAAAAAAAAAACCACTTTGCACCCAGGATAATCTAAGTATCAAAACAATCTATTGTTATAAGAAATGCTAAACACCCCAATCCCCTTCCCTTTGCTATGTCCCAATAGAATAGAGGACAGACATGCACCTTTAAAAGTAAAATGAATGCACTGTCCATCCATGATGAAAATCAAACTAACTTCCAATATTATAACCCATTTGAAAATAATTTCTCCTCTCTCTCTCTCTCTCTCTCTCTCTCTCTCTCTCTCTCTCTCTCTCTCTCTCTCTTGTATATTAAGGACATTAGTTTGGACTGATGGAATATGCAAGATACATGGATTTTTTTTTCTATTATTGCACTTGATATATCCTAAGATAAAGATTGCCAAATATTCGTTCAGTCCCAGCTTCCACTACTCCTGTAAAACTTTATTTAGTATAGCTGGGAAGATTTTCAAACTAACAGAATGCAGTTAAAAGATGAACCTTTTAAAACTTTGATCATAAAGTGCAAAAGCAATCTTTTGTCTTAAAGTGTCATCAGTATAAAGAAATCAGCTTAAAATATACTTTAAAAGAAACATAATAGGGAAAACTTTCTTTTTATAAATTATTACAACTAGGTGTCCAAAATTATAATGATTTGTATACTCTGGGGAAACATCTTTATTTAGCTTTCAATAACCGCAAAATTATTCCATTAATTTTTTTTCTGTTATGCATGTAATTCTGTGTCTCTATTTCATATCTGACATTGTATCATGCCAAATGCCTATTAATATCTCTTTACTTATGCAATAAATTGTTCATAATGCCACAAGGTGATTATATATTGAGCAAATGAGGAATGACTCTTGTGTAGTCAATAAAATTGAACCTGATACTGAACATGAACCTGTAGATATGTTAAAGAGTGTTTTCTATTTGAACTATTTGCAAACACTCTTTATAAGCTTTACTTTTTTAAAACAAAGTAATGGTAATTGTAATGCATTACAGAGTAACTTTACTTATGTAATGGTAATGTAATGCATTGCTTCAAGAAAATCAAGTAATGGTAATTTAATGCCTAAATACATGAAGAAAAGAAGACACGAAATAATAAAAAAAATTTGCAGTTTAGCATTAAGGCTAATTGACCTCTTGTTGTATTTTTGCCTAGGGATTTATTTTTCTTTCAAATATATAAAAACGATTGTAAGAAGTCACGAAATAATGAAATTAAAAAAAAGACTGTTAACCTCATGTTAATCTATATATAGCTAGGGATAAACATAAAAAACAACTCCGTTAAAAAAGAAATATTGCGGAATAAATCTACATGGCCCATTAAAATAATTTTTAACGCCTTAAAACTTATAAAATGATACGTTTCACTAATTGCTCTGTCAATAGATTCTTATTTTAAATATCCATCGCCGTCTCAAATAATAGAGTAAATCATACATTTGTCTTCGGCTTTATGCCTAGTTTTATTCATACCGCAAAACGATGACGGGTAAGCGTCTTTTTATCAATTTATTCTGTCAAAGTCACAAAATCACCATTTTCGATTAATAAACGTAACATATAAAATCAATCAAGCTAATAATATTTTATATAGTTTTATATAATAGCTCTGAAACAACCGTATGGCCCACAGTTTTGTGATGACATATGTTTATTATTTTTTGATAATTAAACAACACAGAAATGATGTCTATTATGTCGCACAAATGTCTTCTAAAATTATACATTAAATCTTAATACTCTCCATCACATGTGTCAAAAATACTGACGATACTGACGATTGAAGTGTGTGATAAAGCAACATCAGCAAATATTACTAGTTTATTAATTCATTGCCATCTACCATTACTACAGCCACTTTTTTGGGTTTTTTTTCAGGCACTAGACACCTTAAACCTGATTTGTGGTTCGTTTGTGCTTTCTCTCTCCATAAGTCTTGAATTGGAACCGTTGATTATGAAATGCTCAACTGGTAATTTATTTTTTAAAAATCAGAACAAGTGCATTGTGTCATAGAAACACATAAATTGATAACCATTATACTTATGTTGATGAAATTCACAGAAGTTGGGTAAGATGTCATATAAATATATATATATATATATATATATATATATATATATATATATATATATATATATATATATATATATATATATATATATATATATATATATCACAATTAACAATTTCACCGTGTAGAATCAGAAATAAGGGGGCTGTGATCGGTGTTACACGGGGCCGTGAATTTGAAGCGATGAAAGTAGGTCATCGAGTATTTAAAAACCTAATATGTTAATTTAAAATCGATCTTGATAACCATTATTATTGCATGGTGATTATTGATACAAGTAACATACCTCTAGTAACATGGGAGTAATGATATCTTTAAAAAAGCTCACACACTTCGACAATGTGCAGGTGAGGTAGGCGCCACGTATTATTTTTGGGATTTTTTAATTAAAATTTTGATTCCTACTTCCAAGTTACTTCGTCCAAAATTATTCCATGTGAATAGAAAAACTACAGTAATAAAAGAAAACAGCGATGTATGTAGGTATTGATTTTTTTATGTATTGAACGTGTTTCTACTCCCGTTTTTGTTATTTCATCCTTTTTTGTAATCTTTACATTCTTTTATGTATTTCAATATAAGAACCATGATATATGTAAATGTATATTTAATAAAAATCAATCCACTTATAAGTTATAGAAACTACCCTTGCTGTTTGTGTTTAAAAATATTGACAAATGCAGAATCTTTGATTTAATGGAATCATTGGAAAATTAAATATAAACTGCATGCATGCTATTAATAAAAAGGAATTCCTTTGAACATTGTATTTTTTTCTAAAATAAGATTGTCACGAAAGTAAATGTATAACATATAAGTAAATCTATGGATGATAAACTAGATTTTGTGAGTGCGCTTAAATTAAATTTCATGGATATCCCAAGACGATAAAAACATTACTGATCCAGATTTTTTTTTAAAATTGTAGATCCTAAATGAAATAATTCCAAAATATTTTAATTGAGAACGACAGCATTTATAATTAAGCCTGGGTTGACTAAAGCTTTTTAAAAAAATGTAAAACTGGGAAAATAGCATGATTTGTTCTTGAGACGAAAAAAACAGCGAGTTGCCTCTACGGACAGTAAGCGTATGCGAGACAAATCGCGTGTTTTCGACAAAGGCAAGTTTAACGATGTATTCAACAATCCTTGTTTTTATCGACGTGCAAAAGGAAAAACTTTGACAGAAAACTTTATCATTGCATGTAAGACATATTTATATACATGTAGTTACAATTTGTTCACTTGTTATTTAAAAGACAACCCTTGAAATTTAATTCACAGTGTTCGTTTTCTTATGTTTCTAAAATTGGGTCCATGATTGTGAGGGACATTTGAAGATTAATTTCCCTAGAAAAATTATATATCCCTCGGGCGTTGCACTTGGGAAATATGATTTTTCATGGGGGAATAAATTTTCATATTTCCTTTATAAGCATGCAATAAATGTATATATTTACTCCAAAATACTGTTAAAAATTGAGATCATGAGTAAACATAAAATTGTTGTGACAATGAATCGTCATTTTTGCAAAGCGTTTTGAGAAAATATATTTTATTTTCTTACACTGAAAATAATTGTGATAAATGATATAATTTGATAAAAAAAATATTTTAAGTGGTTGACATGGATTTTTGTTTAACAATTTCTACATGTAATTTAAAAAAAAAGTCACAGCCCCCTTTCCGCACAAGATTATCAGTTTGGGCGCCACATCGGGTTTTCGATTAAATACTCCTCATTTCATACATGCAAGAAGGTTTTCATTTATTATTGTAGATTTTCTAGTCACATGAAATGATTTTTGACGAAAAAACTTGGAAGTTTTGCGGTAGGAATCGAGATTTTGAATAAAATACCCTGAAAATAATACGTGGCGCCTACCCCACCTGCATATTGTCGAAGTGTTTGAGCTTTTCCAAAAATATCTCAACTTCGAATTCCATTCTAGTATTTTATCAATAATCACTGTCCTCCGTGCGATACCTTTGGTCATCAAAATCGATTTCAATTAAACATATAAGTCTTTGAATACTCGATGCGATGATCTACTTTCACCGCTTCAAAATAACGGCCGCCGTGTTAAACCGAACCCAGCCCCCTTATGTGGGATTCTTTACAGTGAATTTGAAATTGAATTTACACCAATCTCTTCTTAACTTGTAGACAATAAAAATATGTCTGAGGATTCCTGTTATGAATCTGAATCAACTGAATCAAAATCATCCATATGGTCTGATCAACGTCTGAATTGTACAGGGGCCAAGCCAAAAACAAAAGGTTTCAGGATAGCATTTTTGTAAATATATTGAATTAATTGTCGATTCGACATTGACATTAATTTAATAAATATAAATAGCTATCATTTTTAAAATTTTGAGGTTTAATTTTAACTTAAGTGCTACGCCACCTAAGAATAAAGCAGATGACAATTAATTCAAAGTATGAAATTCAGTTAATTTCTTTATAAACCTGATTAGATACATGTATAAGCAGTGATCACAAAAAACCCTTTAATAATTATTGTTTTGGAAATGCTTTTAAAAATGTACTTTCATTATGTGTAACGAGTTACATTCACTTCCCTTTGAACATTTCAATAAAACGATACAACTTTAATGATAACATTTCCAACAGATAAAAAGAAGTAAAAGTGAAATTTTCAAGAATTATTAGTATTTAATCAATGTTTCACTGAATTTTGTAACTTTGTAATAGTGTGTTTGGATATAGAAAATGTTTTATTGTCAAATAAGCTTTGTATATTATGATCGTCTCCTCGACCCGTTAATGTGCTGTATTGTTTCACTTCTTTGACATTTAACCATTCAAGGTACAGAAATTATACAAAAGTTTAAGAGTAAGCTGAACATCATTTTGCTGTATTATCAAATTTGACAATAGACCATAAATCGGTTTCATATTAAACCCTGCATGATTCTTACGCAAAGTAAAAATTGTTATTTTTTTTCCTCTCCAGTGAAATACACCGACTTAAAAATACACCGCCAAATGAATGCATCAAAGGCATGTGAAAAACTTCAAAAGAAATTCGGTGTTCTAGGGTGGCCAGGATATAAAAATAAGGAATTAGTTATCGTTATGTTTTCAACTAAATCGATTTCAGACTTTCCAGATGATTTTGAAACTTTCAGAGTTATCTTGATAACAGACAAGCAAAATACAATGAGAATGAGAGAAGCGCCAAGATTATTAGCTAATGACGTAAAATATTGTCGACCAATCATAAAGAAATATGGTGAGGAGCTGATTGAAAATCATTCAAATATATCAATGATCATTCCTACTGCCTACAGAATTAAACAAGGAAAAATATTAGCACACGCTTGCATTGCTATATACTGTAGAGGGAAAGGTGTTATTCCTATGCAAGAAAGTTTATTTCCAACTACCCTTGACGGTGTAGACATTGACGTAAGGGAGGGGTACTGCACGTTTGGAATGCGGAATGCTGAACTACTGAATAGTCATGATTATCATGAAAAGCTTAGAATAGGTGTTGAAATTGGTTGGCCGGGAGGACCACAAGGTACTCTTGGAGGTTTCATTAAATTGAAAACTGGGCAGATTCTTATTCTTACATGTGCTCACGTTGTAATCCCTTATCCTTGTTTAATCAGTTCTGAAAACTATCGGTTCAGCACACATAGCACGTGTTCCCATTGCAGTAATATCAATGTATGGCAACCACCACATATTAGTTATAAACCAGCCATGGGAAGAGTATATGATGCAGTTTTCAATTGTAATCAGCCAGATAGCTCAAGTGTCGATGCAGCTTTTGTAGTCATAACAGACAAACACCGTATTCCTACTGATCCTTTTATGACGAAACAACCCTCCACTACATCACAGCTACGAGGAGCTGGTATGTAGTTTACATATAATTTGGCGTACAAAATGCTGCTATTCAATAAAAATCGGTCTTTCTCGTAATTTATGTTAAAAACCTTATAGCTTACAATTAATCTCTCACATTTGTTATTCACAAAACTTTAATTTTTCTTACTGGAATCAACTTTTTTTTTTTACAGTATTGAAATACAAAACAATTCAGTTATATTCCTTATCCATGAAATTCGATAATTTGATTAAGATAGCAGCTTAAAGTACAAGATATGTATATAATAATAATGTTTTTGAATATAAATGAAAAGTATCACAAAATACAAAATGAAATTCCATGAAATTAAAAAATGTTTTGTAAAAATACCCATTTTTTTTCAATTTGAAAGAATAAAAAATGAATTATGTTGTAGTGCACATTTTGCAATTATCATAATATAATTGTGATTTTATCTTTTAATTGGCAAGGACCAATTTTGTTATATTTGTGGCTGACCACATTCACGAAATAAGATGTTCATCAAAGTAAAGAAGATTTCAAAATTGATAGATAGAAAAACCTATAATTGTTACGAAACCAATCTTTACGTGGTTTTATGTCCTTTTACATGCAACAGATCTATATTGCATTTATAGATACACTAATAATGTGGTGTTTTTTTTTTAATTTGCCCTATAAACTGATAATAAATGTGGCCTAAGGATTTCCCGGATACAACCGTTCTTGTAGTAATGGGACAATGAAACAATCAATTCTTTTCTTCAACTAATTTACATATTACACAAAATAACAATACTTTGCGTTGTACTTCTAATGATGAACTTGTACCAAGTACCACGTTTAAATGTATAGTTTTTTTTTTACAGGTTTTACAGAAAACAATCCCCCACACTTTTCAAGTGGAGAAATATTACCCCAAATGGACGAACCGCTTATTGGACACATGGTTGTGAAATGTGGAGCTGTTACAAAACTCACTCATGGCGTTCTTGCATTAGACGGCAGCATATTTAGAATGGAAAACCAAGAAATGCGAATGCCTGGAATTGAGGCTCAACACAACTCACGAATAGTCATGTATCGCCAATATCTTGTAGAATCTGTGGAAAATTATCCATTTTTTCAAATAGGAGATTCTGGAAGTCTTGTATTTATGCATCATGGGAGTGATCTAAAGTGTATTGGCATGGCTATTGGTAATACCTCATATGGAGGTTGTATAGTTACGCCAATAGAAGCAATACTTGAGGCTTTTAAAAATGATCACCATTTTGACGATCCACCTTTTTTTCCTTTTGATGACATAGATGGTGATGATAATGATGATGATGATGATTATGGTGATGATTATGATGATGATGATTGTGGTGACGATGATGATGGTGATGGTGATGGTGATAATGACGGTGATGATGAAAGTGACGGTTTTGATCATGATCGAAATCGTCGTCAAAAGCAAAATCGTGACAATCAACGGTCAAATGAATATAGAGCATTAGATATGGATCATTTTGCTTTGGACACTCGAAAAGATCACGAAGGGCCCCAGCAAAAGCGACCTCGTTATAAACGTTGGTCAGTGAATTCGCAGTTTGCCGATGGTTGTAGTTCTACAAAATACGAATATGAGGATAGAAACAAGAAATTTACTTCTAAAGCACAAAACAATAGTAGGCAACAAGCAGGTGATCCGGTTAACAAGAAGTCAATTTTTGATTCGGGTATTATTCCTAAAGATTCATATAGGGGACATCGAACACAAACATCATCTTCCAATGACATTCCAAATGAATCAGATGGCAATACTGGTTGTGAAAATGATTTTGATAAATTTTTATCAAATGAGAGTATCGATGAAACGAGTGTTCATGACATTATCAGTAATATTAACAAAAACGTTTTGGTAACGAAAGAACAGAATGAAAACATTATTAAAACAATTACAGCAATGGAAGCAGCTTGCATGCAATCTAAAGTTAAGTATAGTACCAACACAACAATGTTGGATGTAGATGGAAATGATCATGTTGTTTTTTCTTCCGATGTAACTGTTCTCCCAGTAGATGTGTTACAAAATATTATCTCACAGGTAGATACTTCGATAAAACGAAACGAAGAGGACAAACAAAACGCTTTATCAAGCAAATTCAAGCAAAGTTTCAATATACTGAAAGAAAAAAGTTTATCTTTTTTAACCGTTCTCTCATACAACAGTTTAAAACTATTTTTCGGCAGTGATCAGGGCACACTTCCTACAAATATCGCCGAAGCATTGAAAACATTTACCAAAACCGAAATGGATACTTAATGTTATTTTGTATAAAAACATAACACTAAAAAGATGTGTGTTACAATAAAAACTTTTGGGGTTTTGGGTTACACTTTGTGAACGTAAGCTTTTATATATATATATATATATATATATATATATATATATATATATATATATATATATATATATATATATATATATATATATATATATATATATATATACATGTATATATATATAAATATATATATATATATATATATATATATATATATATATATATATATATATATATATATATATATATATATATATATATATATATATATATATATATATATATATATATATATATATATATACCGTAAATCTGGAAATTTTTACGTCGATTTATTTTTGCGAATTCGAGTCACAAAGCTATAGATTAATTTTTACGTTTTAAATTTTTGCGAATTATCATCGGCGCTAAAAATAAAAAGCACTCAAATATTAAATGTCAACATACTGACATGCACAATGTTAGCTAACCTTCGGACATTGTATATTACCGCCGCCTCTAATTTTCTCACGAATCGTATATGTTTACCAACTTCATATAGTATCATGTGAGAGTTGATGTCTGCAATTTTTATCTTCAAATTACCGATATATACAATAACAGCAGCAAATGTAACAAAACTACCTAAAGGGGTATCTTGATACGGATTTATAGCGATATAATTATCCCAATTAGCAGTTCACACCTTCACGTGCGACGGTTTGTGTACACCACACAAGTATCGGAGGGTCACGTGTCAAACACAGGTGATGTTTTCCTATGTCAAGCGAGCGAGAATGAGAAGAAAATGGCGGCATTCAGCGAGAAATTCAAAATACTGTACAAATTTTCGTATTCCGTGAATTTTGGTGTCCCGCCGGTACACTGTGAATGGGGTAAAAAAAAATAACGCTACATTCTGCGAAGCGCCGGTACATATCATATCTATGAATAAATCACGCATGCATGCAGTGTCATCAGTAAACATGTACACTTAAGATTGACATGAGGCTACCAGTCAACCGAAGATACCGATTTTGAGTGAAGTCCTTCTCCACACGCTGGTTTTAGCTTGTGGGTAATTACCTGGTTATATTAACAGGTTTTTGAAATGACCACTACTTACGGACACTTGTTCATATAGTAAGGAGAAGAGACCAGCCTTCGGCAAAATTTGTATTACTTTTTTTTGTTGATTAATTTTTAGGAAAAAAAAAATTGCGAATGCAGAGCACGCGCAAATTAGCTAAAAATTTATCTACGGTAAAGATTTCCAGATTTACGGTATATATATATATATATATATATATATATATATATATATATATATATATATATATATATATATATATATATAGATATAGATATGCAGTTCGTCATGTATCAGACAATGATAATAGGCACTTGTCCGCTGCTTTTCCATCAAAAGCAAAAATGAGTCGGTGCAACACAAAAAAGAGAAACTTACACTCCACGTAATGTACATGTTTAGTTTATAAATTGTACACCTTATGTTTAGGAGGCTGGATTGCTAACAAATTAACCATTAGACCTACCTAAAATTTAAAATAAATTAATGTTTTGTCCATAAACTATAATTTTTACTTATATATTAAACAATGAACAATTTTACACAGAAACACTACTGCATCTAACAAATCGTCGCATGCTCTTAACAACAAGATCATCATCCTTTATAAATTCATTTATGGCGTTAGCGGGTTATGTTATTTTTTTCTGCAATGATCGCTACCTTCATAACCCGAATGAATCATCAAAGAAAGCATTTTATTGTTTATATTAACATCTTTCTTTTTCCTAATTGATATATTGATTAGGAAAATTAATTAAAATTTGCTAAATTACTGTTCATGTACGTAAGTACGTTAGCAAAAAGAAACAGCCTAATCGTCTCCTGTGAGACTTTGATTCTGATATCGTCATCATTATTTCGTGCAGTCCGTGATTTTTCCTAGGTCGTTGTAGGTTTGAACCAATCGATAAACAGGGCGTGTCAATATCTGTCCTGTCATTTTCTTGTAAGTTTCAGCCGCTGTAGATTTCGACCAATCGATAAACGGAGCGTGTAGAGTTCAGTCTGGCTGTTTCTATAGAGCTATGAATTAACTATAAGTTTCGTAAGAAATAAAAGGAATAATACTTGGTGGATGTTAATATAAATTCATGTACACTGATTAAACATGCTTTATATACTACATCATTAAATACTGAATGATTTCTTGGTATATAAGCCGATCCAATTTTACACAACTTGACAATAAATGATATAGAATCTATTTTAAAAGAAACTGAAGTTTTTCATATTTTTCCAAACATGCTTAAAATTTCTCTCTAAATGTCGACATCTATACTAATTAAAATTTCTAAACCCCAAGGCAAGTGTTTGTTGTACACTGTTCTTCATTTTAATCATAAGTAAATAAAGCAAATATTGGTAAGGGAAACAAATCCCTCGTTAACACACCCAAAAATTCTATCGAACTCACACTCAACGTTTTTTAACAAAAAGAGTCAAAGCCAAGTAATTTCTTACTCTAGTACAATTATTTTGGCATGGGCAATTAAACATTATATAAAACGATAGATAATGGTAATGGAACGGAAAACTACACATATACAAAACGACTTTGTGGATGGGAGAAAAAGTGAAATATGAATATTACTACTAATCATATATTTCGAAAAAAACAAAAAATTAGAACATCGAAGTTTCAATATTATTTATTCCAAATTTCCTCCAACGATTTTTTAAATTCTTTTTATTTTGATCGAGAATTTCAAACAAGAGGCCCATCGGCCACATCGCTCACTTGAACAACAGTACCTTGTAATATTCTATTTCGTAGCATTTGTTATTTCAATTTTAAACTTTGAACCCCTTTCATTCGCCCCAGTGTAGGTCCGTGCTTTATGATTGGCTTTGACAATTTAGAATCTACTCAATTTGAGATCTTCGCATAGTAATTTCACAAACTGTAGCATTGTAGTGCTCGAGAAGTTTTTTTTAAATTTTAAAAATATTTTTACATATGTATTTCTATGTTAAACTTTGAACCCCTTCTGGGGCCCCAGTATAAGATCGAAATCTCACAACTATTGCACTGTAGTTCTTGTGAAGAAAATTTTAAAAAATGCTTCCTATATACATGTACTTCGATGTTAACTCGATGAAACCCAGCTGGGACCCCAGTATTGGTCTGGGGCACGGTTTCCAGAATTTAGAATCTTCACAATATGTGGATGCTTGAATAATAATTGCACGAACTGTAGCATTGTTGTTCTTGAAAAGAATTTTTTAAACACTTTCCCTAGATAATTCTATGCTAACCTTTGAACCCCTCTTATTGTTGCCCCGGTATTAGTCCAGGGTCACAATTTAATTATTTAGAATCAATAGACAAAGATGTATGTATGCATAATAATTTCCCAAACTGCAACATTGTAGTTAACCCGAAGAAGGTTTTTAGACATGTTTCCTTTACATGTTATACTTTGAACCCCTCATAGGGCCCTAGTTTTGTACCGGGTGTTAACGTCACAATTTTTAGAATTTTCACAATAAGTTTTTGTAAAAAATTTGTAAAAAAAAAAACAAAAAAAACAAAAAAAAAAACCAAGCATACATTTCCTTCTTTGGTTGAGAAATAGTTCAGTTCTTTAAAAGCCACACAATACTAGGCGCAAATGCTTTTCAAAACACGCGATATAACACCTTGATTAGTGTAAAAAAAATTAAATCGATTTTAAATTTACTTTGAATGACTTATTGGGTGGTTTATGTTGTTTAAACAATGTGTAAACAAGCCTTTATATCATTTTCCTTTTATATAGCATACATTTAGAAATAATTTTATCTTGTATGTATCTGAATTCTTTTGATTTTTTTTTAATCAAATGGCCCGAAGGAAAAGAATCGGTATTTGAAAGTGTTACTAATGCGGCGTCCTAAAAGAAACTAGAGTGAATCAGCGTGTCTTTCTCATCAAAGAGAGTCGCTAGAATTCTTGCGTTCATTTTCATTGGTCAAATGATGACATCAGCATTACGTGTTCAAATATAGCACTCACTAGGTCTTGATAATACACATTAAAAAGTGCGATAACTCGTTAGCCGGAAAATTGTAAAATCAATTTATCCCTAATTGATAATGTTCCAAATAGACCATTCCTGTATAAAGCAATATTCCACGCATATTCCCTTGAAATAATTAACCTCTATCTGCTCGAAATTGAACCACCTGAGCTCTTCATTTCATCACAAAACAAATAAGTATGTTGCACTCTGCCACTTTGTGACTTTAATAATTAACCAAATTTGGTTTGAAATAATCAGGAAAATGAAAATAGATGATGATATAACACTAATTAATAAGTTTATAAAATTAATCATAAAATTATAAATATTTGATTCTTTATGCCATAATAATTTACAACTAAGATAATCCATAACTCCCATTACTCATGTAGTCAATGATGTGATTGATTAGATAATTTATGCAAAACATAATTCCTTGTGGTCTGAAAGCGCCATGCTTGATAAAAAATAATAATACTGAACAACATTTCTTTTTTATGTACATGTTCATGAAAAAGGAAGGTGGAGGGGTGGAGGTGGTTGAGAGATCGCTTTGAAAATTTTCAATGCTTAGCTATAGGCGTCTTGAAAGAAAGTGAAAACCCACGCCATTGAAATGACGCTCCTACAATTTTACCGCGAAATAGATTAATTGGTTACAATTTTGTGTCCATATATGAAAATGCTATATAGCTTTGAAAATACAACAGGAAAGATAAATCTCGCGAACCTAACAGAAATTTTCAATATACATAACATATTTTTAAAAATCTTAAAATTCTTATATGTATTTTAACTTAAAATTCCTTTTTTCTTAAGGTACCATCTTATTCTATCCAAAAGTGTAGCCTGTCTTTGCCACTCCTCCTCCACCCCAATCAAATGAATCTTAAATATTCTTCAAACTAACTTACTTTAATAGCGAATTTTAAATTACATTTTTAAATTTTGTTTTATTGAGAGTTTTCTAGTAAACTTATTACACCTTTGGATCATTACAGTTTTTTCGTGACTCATTAATGAAACGTTTTTTAAAGAAAATGTTGGACATTATTATAAAACGTTTGGAAAGGCGTTATAACGACTTACTTTACGTTTAAAAATTTTAGTAAGACGTTTTTACGGCCTCGGTTTTGTATTTTTGGTAACATAAATGCTACTTTTATGCTATCGTAAAAATACACGAAATCATCGATAAGGTGATACGCAATTAGCACTGATGTTTAATACATGTAGTCGGTAATGTCAAACACTGTAAATTACATTCATTCTTTTAAGAGTAATGCTTTTTAATCATTAACAACTAATACATGCTAATAACTTATGCAAAAAATTGAAAAAGAATCATCTTTTGGGAAACCACAATTTTTGTTTTATCACAAGGAACACATTATGTACACGTTATGTACAAGGAACAAAGATACATTTATATGAAATTTAGAGTATTATTAATAAAAATATACTTGTATATCATTCATAACCAAAAAAAATGAATTGCACATTGATATAAGTATCAATGGAGTCGTAGTTGTGATTACATGGAATCAATTATATAGGTTTGACAACCATCAACTTAAAGTTATACATTCCTGTCGGGTTTTACTCATAACATTACACACCACATAACGAAATATGAAACGGTTTAAAGAAACAGCATGTATGAAAAAATTATATTCTAAAAAAAACATCAGTTAAATGTGTCTGTGTGTAATCTGTTGAGTCAACTCATTTACAAACTCGAACATCTTTGATAAAATATATTATAATAAAATGCAAACATAAATAAAGCATACCTTTTGTTGTAGTCACTAGTGTAAAGTGTCAATAGCAGTGAAATTGCAGTCGTAAAATAAAAAAAGATATGTTGAGTACATATATTACTATAAAGTGTGTTGATACATATGGAGTCCGAGATTGTTATAGCTCGATAAATAGGGAAATGCTTATAATTCATTACTGTAAAAAGCATTGATTAAATTAAAATGTAAAGTTGTTATGCAGTGTTTACGAAGTCTTTCAAAGAAACAGTTATTAGTATTTCAAGACTTGAAGTTTGTCATTTTATATTATTCTACTAAGAACTGTTTAATATGGCATATATTTTCAATTAGATATTTAATGTTCTAAATTTTTAATTCAGATATACATCGGTAAAACGAACCATATTTTTTTAAAATTCCAACCTTATCTAAAGTACAGTTGTACACTTACTAAGAACTGAGTATATTGATAATCATCCCTATTAAAATGTTACAAAATTAAGCATGCTATCTTCGATCTGTTTGTGGGAATGATTCATGTAAAAGAATTGTTTCGAATTGGTAGAATCCACGAGTAATATAGTTTTGTAAACCTTTAAACCGAACCTGGAAATAATTCTCGGAAAGTGTATGTGATTTTGTCTTGTTTAATCCAAAACGTTTTCTATGTCTGCATTTGAGAGCATGCATCAAAGTTTTAGAATAACAAATTTAATTTGCTATTTAAAGTTTTTTTTAATAAACAAAATCATCATATATCCATATAAACTTATATCAAAATTAGCAATCACTTGTCAAGGTTTTGACTTCCTTGCTAGCAATTATATGTCATTTAATTTCGTCAAAACGCAACGTTGTTTGATACAGTCAGGAGCATGCGACTAACACGACGAAGGTAAAGCTATCGCATTTACCAGTAATAAGATGTACATATTCTTTACGGTAATATCTTAACCCCTTTGAAATCGAAAAGGTGTATGCATTTTTTATTATAGTACTTGAATCCCTTTGACGTGT
Organism: Magallana gigas; assembly: GCF_902806645.1. Lineage (NCBI taxonomy): Eukaryota > Metazoa > Mollusca > Bivalvia > Ostreida > Ostreidae > Magallana > Magallana gigas. Next base: position 38,647,748 of record NC_047566.1, on the reverse strand, counting down.
TCTTTTTGACGTTTCAACAAAACTCAGCGGAGACCCTGGAGAAGAACTTGAATTAAAGTAAAAATCGGTTCGTTATCATTTAAGGTCCTTATCTTAGATTTTTTCATAAATATCCATAAGATCTCTAACATATGAAGCCTTCAGTAAATTTATAAACTTCGGACTACCAATACGTGACGCGATTGTTTAACGTTTAGATAAATCATTACCGGTATTTAGCATTATTTTGTAATTAAAAGCATCTTTATAAAAGCTGGTCATGAAATTACACAAATAATCTAACAAACATAATTACATGTTACAGTATCTAGTTTTCAATTATCTGTGTAATGATTTACACATTCCAAATAAAATATATTAAATGCAAGTTCATTTTTTTTTCATTTAGAATTTTTTTTAACAACACAGTACTGCACTTCACATTTTGTTCTAATACTTTCAACATCAGTAATATCTGCATCAGCACAAGCTGACACTGTGTTTATGCATATGAGTTGAGTAAATAGGTAGCATTAGTAAATTTCTCGAATAACTAAATATATGAATAAGAAACATATTACATATTTAATCGAATTTTTTATAATCCTACCAGAAATAGTTCTGTTTTCGGATGACTGCTTGTTGTCTTCCTTTTTACTTCGAGTTTCAAAATCATCGTTTGTTATTTCTGTTGAACAAAAGGGGAATGTTTTTAAAAAGTCATGAATCTATTTTACTTTACTTGTCAGATTATTGGTTGACGGTGTAGAACAAAACAATATTAACTAAAAATTGATAATGCGCATATTCTCATCATAACATTTCTATGCTTATTTTTGCCAGAAGTTTTCTATGAGTATTTCATCAAAGATTTAAATATTCATAGCGTGTTATTTAGTAATGATTGGGTTAATGACAATAATTGTTTGATCTAGTTAAGAACTTCTACTTCTAATCAATCACAAGAATGATACAATTATTCAAATTTGCCAACTCATGTGATATCAACATTATTCATTTCGAAATTCCTCCTTATCGATGCATACATATGTCTGTATCAGCTACTGCTTCAGATGTGTCAATCGCACACATGTATGTACGGCTAACTTCTTTTAACGATAATTAAAACAAAGGTTTTCAATTACAACAACATGTCATACCGATAATTTACAATTATCTTATTAAGATATTCCATGTCTCGAAGGTTCGTATTACAAAACCATTAACTAGAAACATTAACATATACTGACTAGACTTCCAAATATATATCCATGTTAAAAACTCGAATTCGAATTTCCATAAGCTCTGTACCCACAACGAACACGCTTGTTATTTCTTATCAATTACATGTAATAGTGATACATAATTTTCAAATAACACAATTTATTATGGTGTTTATGTGATTCCTCATGTCCGTTAACAATTTAGAACAAGCCTCGTATTGTATTAATTTTATTACAACATTCATTGATTGTATATTCTATTTAGTGTTTTTATTTCTAAATTTGAAAATAAAAAGTACAACGCAAGTATGCCAGATCTTTGAAAAAAATATATATTACATTTTTTTCAATAAAACATTCAAACAAAATAAAATAAAGCTTTCAAACAATATTAAGCAAACTTTGAATAGCTTATAACATATTGCTTTGAAAAATTCATTGAATCTTTCAGGTGTACACAATTTGTACGCACATTTTATTTACGTTCTATACGCCCTTTAATTAAATTTTATTCTGAAAACCAGATAAATTGATACTTAAAGACTCACCTGAAGATAAATAATTGTTAATAAAATTTGCTCATGGTTGATGTATTACATGTACCTTCTATAAAGAGAGTAGAAGAACAGCCGTAGACGTGATGACAAGGCAAACAGTCACACTTATGGACACAAAGAAGGCCATAATGGGGTGGAGGACATACTTTAGAGCAGTTGTCACTGTAATAACCAGCCGGACATTCTACATATTAATGAAATGTAAACTGTATGTGTTTATTATGAATAGTATAACATTGATAAATGATAAGCATCTGATGATACTCTTTGATAGTGGATAAATAATAGCTTGCATGACACATTTGTTTTAGGATTTTTACCACAAACAAGCGCATGCATGTTTATTGGTAAAGTTAAAAATAAAATACAAATACTTTCCGATGTATTAAAAACCAATCATCGCCGAAAACTATATGGTGTCCTACTAGGTAAATGATTATTTAGATACAAAATTAGTTCGATTCCTATCTCTATGTACCATTTGTTAATCTTATAAAAGTGCGATACCTTTGCAAACGTTCCCATCTTTGAAAAAATTGACCGGACACTCTAATGTACTGTTTGCAAGAGCCCTGAAATCCATTTTAAGTAATGTAATCATTATTATCTTACTGTAATTAGCAAGTTGTTTATGAAAAGAATCTACAGATACATTTAAATTAGAAAAAAAGTGCAAATTACAAATAACCAAAACATACCCTTTAGTGCAATCAGTAAGGTATAGGTTCAACAGCAATGCAATTACAATTGTAAAACCAAAACAAGAATTAGAGTACATGATTTCTCCAACAGCGTGTCTAAAATTCTAATATATCTATGATTTATCTAACATATCTATAAAAGAAATGAGGAAATTTTGTGAATGTGTGAACAATGTAAAGTGGTTATGTGTTATGCAATGTTATGTAAATTTTCGACATCATTCAAGGAAATGGTTATAGTTATTTTGAGATTTCTAAATAATTAATATAAAACTCATTATGGTAAAGTTTATTTTGAAATAGTTTTAAAATTTGGTTTCTAAGTCAAAATACCTATTTCACATTAAAAAAAATTAAGGGTTTATTTTAATTACATGTACATGTATCACATGTTTTCCTAATTCCACAAACATATGCTTATGAATGGGGGGGGGGGGGGGGGGTTGTGATAGACTTATCCGGTATCAAAAGTATATTGAAATATGCTACTTAAATTGGCATACTTCGACCCTTTTTCTCATCAAATGGTTGTAGAATTGACACTTATAACCTCTTTTCATATATTTGTCAGAGTTTTAAATGGTCAATGTAATTCTGTAGCTTCACAGTTCTAAGTGATTAAAAATGACATTGTTCTGTTCTTGTATTGATAATTTTCAAACAAACCAACATGTAAAGCTTCAAATTTATTGTTTCTTTTATCTTTCGACCACAGATTTGGGCAGAAACAAGTCGGTTTAAGAAATGTTAACTTTGCATTTTTATCATCAAATGTACAATATGGCCGCAACTCCCTCTTCAGGTTAAAAATTTATGAATGTGAAATTCCCCAAGGATACTTTATGCCAAGGTTGGTTGAAATTGGCCCAGTGATTCTTCAGAAGAACCAGTGAAAAGTTTATGACATCAAAGCAACGCAACGGACAAATGAGCTATCAAGTGACAAATCTCGCAATCATCAGACTTTTTACGATACCTTTAGAAATGAAGCTAGCTAGGTGATAACATTAGACACTCATATTTCAGGGGATTTAAAGAAATTGCACTAGACAATTGGAATCAATACTTTTAAAACATTTACACATAAAAAAGGAAAACAACAGATTTTCAATAATTCTAATTATCTCTTCTCTATAGGAGACGTGTCCATTTATCTGTACAAAAACAAAAGTTCCTTAGATTTTATCACACTGCGATCGATCCCATCATTTGCAAACATTAATTTCCATGGATCGATTTTCGGTCGTTTGTTTCAGCAATAAAATCAAACGGTCAACGATATACAATATCTGCAATGTGAGGCCAAATTTCTTTGAAGATACTTATCTTTTTCTTCTTACAATGAGTTTCACTAAATACTGAGGGTTAAGAATTTCAACGAAACCACCGTATGTCGTTTTAATTCCATGTATTTTCTGGTTTCAATCATTATATATATATATATATATATATATATATATATATATATATATATATATATATATATATATATATATATATATATATATATATATATATATATAATGCTCGCATTTTAAGTAGTCATTAAGAAGATAACAATAATGTGATATATCTTTTCAAACTTTATTTATAAATCGGTAAAAATGTACAAAAACGTATTGCAGATTTATAGCTAAGAGAATGATTCTAATTGATAACCCGCGTCCTTTTCCAATCACTTTAGAGAGCAATCATGTTCTGACATTCTAGTGTATGAGCACCTTGCTGACAATGATGATCATGAGATAAACGGTAAGGCTTTAACACGCTGGAGTTATTAAAGCTTAACAAATGCTTGAAAAAAAACTATTCAATTTGATATCACCACCTACTAACTCAAATCATTACTCAGCATACAATTCAACGATTTTGGCTAATTTTTCACTTTCAACAACATACTTATATCAATGCAACTTTAATTGGATCTTTAAACAAACATCATTATATTATTGTTATTTATTATTAGTGATTATTTAAACTGACTTGGAAACTATCCTTTTACAATTTATACTAGCTTCATAAAATAATCAATATATTATAAAAGCAAACGTGTTTGTTTTAAATTGATGCTAATGTGATTGGTACATATTACATGCACATGTCATTGGCGTTACCATGCACTTTTAAATTTCATTTATGAGATAAACAGCAAAAATGGATAAACTTTGAATATTTTAATTGGCATGTATATTATCCTTTTCTATTTACCAGTTTGATTAAAAAAAATGTATTATCTTACAAAGCAAAAATTCATTTCATTATACTTTTGTCTTTGGTATTATATGCACATGTCATTGGCGTTACTATTGTACCTAAAATTCTCTCTCTTTTTTTAGGTAAATAGCAAAAACATGATAAACTTTGAATATTTCAATTGACATGGATGTTAGCCTTTTCTATTTACCAGCTTAATAGAATAAAGATCATGCTATTATACAAACAAATGTTCATTTTATAATACTTTTGTCATTGGTGTTACATCCACATGTCACTGGCGTTACTATTCCACCTAAATTTGTTTTTAATTAGAAAAATTGTGTTTAAAAATGAAATCAAATAATATTTATATTAAAATTTAAATTTATTAAAGTTGTAAATTAGAAATGAAGATCAACATATAAAAGAATGTATACTTAAATGCATACTTTCTGTCAGTGGTGTAACTTAACTCGTCACTGGTGTTGCTTTGTAGCAGCTACACCAATGACAGTAACACCAATGAAAAAAGTACATAAATGGTCTGCTATACTTAGGTACCCTATGAGAGTGAAAAAGGTCATCTGCACAGTGTGTTTAATAAATATCTTGAAAATGTTTAGTATGATAATCAAATTTCTATCTACAATTGTTTTGACAAAATAACAACAACACCAATGACAAAGCATTATTGTATTTCTTACCTTTTTGCCATCAGAAGCTCATTTTAATAACACAAACCACGAAACATATAAATGGCGTCTGCAGTTTTTTACAGAAAGTGATGTCTTACATCTCAGGACTAGTTATGATGTCATTTATTAAGAATGACAACTCTTTTCCAACAAAGCAACTTCGGTTACACCAATGACAAAGAATTTATGTACAGACATATTTAATATTGTATTGGTTTAAATGGGGGGTGGGTGCATCTTTTTTACTTTTAAAAACATTCCTTATAATGTGTGTTACATAATCATATATTTTTGGGGGTAATATTTTAAATAATTTTATAAATATTTATCAATTAAACAGAAAGTGTATTTCTATTGACAGAGTAAAACTGGCAGATTTAGGTGATTAAATTCTTATATTTATTAAGATACATTTGTTTTTTGTACTTTTTTCTAATAGCAATAGAAAATATAAAGTCCATTATTTGTTATATGATAGTTAAATGATGGTAAGATAATAAAAATAAAATTAAACATAGCAGTGACATAAATAGCTGCCTTTTTTATATTGACCCACTGTAAGTCCGTTTTAACTCCGTATAAATCCGTAGTAATTCGTATGTATCAATTTGTATCCATTCCGTAGTGCATCCGTTCTAACTCCGTATCGTTAGATTTTCCGGTGTCAGCCGTGGAAAATATCACATAGTAGAACCTAGGAGTTGATCTGTGAATGTGGGACTGGGGTTTAACGATTATTTTATTTTCCGGTGTGAACCGTGGAAATATATTCCGTTGTAGAACCGTGGAGTTGATCCGTGAATGTGTGACTGGGGCATCAGTAAACCTGGCCCCTTACAAATATACTTCAAAAATTTCTATTAAGTGTAAACGTTTTCTATTTCAATGTCATTTGTGGTTATTTTTATTATTATTATTGACATATTAAAATAATGTACAATATGTAGATTAATACTATGAACAACTGACAAACAATATCACAGTGGTAATCTGGCACTTACCGGCAGCAAATGGTACGTATTCTTCGCTGTATTTCATGTATTTGAACCTGATTAACATCTATTTTTCTTTTCGACGATGACATCTTACACAATTTTCAACAAAATACAACGGAGAGTTGATTTTATTTATTACCATCACTGATGCAAAACCTTTCATGATATTCAATGAGATCTTATTACAACCCTTTACCAAGGTATATTTATCAATTGAACATAATTTTATTTACATCATTTTACATGTTAATGTAGATGCAGATTTATGAAGGTTTAGCGTTTAGTAGGTACATGTATTTGCATGCATGTACAAAGCTTAAATATTTTTTGAAATAGATACAGAAAAGCATGGACTAACCCTAATTAGAAGGGGAAAAATGACAAAAAGCTTCTAAATAACGGTCAAAAAATAATTGATTTACCAAACAATATTTAAAATGAAAAGGGTCGATAATTTTGCTGTACTCATGAACATATAGGCAATGTTGTGCACATCAGCCTTTTTTAAATGATTGAAAAAGAAACAGAAACCTTTCTTTTTTCAAATACATTTAAATCTGAAAAAATCATATTTAGTGTCGTTTAACCAGCCACACAATTTCTGAGCAAAGCTTGAACTATAGACGTTCATTATCGCTCCGTAGAAAAGCACGCGTTCGGCTACTTTTTATTTTCATACCATACAACCGACCGCCCTCTGTCGGCCAGTAATAAAGTGTACACACTTCTTAATAAACAACAAGTTTACTTTAATAATTTTATCGTTTTCTAACTAAATAATACATAAATTGTCCAAAATTTTCCAATAGCATTGATAAAAAACTTTGATTAATTTGTGGCCCATGGAGTGAAATACTGTTTATCTTCATTCTGTTCCTCTAATTTCCACTTCACCGATATCTGCATAAACATCATTAAGCGTTTTCTGTTCGCCGGTAGGACGAAGATATCGGCAGCATAGACATATTTCTCGAATAATTGCTAATATCAATAGAAAACTGAATACAGATCCAACGAAAATAGCTACATTTCTACCAGAATTGGTTTCGTGTTCTGGTGTTTTGTTTTCCTTTTTGTAGCTGGTTGATTCTGTGAAAAAAGAGAGTGAAAAAAACTCGTATTTAATGATTATCGCTTACTCCCTAGGACAGAGAACTAGTTCTGTCGGCGTAGGGTCAGCTTAAAATTTCCAGTGCAAGTACGTTTTATTTAAAGTGTATTTTTATTGGTGCCTTGTGATTTTGTGGTTTCCATTATTCCATATAATGTCTCATATTCATAGATCGTTGTTTCTAGGATATATAATTTATTTACTATTACTGTTTATTTTATACACTATGCAGATTTAGAAGTAGTTTTAAGTAAATGGAAATCAATACATCATGAAATATACCCGCTCTAAATGATAACTAGATTACAAAACAACCCTTTTAGTGATAATCAGACATTTGATATCAAAAATCTTAAAAATTTAAAATACATTCAAAAATTTCTAGAATTAACTTTAGCTGCACAGCTTAATTTTTCTATTCTTTTATTGATAAAATACACTCAACAAAAGTTCTAAGTGTTCACTTAGTATCATGTATTTACCTCGTAAAATGAGAGCATTTATTTATCTTGTCGTCGGGGCGTCTGATTTCCACTTAACTTTCAACACGTTAACAACGTTTTGACCTTGACCTTTGGTTGCGACCCAAGACCTTGACCTTTGCTAAATATCACAAACACTTCCGGTTCAGTTAAAATTCGCTCAGAGCTTTTAGATTGTTTTAAATTACTGATGGAAATGACGTTACACTTAAAGAAGAGAAAAAGTATATCAAAATTTGTCTATAACAACTTCCTCGTACTGCTTAATATTTAAAACAATGTCGAGGAAAGAATAAACAGCATATCAAAAGTTAGTACATTGTGTCATAGAAACAAAACTATAAAAAAACATTGATATTTCAACGGCTCTGGCTGTTTACTCAATTATCATTTTGACCATATTAATAAGTATTTTTTTCCTTATAAACTATCACCAAATACGAATATCAATCAAAAAAGATTTGTCAATTATATTAAGCATGAACAGAAAAATACCAATTTAATGTTTTGACTTTTTGTCCCGGATTAATTTATTTCAATATTGTTGTCTTAGAACCATTTTAACAAGGCCTTGGACTCTCGGTAGGATGTAACAATCTATTTCTTGCGTCTAAACAAGCTAAAAATGACGCTGGTTTCAAGTGAAATATGCATCGATTGCGTAGTCTTCAGTTAGCTCAAAGGCCAGACAAATCTTGTTAATTTCAAAGAGCAATGACCGAGTGGCCTACAATGTATGTGCTATTGATGAAAAGACATATCAGTTACAAAATGTTGAAAAATTTACATTATCTTACATCGTAGTTTTTAATTCTTCAATTTATCAGGGTGAACACTTCGAAGTTTTATTGAGTGTATATCTTCACATGTATGCAAACTAATCATATACTACATAAACTTTCTGTTATAATCATATTATTTATGGTTTTACGTATGTCAAATTTATTTTAAATGTTAGCCATTTCTTATTTTTTATCCACGAATAACAAACAAACATATCATTTAATTACTAGAATCTTTTTTTAGTTTCCTTAGAGTACTTAGTATCTCACCTGTTATACTGGGAGTAGACATACAGCCGTGAACATAATGACAAGGCGAACAATCGCACTTCTGGAGACACATTATGCCGTAATATAATGGAGGACACATCTTTGTACAGTTGATACCAAAATACCCGGCCGGACATTCTAGATATAGCAACATAACGTTTAAATCTGATTTATACAAAGACCTTAAACATTTTATAAATGGTATAGTTAACGAAAAAAGCAATATATCATATTAGATACTTAAAAACTAAATTTCAAATCAGAAAAAAGCCATAGGTAAATTACATTAGGATACGCGTAATAATAAACGTAATACGCGTTTTCAAACTGTCCTTAATGCAGCAAATGGCGAAAAACCGCTTTTCAAAAGCATTATTTGGCAAACAGAAGCAAAATCATGCCTTTTATGGGTATTATAACACAAAGAAAGATAATACATGTAACATATTCCAACGGTGCTTTAAAAACTTCATACTGCCGTGTAGGCAGTCAAATCATAAAAAGACATGTATACAAGACTTTTCCCTAAAGTGCCATAGTGAAAAAAAGAAGGCGTCATATTTCTTCATAAAATTGCTGCTTTTGTATCCGCTATGAAACTTAAACACTACATTTTCCATTCTAGTGTGTGATGAAAAGATGATCTAATTAAGAAATCACTTTTTTTTAATAAATCATCGTTGGAAACCAAAGGCCCGTCTCGCATATGCTTACTTATTGCGTATAACTGAATGCGAGACTGGTCGTGAATTTCCAATGATGATTTATAAAGTATTTTGAGTAAAATTGTACAAGTTTAGTTTGCATGAGCAATACAAGTATGATTTATTATAGTAAAAACACTACACAATGCACACTCGCTGATAAGAGGGGTTGAAGGCTGAAACCTATCGAATCGATGCAGAGCAGTATTTTTCAAATATAACAGTTATATGCGCAGTAATTACTCTGAAACATTACAAGTCAAATATTTCAAATTATATGTTTGGAAGTTCACCTCACGAGATACGATTCTCCACTTTTTAAATTAGTCGGAAGGAACACGAGAGAAGCGGCTTTGTCTCAATTATAGTGCTACTTCCAATATACAAAATAATTTCTCGCATATTATATAACTAACTAACTAAGAATTTGCGATCAAAATTTGAAATCATTTAACGAATAAAAACGCATGTACTAGTAACTAACGGATAAGAAGAGTTTGAGAAATATTTTCACAGCGTAAAAATCTACTATGATATATCGCATTTTATTTCATGGAAAAATCTTATTCTTAATGACATTTTCATGAAAAGTAAATTTAAAGTTTCAATTTGGGAACAAAACCTGAGGTAAAAATACTCTAAGAATGAATTCATTATGCTCAAAGAGAGTAATATTTTGTACTATGTATGGAATATGCATGGTCTCCACGTGATTGTTATTAGCCAATGATTTTTTTACAATTAGCAGGAGGTAATTTATATGTTTATACGCCTTGTATTGCTTTTTAGGATATGTTGATAATTATCATAAGCTTTTGTAAAATTACTTTAAATTACATAATTCAAGTTTTTTGGGAATTATTAACTCAAAACATGCATGTTAGTTGAAAATAGCTCATAAAATATTTAATAACACGTCGTTGGTTAACTTCAACTTTTGTTTTATCACAGGCAAAGTGACGATATGCATTTATAAGAAAGTTAACGTATTGATAAAGAAAATATTCTTAATTTTTGGCCATATAATCAGGAATTGCATTCTACATGTTCTTTAAATGTTATAAAATAAAGCTTCAGATGTTATGTCATGGGATCTGCGATGTATATTTAAACATGCATGTTATTACTTTTTCAACTTCCCATGACTTAAAAAGTGCAATACCTTTGCATACACCTCCATCATTGTAACGATTATTCCCACACGTTTTGTCTGCGAAAGCTCTGAAAACCATGACGGAATGTAAATTTAGTTTGAACACTAAGAAATATGTATAATCTCTCTCTCTCTCTCTCTCTCTCTCTCTCTCTCTCTCTCTCTCTCTCTCTCTCTCTCTCTCATAAAAAAGAAATGCGCAATTCTAAAGTATGTATTTCACTTATTACACTTTTCCTGGAAGATCAAGACAAAGATAATGTGTATACTGTATGTTCAAGTAATAAGATGGACTACATTTTAATTTATTTGAAAGCGCTATTGAAATATTTAAAATAAATGGCAGAATTCAACAAGAAGCATTGTTCAATTAGGAATGCAATAAGGTATTTTGACCATCAAAAAGTTGACCAAACAATTACTTGTTCCACTCCTTAAATAAGTAGTTCAAAGAAAGTGAAACGCCAACCCCAAAATGCTATGACAAACAGCATATGTATACTAAATTATCTTTGTACATTGATTAATGCATGTGCAATAGAAAAAAATATTACTACATGTGTAATTCAATTTGGTTGTTAACGATAAAAATGACCTTTTCCCCTTAAAAAGGTGTAAAAGTCAATGCAATTTTATTTCGTAATATTATTTACAGATAATGTATTTCTAATATTGTTTATTGGCACTCGTTAGTATAAAATCCTTTTAATTACTTTCTGTTCATTTAAAAAAAAAACAATATATAACTTAATATACAAAAAAGTTTGTGAAATAAAACAAAAACATTCCATATAAAACATAACATAAGGCAAATGAAACAAACCAAAAATATACCTTTTGGCAAAATTATTTAAGTAGAGTATCCACAGCAATGGAATTGCAACTGTAAATCCACAAGCAGATTTTGAGTACATGTTTTCTTCAGAAATGTAATGGCAATGATGCCTATTTATCATTATATTTTCATCTCTAAAAATGAGGAAATAATTCGCATATAAATAGCATTGCGTAAAATGATAAATTTAAACAAATTAAACGTAAAGTGTGTAGAAAACAAAACGTTCAAAACACCATAACACAGAGAAGGGGTCCAAGGTTAGATAATAAATTTTACATTTTTATGATTGAATTTTTAACGTTGTTCAACTGTAACATCATAAACGAAAATCAAAACTCACGGCCAAGGGTGCTGTTTTGGTTCTTCCATTATATATTTTGTCCTTACTCCTATGGACAACCAAAATATTCTGAGATAAAATTACATTTACAGACAATACATTAAGTTAAAACTCTAAACAAAAGTTTTGACTCATTATTTTTTAAAAGATGGTTGCAAACAAATTTTTGCGACTCACTGGCGTGCGTTACTTGGTAAGGGGTACTACGCTCTAGACAACAACTTTGCAAAAAATATTTTTCAATGCTTTAAAAGTTAAAGTTGTTATATAGTGTTTAAGACTGTTAACTGTAAACTGTTAATGGCTTTTGTTATTTCAAGATTTTAATGTCTAAACTTATATTAGATTATATAGAAATTACTTTTTACAAGACATTTTGAATTTAAAGTTTTTTGTTCATCTTAGTTCTATATAATGGTTTTGTTAAATGCGACGTGATTTCAAGGAGTATGCAAATAAATCTACAGTATCTGAAGAGGGCATATCTAAGTTACGTATGAAGTACCTTTACGTTAAAATTTCTTGGAAGGGTGAAGGACATTTTTACTTTTATTATAAAATCGATAATATGATTGTGTCATCGATACTACTATATTAAAATCGAATTTTTTGGCTTTAATACCGATAAATCGGAAGAGTACAGTCTTTTGTTTTATATATTTTAACCATCATTGGTACTATAAAAATCCCGGAAATCATCTGGATTTTTTGAATTTTACAATCTTGCGCATGCGCATTACATTCTGCTAACGGGATCTTTAGTTTATGTTTCCACGATATCATATTTGCATGAATAAACTCAGAAACGTTAATACAAATAAGTGTATATTTTTATTGGAAAATCGTTTCGGAGCGATTCTGCAATTGTCTGCCATATTACGGGTATATTGGAGGCATTTTAACTGTTGTGGGGCCTTTCCCGAGACACAGATTATTTTAAATGTAGTGAAATTGATAGCATTATTGTGGGCTTATAGCTTTGTTATGTAAATGACAACAATACGGTGTGTCGATGTATCTATTTTTGTCCAATATGCAATGTTGACCCGTGCACGCACGCGTCAAGGTCTAGTTATAATTAATAATATGTCGTGAATCAATGTCAATGTTCCTATATTGTAAACATTAATTTGCCTCATTTTATTTAACGATGCTTAGTGTTAGTAATATACGCACAGATTGCAAAAACGTCTTCAGAATGGTTATGGAATTTTATGTGATATATAATTGTATGTGTCATATCAAATACTAGTAATTCTGAGAAACTTATTCTAAAAATGTGCTACAAACTTTGCTCTCAGTATTATATCTCTGATTAAACATGTACTTCCCAAAGCCTTGTACATATACAGGAAGTTTTCCTATTTATGTAATTGAGAAGTATTACTGATACAGTATTAATAGCAAGAAAATCACCAGATTAATTAACATCTAATAGCTAAGTGTCGTTTAAATATATGTTTTCCGGTTTAAATTGCAAAACACTAGAACTTTGGTTATACAGGATTGTAAAGCTCGATGTAAAATGTATTAAAGACGATTCAATGGTTAATTAAAGCATGTAAAATGTATTAAAGACAATTCAATGGTTAAGTATTTCCTCGCGAAATAAAAGAACAAATTTTATGGATTTTATACAGAGTGCAGATAATACAGGCACCTTAGAGCTTCTATGTGGATTTATTACCAATGATTATGTTTTCCAGAAATTACATGATACATTGTATTATAATGGTATGTTATATACAAAATATAACATTTTTAAAAGTGTAGTCAATAAAATGATAATGCAGTAAAAAAGATGCATTTTTAATTTTTTTTTAATACATTGAGCCAAAATGCACGGATAAATTTCAAAAACTCTCTCAGACGTTGGCCTAGATTTAATGTTTAATGCAACTTTTATTATAATGCATTTTTATACTTTACAGGGATTGTCTAATTTGATATGTAGGTGTAATGCAGTTGATGGTCATTATCTAAATTTAGTATTAGTAACTTTTAGAGCTTTCTGTTTTTGCATTATTAACGTTTACTCGCAAGTACTAAATATTGTTTGAAAAAATCAATGTGTACCCGTACATTGTACGTATATATGAAACAGGAGATTTTCTCCGAAAATATTGTACTATTCGTCAACGGGTTTTGTGTTACAGAATTTCTACACAAATGTACATACGTACGCATGTACAATACTAGTATGCTCTAACTTGCTACGCTTTGTTTGATGTTTTAAATTCATGTACACTGATTAACATGCTTTATTTACTAAATCATTAAATACTGAATGATTTCTTGGTATAAAAGCCGATCCAATTTTACACAATTTGACAATAAATAATATAGAAGTTTTTCATATTTTTCCAAACATGCTTAAAATTTCTCTCTAAATGTCGACATCTATACTAATTAAAATTTCTAAACCCCAAGGCAAGTGTTTGTTGTAGACTGTTCTTAATTTTAATCATTTTGACCATAACTATGTGTCAAGAATAAAAAGAAACTAAACATTTTTTGAAAAACTCAATCAACTTTTTATCTCAGGACTGTATCATAAATTAAGAAACGCACAGGTACGATTGAATGTAAAATTTACTGCACTAATACAGCGCGTGTCCCCAATTTGCACGAGTAAAGGAGTAAAGGCAAGACATCTGCTTCTCATAACGTTTACATCATTAAAAAAAACCTTTGTGGAAGCTTATTCAAAGTGTTCGCAAGGTCTCTCTTTAGTTCCGCTGAATTCTGTGGCTAGAAAAGCTGCCTCACTCTCTTGTCTATATCGGCTCATACATATATGCCCGATATAGTTCAGGTCAGGACTACATCAGAGTTTTTCCACGATTTGCGCTCATGTGTGAAATCGCCACTGGCTGAAGAATTGGCTTTTGAAACCTTGTAGCATTTGGGTTTTGGTAAATAGGGACCATCGAGGTTTTATTGTGTAATGTTATTCCCGCCAATACTATAACTCAGCAACCACAGCCCTCGTTCCTTCGCAGATGCGTCATTTTAACGTTCCGTCCATCTGATCGCCGCAAATTGAATATAGACTGCTATGAACCCAATTTACCATATGCACACCTCAGATTACATCTTGCAAAAGCTAACTAAAGTTGCATGTGCCTTGTTGACAACACTAATCCTACATAAGGTCGCCTTGCATGCAACCCTCCTCCCTCAGTCTGTTCAGCACTGTCTAAGTCACTTACAGGCCTTCCTTGCGTTTCCCAAAGTGCGCCGTGCAGTTGCACGTGCTATATAAAGAGATTGGTTATCGTAATTAATGTAGAAGTCTTGTTGACGTTTTCTTACATGACGTTTTGGCCTTCGAGGTAGGTCGTCAGCAGATCCAGTTCCATTGAATTTCCGTACAAGCCTTTGAATGGTTTAGTGGTCCAAATGAAAACGCTAGAGATCTGAAAAGAAAATTATGCATTTAGAAATATTTATTTCTTTTTTTGTGTAAGACAACACTTTAAACAATCGTAAGTAAATAAAGCAAATATTGGTAAGGGAAACAAATCCCTCGTTAACACACCCAAAAATTCTATCGAACTCACTCAACGTTTTTTAACAAAAACAGTCAAAGCCAAGTAATTTCTTACTCTAGTACAATAATTTTGGCATGGGCAATTAAACATTATATAAAACGATAGATAATGGTAATTGAACGCAAAACTACACATATACAAAACGACTTTGAGGATGGGAGAAAAAATGAAATATGAATATCACTACTAATAATCTATTTCGAAAAAAACAGAAAATGAGAACATCAAAGTTTCAATTTTGTTTATTCCAAATTTCCTCCATCGATTTTTTAAATTCTTTTCATTTTGATCGAGAATTTCGAACAAGAGGTCCATGGGCCACATCGCTCACTTGAACAACAGTTCCTTGTAATATTCTATTTCGTAACCTCTGTTATTTCAATTTTAAACTTTGAACCCCTTTCATTGGCCCCAGTATAGGTCCGTGCTTTATGATTGGCTTTGACAGTTTAGAATATACTCAATTTGAGAATCTTCGCATAGTAATCTCACAAACTGTAGCATTGTAGTGCTCGAGAAGTTTTTTTTTAATTTTTTTAATATTTTTACATATGTATTTCTATGATAAACTTTGAACCCCTTCTGGGGCCCCAGTATAATATCGAAATCTCACAACTATTGCACTGTAGTTCTTGTGAAGAAGATTTTAAAAAATGCTTCCTATAAACATGTACTTCGATGTTAACTCGTTGAAACCCAGCTGGGACCCCAGTATTGGTCTGGGGCACGGTTTCCAGAATTTAGAATTTTCACAATATGTGGATACTTGAATAATAATTGCACGAACTGTAGCATTATTGTTCTTGAAAAGAATTTTTTTAAACACTTTCCCTAGATATTTCTATGCTAACCTTTGAACCCCTCTTATTGGTGCCCCGGTATTAGTCCAGGGTCACAATTTAATTATTTAGAATCAATAGCCAAAGATGTATGTATGCATAATAATTTCCCAAACTGCAACATTGTAGTTCACCCGAAGAAGGTTTTTAGACATGTTTCCTTTACATGTTATACTTTGAACCCCTCATAGGGCCCTAGTTTTGTACCGGGTGTTAACGTCACAATTTTTGTAAAAAATTTGTAAATAAAAAAAAACAAACAAACAAAAAAAACCAAGCATACATTTCCTTTTTTGGTTGAGAAATAGTTCAGTTCTTTAAAAGCCACACAATACTAGGCGCAAATACGTATTCTTGTGGGTCGTGATGATTTATCCCTGGTATTTGATTTGCATTGTTTATTTAATGCTTGGTTTCATTAGCAAAAGTTGTTTCTGTAATATATAAATAAATACATCATTATGTAACTCTTTATTAAGTATATGTATTGGTCTCTATCTCTGCAAGATTAAGTAAGGAGACAAAATAATGATTGTATTGTGAATGTGCCCGCTCTCAATAAATACTGAGTAGTAGCATATGGACTTTTCCCGGCAACCAATCTTTATAAGATCCTTTCAGGAACCATTAGAATGCCAATTAAAGACTCATATAATTAAGTAAATTAACTAATAGAAGAAAATAATCTTTAAAATAGAAGATTCATAACATAATTGACCGTTGTATGATAAATGTAGCACGTGACTTGTTTAATTAACAATAAAAAAAAAACTAATTCTATATACAGCGTTCAATACCATTAAAAGTAACACTTTATAATTCCATATCATGTTACAATAAAAAACGTATAGTCAACAGATCATATGTTTGCTTGATCGTAAATGTAAGATCTGTAAACTCGATATCTAAGGAAAATTTTCGGGGTTTTTTGAACAAAAGGGGAGGATGATAACACTTCTAAAAGCTATAAAAGTTTCTAATGCCACAACCCCTTGTCCAGCAGTCATAAATTTCATAATCTAGGTAGAGGTTAAATCTTTAATCGTTTAGTCCATATTTCTCAGAGTTTTAATATTTTGGGCGAAAATCATTAATTCGTTCATTTTTACATGTACTTGAAGTTACTTACCTGCTACATGTATAAGGCTAGAAGAAACCCAACCGTAGATATAATGGCAAGGTAAACATTCGCATTTGTTGCCACACCTATGGCCATAGTATGACGAAAAACAAACTTTCGAGCAGTTGTCACCATACGCTGGACAATCTAAACAGTGAAACAGTATCTCTATATTCGTTTTGATATAAATTATACAAAAGCCTAAAAGTATCGTTCATGTAATCGAAAAATGAACAGCACTGAAACGCTAAAAAGGCGTTGAAACACAGATATGGGCTTTATAAACACACGAAATAACGCCTTTATTACAGTAAAAAAATTATATCGATTTTGAATTTACTTTGAATAACTTAGTGGGTGGTTTATGTTGTTTAAACAATGTATAAACGAGCTTTTATATCATTTTTCTTTTATATAACATACATTTAGAAATAATTTTATCTTGTAGGTATCTGAATTCTTTTCATTTTTTTTAATCAAATGGCCCGAAGGAAAAGAATCGGTATTTGAAAGTGTTACCAATGCGGCGTCCTAAAAGAAACTAAAGTGAATCAGCGTGTCTTTCTCATCAAAGAGAGTCGCTAGAATTCTTGCGTTTATTTTCATTGGTCAAATGATGACATCTGCATTACGTGTTCAAATATAGCACTCACTAGGTCTTGAAATACACACTAAAAAGTGCGATAACTCGTCAGCCGGAAAATTGTAAAATCAATTTATCCGTAATTGATAATGTTCCAAATAGACTATTCCTGTATATAACATTATTCCTCGCATATTCCCTTGAAATAATTAACCTCTATCTGCTCGAAATTGAACCACCTGAGTCCTTCATCTTTGTACAGTAAAAAATCACAAAACAAATAGGTATGCTGCACTCTGCCACTTTTGTGACTTTATTTTTTAACCAAATTTGGTTTTGAAAAAAGCAGGAAAATGACAATAGATGATTATATAACAAAAATTATTTGGTTTATAAAACTAATCATAAAATTATGAATATTTGATCCTTTACATCATAATATTTTAAAAACTAAAATAATCCATAACTCCTATTACTCATATAATCAATGATGTAATTGATTATATAATTTATGCAAAACATATGCCTTGTGGTCATAAAGCGCCATGCCTAATAAAAAATAAAAATAAGGAACATTTGTTTTATGTACATGTTCATGAAAAAGGAAGGTGGAAGGGCAGAGGTTGATTAAAGATCGCTTTTTAAAATGTGCAATGCTTAGCTATAGGCGTCCTGAACGAAAGTGAAAACCCACGCCATTGAAATGACGCTCCTACAATTTTACCGCGATATAAATTAATTGGTTACAATTTCGTGTCCATGTATGAAAATGCTATATAACTTTGGCAATGCCGCAGGAAAGATAACACTCCCGAACTTAACAGAAATTTTAAGAAATCTTAAAATGCATATATGTGTTTTAGGTAAACTTAAAATTCCTTTTTTTCTTGAGGTACCATCTTATTCTATCCAAAAGTGTAGCCTATCTTTGCCACTCCTCCTCCACCCCAACCAAGTGAATCTTCAAACTAACTTACTTAGATTTTAAACCACATTTTTTTTTTAATTTTGTTTTATTGAAAGTTTTCTTGTAAACTTACCGTATAACGCCTTTAGGACATTACAGTTTTTTCGTGTAATAAAACTTTTTTTTAAATGTTGGACATTATTATAAAACGTTTGGAAAAGCGTTATAACGACTTACTTTACGTTAAACATCTTTTAGTAAGACGTTTTTACGGCTTCGGTTTTGTATTAATACTAACCGAAGCTTAATAATACTATTCAATCAAGACATGCTCATAACGTATACAAATAAGATTGAAAAAAATCATCTTTTTGGAAACCAAAACTTTTGTTTTATCACAAGGAACACATTATGTACACGTTCTGTGCAAGGAACAAGGATATATTTATATGAAATTTGAAAAAAGGGGGAATAAGATGGCGCAAATTCCCATTCGGTATAGTAGTGAAATACATTTTTTTTATATTTTTGTATTTATTTTTCCCCAATTAAATCTTTTCTAATATATAATGATGCAACTTTGCAAAAGCAAAAATTCTAACTATAGTTCGTTTTTTATATATATTTAACAAAAATAAGAAGAAAAAATATTGTCAGCAATTTTGGTGGTATCGAACCCGTAACATAATAACCCTTGATATATAATGTTAGCATATGCCAGGTAGTCTAACCACTGAGCCATTTAAGACACAACAAAGTGGGCTTCTTAAATATTATGTGTGACTAAGGCAACGAACTACCGGACTTGTATTTTTTTTTCAAAACATTCAATTGTTGGTATACAAAATGATATTTATAATGTATAGTGGGTCATCTCTCCACGTTTTTATTGATTGAAATCGGGTTGTTTTCCAATAGACCTTAATTAGACTATGAGAAAAATAATGAGCACAGACCAACTCTATAAAAGAAAATGCCATGAGGTTCTAAAAAATGACAGGTATATAGGTTTTGATACGTATACGCCTGTTTGCGTCAACATAATCCAAGTATTGAACATACTTATAGGTTAAAAATCAATGATTCGTTAAATATACATAGTGTTTTAAATGATTTTAAAAAAACCATCAGATTTATTGATACTTTAATTTTTTAGTAGCCTGTCCGACCGCGTATGGGCATTTTACACGCCTTATCTACCCATCTTCTTTAGCGTATTGTTAATGAAAATATACTTGCATGTTATTCATAACAATTTAAAAATCAAAGTACTGAAGTGCTGACGACAGTTGATTTTATCGATTATCATTTATTTTAAAATCAACTTATCTTGTGTGGTAATTAGTTTCTAGTCTGCATTTAAATTATGCACTTTTTTATAATATGAATATAAATTATACTTTTCGGACAAGAATTTAGAGAAACCCCATATGAATCATGTTGTGTAATATTTAAAGATAGATTTCAAACTTTGTATGAGTAATCGAAACAATTCTAAAAATTGTATCGATCCAAGCACTATTAATATTGAACTCAAGTCTCGTTCCACCAGACGCTCAGCTGTCTCCGTTAATCTCCGACAAGCAAGAGAACCTCTCTGTTTGTCGGAGAGTTACGGAGACAGCCGAGCGTTTGGTTGAACGGGACTATATTAAACTCTGGCGTAGGAATACATGAGACTACATAAATATCTAAATTGTTCGGATTATATAAAATCTTACTATTTTCAAAGTGTTTATGGATAAGTTTCCTTGAAAAACAATGCTTCAGCATACATTACATCGAATTTTTCTATTATATTCAAGAACTAAGACTTGTCAGCGGTGATGATTTGTGCTTTATTTTAAATTAAATTGATTAAAATCAACTCCCAATGAATTGCGCTATGATATAAGTATCAATGGAGTAGTAGTTGTGATTACATGGAATCAATTATTAATATAGGTTTGACAACCATCAACTTAAAGTTATACATTCCTGTCGGGTTTTACTCATAGCATTACTCACCACATAACGAAAGATATAAAACGGTTAAACAAACAGCATTTATGAAATTCTTTTTTTTTAAACACCAGTTTAATATGTCTGTATGTAACCTGTTGAGTCAACTCATTCACAAACACTCTATTAATATGATATCAGTATATTAAGGATAAAAATCAGAACTCTACCGAGTCATATCATGAAGTAGATTATCATTATTCCTTTAATTGGTCTGTTGATAGTACAACACGGGGCTTCACGAGGACAAAAGTTTACATGTTGTCTGTTCTACTACCTGTACTTCTACAAAAAATGTACAGTACCTTTACAATCGTTACCTGACTCTTTACACATTCCAAATAAAATGTATCAAATGCAAGTTCATTTTTTTTCATTTAGAATTCATTTGAACAACACAGTACTGCACTTCACATTTTGTTCTAATACTTTCAACATCAGCAATATCTGCATCAACACCAGCTGAGACTGTGTTTATGCTTATGAGTTGAGTAAATAGGCAGCATAAGTAAATACCTCGAATAACTAAATATATGAATAAGAAGCATAATACAGATTCAATCGTAATTTCTATAATCCTACCGGAAATAGTTCTGTTTCCGGAAGCTTGCTTGTCGTCTTCCTTTTTACCTCGAGTTTCAAAATCATCGTTTGTTTTTTCTGTTGAACAAACGGGGAAAGTTTTTTTAAAAGTCATGAATCTATTTTACTTTATTTGTCAAATTACTGGTTTTGACAGTGTTGAACCAAACAAAGTTAACTATAAAAATGATAATGCACATATTCTCATCATAACATTTCTATGCTAATTTTTCCTAGGTGTTTTATATGAGTATTTCATCACAGATTTAAATATTCATAGCGTGTTATTAAGTAATGATTGGGCTAATGACAATAATTGTTTGATCTGGTAAAGAACTCCTACTTCTAATCAATTACAAGAATGATTATTCAAATTTGCCAACTCATGTGATATCAACATTATTCATTTCGAAATTCCTGCTTATTGATGCATACATATGTTTGTATCAGATAATGCTTTAGATGCGTCAATTGCACATATGTATGTACGGTTAACATCTTTCCACGATAATTAAAACAAAGGTTTTCAATTACATCAACATGTCATACCGATGATTTACAATTATCTTATTAAGACATTCCATGTCTCGAAGGTTGGTATTACAAAACCATTAACTAGAGACATTAACTTATACTGACTGACTTCCAAATACATATCTTTGTTTTAAATTCGAATACGGATTTCCATATGCCCTGTACCCACAACGAACACGCTTGTTATTTCTTATCAATTACAAGTAAAAGTGAATCATAATTTTCAAATTACACAATTTATTATGGTTTTTCCGTGATTCCTCATGTCCGTTAGCATTTTAGAACAAGCCTAGTATTGTACTAATTTTATTACAACATCCATTGATTGTATATTCTATTTAGTGATTTTTTCTTAATTTGAAAATGAAAAGTACAACGCAAGTATGCCAGATCTTTGAAAAAAAAATATATTACATTTTTTTCAATAAAATATTTAAGCAAAATAAAATAAAGCTTTCAAACAATATTAAACAAACTTTGAATAGCTTATAATATATTGCTTTGAAAATTTCATTGCATCTTACAGGTGTGCACAATTTGTACGCACATTTTGTTTACGTTCTATTCGCCCTTTACTTAAATTTCATTCTGAAAACCAGATAAATTGATACATAAAGACTCACCTGAAGATAAATAATTGTTAATAAAACTTGCTAATGGTTGATGTATTACATGTACCTTCTATAAAGAGAGTAGAAGAACAGCCGTAGACGTGATGACAAGGCAAACAGTCACAATTCTGAGCACACCGAATGCCATAATATGATGGAGGACATACTTTAGAGCAGTTGTCATCGTAATAACCGGCCGGACATTCTACATATTAATGAACTGTAAACTGTAAGTGTTTATAATGAATAGTATAACATTGATAAATGATAAGCATATGATGATACTCTTTGATAGTGGACAAATAATAGCTTGCATGACATATTTGTTTTAGGATTTTAACCACAAACAAGCGCATGCATGTTTATTGGTAAAGTTAAAAATAATATATAAATACCAATCGTCGCCAAAAACTATATGGTGTCCTACCAGGTAAATGATTATTTAAATACAAAATTCTTTCGATCCCTATCTCTATATACCATTTGTTGTCTTATGATAGTGCGATACCTTTGCAAAGGTTCCCATCTTTGAAAAAATTGGTCGGACACTCTAATGTACTGTTTGCAAGAGCCCTGAAATCCATTTTAAGTAATGTAATCATTATTATCTTACTGTAATTAGCAAGTTGTTTCTAAATAGAATGTACGGATACATTTAAAATAGAAAAAAAACAAAGTGCAAATTACAAATAACCAAAACATACCCTTTTGTGCAATCATTAAGGTATAGGTTCAACAGCAATGCAGTTACAATTGTAAAACCAAAACAAGAATTAGAGTACATGATTTCTCCAACAGCGTGTCTAAAATTCTAATATATCTATGATTTATCTAACATATCTATAAAAAAAAAAATGAGGAAATTTTGTGAATGTGTGAACAATGTATAGTGGTTATGTGTTATGCAATGTTATATAAATTTTCGACATAATTCAAGGAAATGGTTATAGCTATTTCAAAATTTCTAAATAATTAATATAAAACTCATTTTGGTAAAAAAAAATTTGAAATAGTTTTAAAGTTTGGTTTCTAATTCAAAATACCTGTTTCACATTAAAAAAATTAAGGGTTTATTTTAACTACATGTACATGTATCACATGTTTTCCTAATTCCACAAACATATGCTTATGATTTTTTTTTTTTTTTTGGGGGGGGGGGGGGTTGTGATAGACTTATCAGGTATCAAAAGTATATTAAAATATACTACTTAAATTGGCATACTTCGACGCTTTTTCTCATCAAATGGTTGTAGAATTGACACTTACAACCTCTTTTCATATATTTGTCAGATTTTTATATGGTCAAGGTAACTCTGTAGCTGCACAGTTCTAAGTGATTAAAATGACATTGTTCTGTTCTTGTATTTATAATTTTCAAACAAAACAACATGTAAAGCCTCAAATTTATTGTTTCTTTTATCTTTTGACCACAGTTTTGGGCAGAAACAAGTCAGTTTAAGAAATGTTAACTTTGAATTTTTATCATCAAATGTACAATATGGCCGCAAATCCCTCTTCAGGTTAAAAATTTATGAATGTGAAATTCCCCAAGGATACTTTATGCCAAGGTTGGTTGAAATTGGCCCAGTGATTCTTGAGAAGAACCAGTGAAAAGTTTATGACATCAATTAGCAACGCAACGGACAAATGAGCTATCAAGTGACAAATCTCGCAATCATCAGACTTTTTACGATACCTTTAAAAATGAAGCTAGCTAGTTGATAACATTAGACACTCATATTTCAGGGAATTTAAAGAAATTGCACTAGACAATTGGAATCAATACTTTTAAAACATTTACACATAAAAAAGGAAAACAACAACAGATTTTCAATAATTCTAATTATTATATCTCTCCTTTATAGGAGACGTGACCATTTATCTGTACAAAAATAAAAGCTCCTTAAAATTTATCACACTGTGATTGATCTCAACATTTGTAAACATTAATTTCCATGAATTTTCTGTTTTTGTTTCAGTCATAAAATCAAACGGTCAATGACATACAATATCTGCAATGCGAGGCCAAATTTCCATGAAGTTACTTAACTTTTTCTTGCAATGAGTTTCACTTAATACCGAGGGTTAGGAATTTCAACAAAACTACAGTATATTGTTTTAATTCCATGTATTTTCTGGTTTATATTATTTTTATGTATATATTATTATGTAAAAAGTGCATGTACCTCAGTGTATGAACGCATTTTAAGTAGTCATAAAGAAGATAACTATAATGTAATATATCTTTTCAAACTTTATTAATGAACTGGTGAAAATGTACAAAAACGTATCGCAGATTTATAGCTAAGAGAATGATTCTATTTGATAACCTGTTTTCTTTTCCAATCACTTTCGAAAGCAATAATGTTCTGAAATTCTAATGTATGAGCAATTTGCTGACAAAGATGATCGTAAGATAAACGGTAAGGTTTGAAAACGCTGCAGTGGTTTTGCATCACTTCGTGTAGTCCCCACTCTCACTGTCTGGCGCCATCAATGTTGATCTTGACAGACCAACCCCAAGTCACTGCAGCAAACAATAAAAACGAAGTATAAATTGTATAGATATAACATGTTTTCTGCCCTTCTATCATTGAAAAAGTATCCAATTTATGTTCATTCTACGATATGCAATTTTTATTTGCTCTATATCTTGCGTAACAGTGAATCAAATTGTATCGATATGATAACCCCTTAACATTATGGTATATATATTAAAGTTTATCTTAGTTTTATATTAACGTATATTTTATTTGCTTTACATCTTGAGTGTATCAGAGAATGAAGTTATTTTAATAATGATGAATACCTCAGCATCTCTAATTAGTGCTATAACTCCATCCAGTGGGTTCTTCTGCTGTCATTCCTGTTAAATAATCAAGTCCAATATGTAGAGAATTATGAAAACAATTATTTATTGAAATATTTAAGAGTATTCACACACAACTGACAATTATATTTCATCATCAATAATTTCATTTCCTTAGCTTTGTCAACAATTCTTTTAAAGTGACCCTAATTGTGGCAGTGGCGTTTTTCTAAGTAAGGGAGCCACCTCCACATTACGACTAGGTGGTGGTTTTATGTACCTTTGGGGATTATTATGGACGTCAAGCACCTTTATTATCTAAGTGGCATTTCATCATGTGCATGAGCACAATAAACGGACAAAAATGTTTTGCATCAGCATGCTGTGGAGTGCCTGGAGAAAAAATAGTTGCAATATCAATACAATGTACTCAAACATTTTTTAATTCATGTAAATTGATGGAAACTAATAAACACGCGTCCTATTTCTATCAATAGCCAACACCCTATACTATAATTGTAATGGTAATCTCTTTCTATTCAGTGTTTGACCACTGAACCAGCCTGATGTGCTTGCTTTGTCTCCTGCTCCACGTACGGTCAAAGTGCTGCCTACATTAGAAACTTGTAACAATTGTTAGTAAACGATTTACATGTAATTAACTAAAGTAATTAATCAACAAGACAACTTATATGGAAAAGCAGTCAAATGGTCCTTTTTGAATAGTTCTATCAGATGGGATCATCTTGATTTTTATGCAAACATTAAAATAAATAAAATTTGAATTCCTTAAGAAATAGAGTCAATTCTAGCTTACAGCTTGTCAGAGGCTCATCAAATTCAAGTTGTGGAGAAGGACTTTTCATGGGATGATCTCAGAAACTAGTTCCGGGCGTTGATTGGTGCTGGCAGAAAGGTTGAACATTTTTTGATTTAGTTCTTATTATATACATTTCAGCAGTGCCAGGCTTAAAAAATAGAGACACAAAACTTTCCGGGCTTTAAATAAAGAGAGACAAAACTTGTTGACATACATTAATGATTTATCTATATACATTATTACTAAATTTTCATGATGTTATAAAGTAACATGGATGCAAAGACAAGGAAGATATATATTTACTACGACTTCATTCTTCGTTAAATTTTGCGCATCTATTTTTTTGAAAAATATCTGTTAAAATGCATGCCTTTAACAGATGATCAGTCTTGAATAAAACATCTTTAAGGCTACAGTTATATATAATTCTTACCATATAGACATCAGGTCTCCTGAGATGAATTCATTAAGATGTATGTGACTTATGCATGTGTTTAGTACACATCATAGTGACAGCTACTGCAGTTGTTAGGATTTTCACCCAGTCCAGAGTTTTAGATTTCATGCAGTTTTGTACAGTAGATCGTTTTGTAAAAACCAGTTCTCCTGATCTCTCATCATGGAGTGGTCTTGAAAACATATATCATAATATTTATGTGTTGGGGGCTCTCATAATTTAAGGTTAATTAAGCCATCATTCAAGTGGTGAACATTCGATCTCCCTTTTATCCACTTGAAAGACCTCATAAAATTCAAACACAGAGAGCGTAACAAAATACTGTTCTTGAAGGTGGAGGTGGTTTGGAGGCTTTTCTGAAGACATCGGTGGTTGAATAGAGGCGATACTGAAGACATTGATTTTTATCCTTAAATGCCTTTTTATCAATAGTTGAATTTTCAATTATAATTTACCAGGCGCATATCTGACATTTCAATCAACAAAGTTGAAATAAAGTCCAACTTCGAAGGAAAATTTGGAACTATGAAATCACTAATCCAGGGTTGAAATATAACATTTGATGGGTAGTACCGACAAACAATCTTTCATTTGTGGCCAAATTTGTTTACATGGAGTCCAGCCGGAAATCTGTTGATTCACTGGTTCAGTGTTGGTTTCATTTGCTGCATCAAAATTAATGTTGATCTTCATTCCATCTCAATCTCAATCTCAAGCTTTTCTTTTGAGCTGACTTCTCCATGGCATTTTGGTGTATAGTTTTGTTTCAACAAAATTCACTGGTATATATGTTAAAATAAATCACTATTGATTCATTATTTTTTCCTAAACAAAAGAAATGCAGCCCAAAAATTATTATTGTTTTCACGTAATATTAAATATATCACATGCGCCGTTGATTTTATCATTGTTTTTAATCCTCCCGACATCTGAAAAAAGAAATCGAGAAAGCATGTGAACAATTGTTATTCAAATAATCTAACGTAGAGCATTTAAGCATAGAAGGTCTATCTCAGTCGTATAGGCAAAACAAAAAGAACTTTTATTAACGAAATCATAAAAAAGTATAAAAATGTACGTGTTTTGTCGTTTTCTTGTCAACTAAATAAAAAAAATTATCATGAGCTCAAATATTAAACTTACCAAATCAACATTAATAAGGATAATATTTGTTTGGAGTCCATTATGTGCCTTATAAGCTTGAAAAGCCTTAAGCACAATAAATTAAGAAACTAGACATGAATCAAATCTATCAATTCTGATCGAATTGACTATGTTGACATCTGGTGCTAACAGGAGAACCAAATTAATTAATTTCATTAGGATAAAGGAAACTGGGCATGTCGAACTGACAGAGGCCATAGCTGAACAAGGAAAACAAATCCAGGGGTGGCTCGATCTAAACCTTTTTGTGCTGGCCCAGTCTTTAGGAGTTCCTACAACTCCTGCACATTACCAGGGTAAGCACAAAAAGCTCAAAGAGATGTATCGAAAGTGATACTGGCTGAGCAAAATGAGATAACCACAGGGATATGTACCACATTTGCTTTAGGATGAGCATAAGACAAGCACAGGAATATGTACCATATGTGCTCCAAGGTGAGCACATGGATATGTATCCTATGTGTCGCAGGATGATGAGCACAAATAAAAAAAACTCTATGTTCTTTACGATGAGCACAATGAAATGTAACTTGTTTGCTCAGGATGGTCGCAAGAAGATATATTCTATGTGCTACAGGATGCCTGCTCTAGTATAAAACCCAAGTACTCGCAAGGAGCAGAAACGGTCAGCCCCTGTCCATTGCGGACTTAGTGAACTTTAGTAAAATGCTTTCTAGCTAAAACACTGCCAAGTCAGACCCTGTACACCTGTTGAATGTTGCTCCTGTTACATGCTATTAAGTTTATCACAAATCGGTGTTAGCTAAAGTGTACCACAGCTGAAGCTGTCTATACCTTGTTGGTCAGGAGGGGGTTTACATAGACATAGTTCCACCTGTATTGTTTCCCCCATCCCTCCCAAAGTGAAAGAGCTGGGACAAAAAATCTAATATGTATTCATCGTCTGAAACCCACGGTTAATTTATACGCGTCGTTCCTCTCTCAATTACCCATGGGTATCTTCAAACTTCGACGTTCGTTTTAATGACCAAATATTTATAAATAGCACCCAATCAAATTAGTCGTAACAGTGGTGGAACTCTTCTGTTTTAAAATGTTGCATTACTGTAGCCTTGCTATCAAAACAAATCGTTCTCCGATCGCCAATTGAATACTGTAACGAAAGAGCTTTTAAAGTGACTAGTTGATTGGACCAATTTACTCAGGGTGCAATATGACCAACCAATTTACTTGCGTGCCTCTATACCAGCATCGAAGTTTAAAGGGATCCACCGATGATTAAGAGAGAAAAACGCATGCTTGTACATATCCTGATGGTGTGTACGTATGAAAGAAGAGCAATAACTGCTACAGTCTATGGGGAGAGACTAAAGCCTTGGTTTGCCAATCAGTTGTCAGAAGAATGAACTGTGGTTTCATCAATAATTGTTGAATACCAATGTTTGTGGATATCGTTATTAAGTTGATCGACGGAATCAAATGTTTATTGAAGTGCAATATTTATCAACATTTTGTATCGATAAGATCATTGGCCACGAGTTTTTTCTCCTTGAAACTGTGTTTTCGTTGAATCCACCAAAACGGATATCAACGATTATAAATGAAACCAGAGTAATTGGTCCATTATAATTCTGATTCAGAGTCAACAGTTTTGACCTTCAAACATAAGAAATCAGCTGGCCTGGGACTCAGTGATCCGACAGGTTAGCTTCTCAGAGACTCGAACGAGCTGGCTATATGAATAAAAACCAAATAGTGCCGTAATTAGGCAGCTCTTCTTGTATACTCCCCATGGAGTTGACGGTGCTACGGATTGATCATGTCTCGCCAGGGGGTAATATGTAGAAGTCGTGCGAGGCGATGTTCTTTGCGAGCAAGATAAAAAAATTCTACTTCTACCTTTACACATACAATGGGGATTGGCATTGCAGGCCATGCAGGCATTGTGTTGCCTGGATATGAGTTTACATGGACTTAAGGAGTCACAATCTAATTACTATGACTTCAACCTGCCATGAGCATTGAGTGGGCGTGATTGACTAGGATTAAGGCATCTCCCATTAGCAATTCAAACAAATTATATATATATTTTTTTTTTGGGGGGGGGGGGGGGCGGGGGTGATAGATAAAGTTTCAATGTTGATGGTAATAAAAAATCGAGCTCATCAGAGCTCATGATTGTACTTTGATTTCATTGCTGAGAAATATTTCCTTACCCTGATGCGCAGCAGAAGAGACGTTGAAAAAAACGTCTTATTCTCTTCATCCTCTAAAAACAAAATCAAATGTTAAATATTAATTTCAAATATCATTCCCAAATCGGTGCACTGTGTATATTAGAATCAAAAATGTATCACTAAATTGATGTGAAACTATTATAGTAATATGAATAATAGAATTGAATATATAGCGAAGTAATGATGTACCCCAACACGTTTTGGTTTATTCTCTATTTCCGTGTTGGCGTTGAACGAGATATCGTCCATGTCTCTGTCATCTGGTCTCACTTCTTCATTTTCTCTCCTCTCCTCTTGCCATGCTGCCTGTTCATCATCCTCTACCTCCTGATCACGATAAAGAAGAAATGCTATTTTTGTATCAAGATAAAGGTATATGACTGTTGCTTACATACCAAAGTAAAATTAAATACCTCTATAAAATATGGATCTGGAGGCGACGTGCAGAGGCAACAGCAGCACAGGTCCATTCCCAACACCTTGCATATGGTCCAGCAACCCTAAGTACAAAACACAACAATGGTGCACCATACATAAACATAATTAACAGTTGGAGTCAGGTATTCCTGACTACTTCTTTAATTTTATCTATAAATATGAGAGATTTTTTTTATAGTTTTTTTTCTTTGTGAAAAAGGGACATAATTATACATGTATCACTTTGCATCAGTGGATAAGCTGGTTGGTCACGTGGTACGAAGACCAAGTCTATTCCAATAAATATCTTGGGAACTTTGGTTGGATGGACATAACTCTATAACTATTTGTATATATTGACTTATTACATGAACACATTTCACCTATAAAACAGTTTACACTTTTTCAAATTCGCCACATGTTAGGGAATATATATATATATATATATATATATATATATATATATATATATATATATATATATATATATATATATATATATATATATATATATATATATATATATATTTCATTACTTTAAAATTTTTACATACCGGTTCTTCTTGTGGGGGTTGGTCCGAGTAGGTTCTGTGAACCCCGTACCGGATATCATCCGTATCTAGGTGCCACTCTCTGGATTCCTGTTCAAAGAATATTTGGTGAAAGCGATTTGATATTTTTTTCCAGAAATTTACCATTCTTTACTTCATTCAGCCAATATTTCATTTGTTTATTAATCAACATTGAGGTTTTATAAGCATTTGTACATGGGCATATCAGTGGATTAAGATGTTAAAATGTTGACTTATAATTTCAAGAATACCTAGGTCAGGAATTCATGAATGCACAAGTTAAATGTTGAGAGATACCTAAAGATAACGTTGCTTTTTTGGAGTAAGAGAGTTCGCTAGCTGTGGCCATTTATATACAGAATTGATCTCCTTTTAAGAAGATCTACACTACAGCCAACCGCGTCGGCCGTAGTGTATATGTAAAAATATTGAAAATGCCCAGATTTAAAAGGTAAAATATATAGATTTTTTCTTTCTCCAAATATAAGTTTGCCTAAACAAACCACAGCTTGGAATTAGAGGTAAATCTGATGGGTAATTTGTTGACCATTCAGCCACCTTAAACTCCGCGGTAATCCAATTTATACAACAAATGTTAAAACAGACAATATTTTTAATGAAAACCAAAAGTCAACATACTGCTATCTGGCCCACAGTCTGCTGGTGTCGGAAATGTGACCTGTGCTGGTCGCCTCGTTTTGGTGTGAATTTCTATAACGAAAAAAAAACCAGTCAACTGAAATATGAAAAGAATTTAATTGATTTAAACATTTTGTTAAGGCAGTTAAAATAAATGAGTGTTGTTATCGATACTTACAATGTCTTCTTGAAGGCCGGCCTCTACATGTATATTTTCCAGGAGCTCTTTCCCGGGGGAGGCGGTTTTGGGCTCTTCTTTTTTATTTTTAGACTCGACCACCATGCAGGATTTTGGGGGGACATCATCTGGCTCGTTTTTCTTTGAGTCCTTTACATAGTTTGACAAATGTATACATGTGTTTAAGGAGATTTGAATTTAGCGAAAAAGCTATTTTAAGATTTTGACCAAAACGTATTAAAATATGTGTATGTGTAGTGTCGGTGTAACATCATATTTTTGTATACACTGTATATATCTCACCCCGGGTTCAATATATTATGGTCGTGACATATTAAACAAATATTTTCTAATTTTTGTTTGTCATGGGAGAAAAGATTGAAAGTTTTTTAAAAAAAGTTAACTAATATGGAGTTACCCTCCCCCCCTCCCCATTTTTGGTGAGCATGTAAAAAATTAAAGTGAAAGCAAGAAAATTAGCCTTGAAATTAGAAACTGAAGTTATGTATACAGGAACAATTCACTCTGCGCAACCGCCCCTCCCACGGATAAGGATTTGAAATAACGATTTTTGAAAAATGTAAATTTCCTTGTTTTTCCTTTTTTGCTTTAAAATGTACTCGATAAGTCTGTCCCTCCCCCCTCCTCCCACCTCCACAACTTTCAAAAACGAAGTTACCTGCCGGTTTTATATTAACATCCTTCCTTTATCAAATTAAATTAATTAAAATTAATAAACCGATCGTAAGAAGTAAGTATAATCAACTAAATTATTGCTAATGTTCATCAGTACGTAATAGATAAAAAACAGCCAAATCGTATGTTATGGGAATTTGAGTCGTAATTATTTCGTACAGACCGTGATTTTTCTAAGGTCGCTGATAGTTTCGAACAATCGATAAACTTGTCAATTTCTATACAGAGCAATGAACTACAATCAATATCGGTAAGATATAGAGGTGTGTGTATGGGAATTGTCTTTTTGGGGTACCATGTGTGTTTATTTTACAATCTTCCTGTTGCCCTTCGAGGCCCCTTAATTTGTTCTGAAATTAAAGTGATTTGAATATTTTGCCCCCTCCCCCCTTTCAAAAAATAAACTAAAATCGTTCATTATTTCGCTGCCATAATATTTTGAACTCCGGGTTTAATATTTTACAGGGGGTTCAATGTATTGCAGGTACAGAATTTTGCATACTATTTTGAACCGGAATCCAATACTTTGCGGTATCAAAATAGTATATATGACAATGGTATACATGTATGGTTTGTTGGATATCATGAATTAGTTTAAAGCAAGTAAAATATAAAATCTTTACTAGTTTAGACTCACAATAAGAATTTATGTTAAATAGTTTAGTACTAAGAAGTCTAAGAAGCCTAAGAAGAAGACTCGCCTTTTTTCATCATAATCATAAATGGCTGCTCGGTTCTTACCTTCTCTCTGACATTAAGGGTCACGCTCTTGTTCCTTGTAACCATACCAATACTTTTAGGACGTACTTCGAGAAAATTGCTTTGTACATTCTTCTTTTCGGTCTTTAGTTTAACTGCAAGAATTCCCTTTATGGGCATTTCTTTCGGTTGTATTCCGTCCTCACCCCCCTTTTCACCACCGGTTCCACACTCTTCATTGCTTGATTCACCAAGCTCATAACTAGCGTTGGAGCCAGCACTTTCCTCCCCAGTGATTTCATTGTCTTTTGCTAAATATACATTATAGTTAATAAGTTTTTTTTTTAAATTCCCAACTATTAATTGCAAAGTGAAGACCAAACTTTTATTAATGAAAGCTTACCTGTTTTGCTCTCATCATCGCTTAGAACTTCTACACAGGTGACGTAACTATCATCTGATGAGAGTTCATGATCATCTCCTATGGCATATTGATATGAAATATAGGATCAAAAGAACCACTATACATGTACATGTACTTAAATTTTAAATTTGTTAATCAAGACATGAACCATAAAGTTTGAATTGATGAAACATATTGCCTAATTGCTCTTTATCGCATCGTTTATGGTGTGTTCTGCCTTCTTACCTTCCTCAATCACTGCCTCCTTGCAATGATCTTTATTATCATCTACGCCTCTATTGTCTTCCCTCTTGTCCTCCTCCTTGCTTGTCGCTTCTCCGTTGCCGGGTTCTCTGCTTTTCTCACTGACTTGTTCATCCTAACAATTGTAAATTGGGTTCACATAAGCACACAACTGTTCTTCTTATAACGGTAGATAATGTAACAATTCCAAATGACTTATGTCAAGACTGATGGTGTGAGCTAATGGGTTTGTGCCACTTTGTTTGTGCCATAAATTATGTTAAGGAGGCTGGGTGGTCAGCTAACCATTAGATCTACTTTAAATTGTATATACATAATATACATAATATACATGATGTACAGGATTTTTCAAGCTATAAACCATTATTTTATAAGAAAAAGTCAAATATCTTATCTTTTAAATTGGGGTTTTTTTTTTCTCTTCTTCTTAAGGAGACCAAAATAGTCTTAAAATAGCGAGGACTATCAAGACCTTTTAATGTAATAATGTATATCCACCTATATATATTTCCTTTCCTTATACTGTGATGGCATATTCCACAAATAAATTTTAATTTGACTTGATGTTGTTTCTCTAAAAGAATTTCACAAAACATATCTTTGTTTCCATTGACATTTTTAAAAAAAAATGTACTTTGAGCAACATTCCCGACCCCCCCCCCCCCCCCCCCCCCCTGCAAACCACAGTTTTTGATTTGATAAAGCTTATAATGCATATAAGGCTATATACGGGCTTGCATCGACGTTTTTCACAAATTGTATCCTATATGTATTATCAGTTAAAATTTTCCGTTGAATAACTATGTAACCCACCTCCCCTCCGCACCAACTCTCCACAAATTGGAATTAAGATGTTATTCGCCAAGACATGTCATTAACTAGAAAGTGGCACCCCAATATATGATTAAAACAGATCATAAGAAAAAAGTTCTTACCATTTCTGAATATCTGTAGTTACTCTATAAACGAAGCTTTTATGACGTCACACAATTAATTACGCCACACAAGGAATTACGTCATTATGTCTTAAATTTTTTAAATTGAATATAAATATTTGGCCTTTTTGGTATGCTTTTAAAAAGCTACAATGTCATTTTTTTTTTCAATTAAAACTTTATTTTCCTAAAATAGACAAATCCACACTTTACAAAAGTTATGTTACTGTCCGCCATCTTTGGATGAAAACCTTAAGATTTCTTATAGTAGCCTTTGTAGTTTAAAGGTTTATAACTTTGTCATTTGAAATTAAAAATACGTTTCCGTTCTCTATTTTGATTGCCCCAACACACATATTGAAGAAATAAATTAAATTCCAAAAGATTTCATCACAGGACACCCAAATATTGGGTCAATAAAGCCAATAGTTTGTGATTCTTATTTTGACGCCCCACCCTATTTGTGACATTAATGCAATTATATTTACATTCACTTCCCCCTATTAAATTGCATTGATTTACTTGAGTGATATTTACGCATAACACTAAAGACCCAATCCCTAAATCTTGTGTGCATGATACATAATGATTCAATTTTTCATCAGTCTTTCTCGAGGAACATGTCTGACTCTCCTCGCGACTTCAAATCGGATCACGACCTGATATTATGCTTACGCTGTCTGGTCAATATTTTTATTGATGTAAATATACTTTAACAGTTACAGTGGCGTCGAAAGCAAATTGAAAG
This sequence comes from Magallana gigas, assembly GCF_902806645.1. NCBI lineage: Eukaryota > Metazoa > Mollusca > Bivalvia > Ostreida > Ostreidae > Magallana > Magallana gigas. Next base: position 38,611,992 of record NC_047566.1, on the reverse strand, counting down.
TTTTTTTGTTTTTGTTTTTTTTTTTTTTTTGGGGGGGGGGGGGGTAGACTGATCATCAGAAATCTTGACAAGCAAAAAAATATTTGAATCATTATTTTTTTTAAAGATGTGGTCTCATGGCTGATACGGTGTGTGCAAACAATTTGTCGTTATTTAATTTGTATGCACACACCGTTGCAGTTATGAGACCACATCTTTCAAAAAATAACGATTCAATGGTTAATTATTTCCATTGCCACGTATAGCGCTATTCCACTCGCCCACAACGCACACTCGTTAAAATCAAAGTACTGAAGTACTGACGGGAGTTGATTTTATCGATTATCATTTATTCAAAATCAACGATATGTGATTTTGCATGGCAAGTAATGTCAGTAATTGAGTATTTCTGAGAAATTGTATGGATCCAGGCAAGATTGAACTCTTGTCTTGTTCAACCAAACGCTCGGCTGTCTCCGTTTGTCTCCGACAAGCAAGAGAGACTGTTTTGTCGGATATTAACGGAGACAGCCAAGCGTCTGGTTGAACGAGACTACATTGAACTTTAGCGTAGGAATATATACGACTTTAAAAATATCTAAACTGTTTGTACAATTTAAAACTATTATTCCCATGGTATTAATAAATACTTTTTCTTGAAAAACAATGCTTCAAAATACATAGCATCGAATTAATCGATTATTTTCAAGAACCAAGTGTTGTCAGCGGTATTGATTTGTGCTTAGGTCCAAACACTGTTTCACTTTCGCTTTGCCCGAGTAGGTGCATAGGAGAGTTGATTAAAACAAGTTTAGCTTTTTTTTAAAAGCTTGCCGTCTTTAGAACAAACCCTAAACAGCAATTAGTCATCAAAGACAGTTTAATTCTTTTTATATAAATGTCACCTTCCTCTACATAGCATGGCGAGTGGAACATTTTATGTCATGTGTCGTTTAAGCCTTGGTGTCCAAAATTGAGATCTGCGTACCCGAGCTTGTAAGTTGAGATCGACTATAGGGTAAAAGAGGTCTTAGGTAGGGTCGAAGACTCGTATTATTTTTATAAAATCAAAGTTATTCCACTGCATTTATTTATCTAAGGTGCAAATAACTTTACCGATATAAGGCATACCGCATCATTTTTTTTTATTTTGTATAAATATTTGAATAAACAATGTATAAATATTTGAATAATCAATGCTAAAAGAAAAACAAATAATTTCAATAGATATTATAGAATGTTACTTTCAACTAGTTGGACCTGAAAACCAAAGGCTGAATTTCATTCATAGCAATTTTGTATTGCTTTTTCGTTTTCTCACTTTTTAAGATTTGAAATCTACGAAATTTGTTAAGTCGTACATGAAAAAGATCATCAGAAAATTATCTCCCTTGCGCCGAACAGTAATTTAACCAAATGAAATAAATGTAAATTTTCACATCATGTATTTTCTACCAATCACAAAGGAAAGGAAGTGCACAGCCCGGAGACTGTAAATTATTTGAACTCTTTATACTGTCTTCCAAGGAAGACGGTTATTAACTCCCAAAAACCACACCTTTTGAAGTAGTCTGCGATATTACATGTACATTTATGTAGCATACCGGTATTCCATGTAAACAAATGTAGTGTAGTTTATCACTTATAATTTTTGGACAGTGGTTATAACTTGAATTTAAGTATCAAATTGATTACTTGATCCTATCTGAATTGTTTTATAGTTTGTTCAGGGTTTTTTTATATCTTCATCTCAAAGCCATGCAAACTTTTTATACGCCTCTTTTATATACCGTATAACGGGTAATTTTTACTGCTGTGATTTTTTACGAATTTTACTTAAAATAGGGCGATATGAATTTTTACGCGTTATTTTTTTACGAATAGGACATGTCCGTAAAATTTAAAATCATTTGGGTAAAAAAAAAAGGGGGGGGGGTATTTTACCGTGACTTTGTTACAGTTAACACACATGCAAATCAGAAAATCGTTTTTCTGTTAGCTTCGTATCCCCGTCATAGTTATTGACTGAGTGATTGAAATCTAGCTAATGACGTGGCATTATACGTAGTTTTAAAAAATACTCAAGACTAAATAGAAAGATCTGAACTGTTATCACCACGTGACCAAAAACGCTCAAATTTACCTACATGTAAAGCCGTCAGGGACTGAGCTGAAGGTAATGAACATTACTCTCATACATACAATGTAGAACATTTACGTGTGGTGTTTTTTTTTACTTCTGTGAAAATTAACGCGTTTAATTTTTACGGATTTATAAAACTCGTAAAAATTAGTAAAAATTAGCAGCACGTAAAAAATACCCATTATACGGTACTACTTCATACAGAGATATATATATATATATATATATATATATATATATATATATATATATATATATATATATATATATATATATATATATATCTGCTTTCAACCTTAGGGTGACTATATATTTTTTTGAACCTTAAGGGGACATTTCGTATAATTTGATATGTTACTCTCAACGCTATATGAATTACATGAACATTAATTGTATGGTTACCAAAGGCCAATTTTTTATAGAAAATCATAAAACTTGTAAAGAAAAAAAATATACAATTTTCGTGTCCCCTTAAAATTTAGAAACCATGTCGCACAGTTTACGGGGACATTTGTATATTTATTTACAATGGACACTTTAAGTAGACCAGATGTATATTGATATATTCCAACTTAAGGTGCCCAAAATTTTAATTGATTTCATTTAGAGTGTTACATTGTGTTCTTTTTGTATTTATAATGAGATAATTTTAAATAGTTTAATGAAACATTCCTTACATGGCTGAAGGCCCGCCATTAGGATAAATTTATAATATTATCAAGTTATTCTTGCCATAAAAAAACTTCTTTTCTTATGTTCTTTAGTTCTTTCATTTCTAAATTTGCGACGATTCCTACTTTTTATTATATTTTTTATGATCTCCGATATTACAGAGGTTAAAATTGAGTTAAAAGCATGTCTAAAGGTGAAAAGGTGTTGGTATTTTCTGACTTTGAGAAGCTAGTGACAAATGAAAAATAACTACACAAATGTATGAAATATTTCAGTGCCTACATAAGTGTCTCAAACAATACCAAAGTTCCAAATTATGAATCAAAAAACACTAGAAATGAAATGATGAAACAATCTTTCATTATCTGCATCTTAAAGTACAACCATTGGGAAATTAAAAAACATACCCGACAAACAAAATTGGGCTTTCTAAAATTCTTTTATTACATATTCAAACAATTTTATAGGAAAAATTCAATTTGTTCTAACTTATTATTCATTTCTTTAAAAACAACATAGAAATTAAAACATTAATTGTACTGTTTTCAAAAATTCTTGAGCAAAAGTCAAAGAGAATTACAACAATGTGGAACATTTTAGTCAATGTCTTTCATTTCTCCCTTGAATGACCAGTCTACATTCAATCAAAGCTCAAAGCTGAATTTTTTATTCAGCAAAATATAATGCAGTCTGTCAGTTACAAAGTGATTCTTAACCAAACTTTTTTCAACACTTTGCACTTTTAGTTGAGCAAGACTGTGTTGAAACTAAATAATATGACGTTCATAAGACAATCAAGTGAGCTCCATATCTCGCTTATAACTCCACGACTGACACTCAAATTTTTGGTTGATTATTAGAAATGTCTAATAGTCATTGTTAACATTAAAAAGAGAAAAAAATAAATTTTGAGCCAAATCCTGACCATGCCCCTTTAATATAAAAGGCATCAAGTCATTTGCAGTATGTAAAATTTTGCAACACAGATCTTTTCTATAGGGATGTACAGGTTACATCTGCAATCATTCTTAATAACAACAAATATCAGATTTTTTTTTTAAAAGACACATTAATTCTAAAGGTCAATTCATTACAAACAAAGAAGATACCTGTGAGCCAATACTCAAAAGTGATACCCCACCATATGGCATGCCTACACAAAGAGGTTAAAATTTTAAACCTCTGCTATTAATAAGTGCCGAGAAATTTTTGACAAAAATTTGTTTGAAAATTTAAGCTAAAAATAAACAGTTGTCATTTAACAAAAAGTTGACATCTGATTGGTACAAATTTGGATCCAACAATACAGCATACCAAAACAAAGAGTGTGTTAAAATTTAAGCATTTGCAATCAATAGTTCCTGAAAAATGAGACAGAAATTTGTAAAGGACCAACAAAAAGACAGGCAGACAGACACACAAGGGTAATGCAGTATACTCCCTCTCCTTTGGAGTGGAGTATTAAACACAATAAACCAGCACAATAAAAATGCAAACAATATGGCAATTCAAAGAATACTGCATGTACATATAGGCCAAGTTCCACGTTTGTTTTAAAAGGAGCATGGTCATGATTTTGGTCAAAATTTATTTTTCCATTTTAAATGTTTATAATGCTTAAGTAATGCATTTCTAATAGTCAACCAAACTCGAGTTTCAGTTGTCGAGTTTTAAGCAAGACACCGGGCTAACAATTCTTTGGTATGTAAACAAGACTTGTGCCATGTGTTTGTTTACACTTTAAAATTCCAGGTTAAGACATAAAATGAATTTGACAAATACAAGGAGCTGTTTATTGGTGTACAAAACAAAATTAGCAGATAAAAAAAAATCAGCTTAAAAAAGAACTTTTACTGGTACATTGAACCAATGTAAATAAAAAAACATGGCACAAGCCTTGTTTACAAAACAAAGAATTGGAACTCTGCATCTGGCTCATAACACTACAATTAACACTCAAATTTTGGTTGGTCATTAGAAATGCATTATACTAATGCATTATAAACAAAAAAAAAATACAAAAATAAAATTCTGACCAAAATCGTGACCACGCCCCCATAAGATGTACTAATTGCTAATATTGACTAGAAAACTACATTCCTCTTCATATATATATTCACAAGTCATGTTCATTTCTAAATTGTTCATATAGCCACCGACTCCAACTCTGCGAGTTTTTTGGAAGTTCTTAGCCTCGCCGTTTTTCTCTCATTAAAAATCTTTGTTCTGGCTTTGGAAATTTTTGTCTTCATATGAAGACCATCTAATGATGATATATTATTTGTCTTCAGAAAGTCTTCAATTTCTTTCTTACCTGTAAAAAATAAAGAGGAGTGAATGATTTGTCAATGATTATATTTTTAAAAACAATCCAGTGTTATCGTGTCTGGGCTGTTAAAAATTAAGTTTGGTTTGAGGTTCGGGGTACAGAAGACTGTAATGATATTGTGTATAACAGGGAATACTTCTAGCAGAGAACACTAAATTGACTTGGCGAAATTGTACGAGATAAAATAAAGAGTATTAGTTTACCCACTTTGTATTTAATTTCAACATCGACTGTGTCTGCTTCGCTTCGAATATGTATTTTTAAAATTGATTTTCAAGGTTGTTAGCTGTTTGTTGTAATTATTTTTCATAATTTCATACTATACAAGAAGTCTTTAATTTCTGCAAATTTCAACATTTATGATGGGGGATATTTAATACAAAAGGTCTCAAATTTTTTAAAAAATAGTTATTGATTAATAAGCGAGCTAGACTCATTACACACAATTCATTACTATGTAAACAAAGCCCATGTCTTAAAATCTAAAGCTGTTTTCAACCTATTGCCATGGCAAAATTTGAGGCCACATTAAACCAATTCTATAATTCTTCTTTACATATGAATGAGCTGAAAATTCAGCCACACCCTCTGTTATGGCTACCTTTAACCAGTGGCCCGTTTCAATGAATTTTTTTTCAATATATGTTAACTTATTTTAGCAACAATCTGTACACCACAGTCAGCAACAAGTATTTTTAGGTCTCATGTTTTGAGCATGCCTGTTTTCAATGGTCAATTTGTCTGTCTTGCACATGACTTATGTCTAGAGGACAGACTTTGCCTCATGGAGAGGCAAAACATAATCAGCATTATTCAGGTCAATCATAGTTAATGTGAACACATGAATTTCTGAATTTGCTATTAACTTATAAGATATATTTCTGTGTGAATGACAACAATTTAATCATTCAATATCTAATTATCAAACAAGTGAGAAATATTTATATCAATATTATCCATATGTGTTGCCTCTGCTCTCTGTTCTCTGAACGAAAAACTGCCTGCAATTTTTATGTAAATTTATAATATAAAATGTATATATTTATATATCATATTAAATAATTTTTAAATCTAAATTCAATCTTTATATTTCACCCTCCCCCATTGTTGCCCACCCTACCCCCTGGGACAATGCCTTGAAGAAAGGTCTATATATATGATAATAGTTAAATTTGGTCAAAAATGATTCAACATTTTAAGTATTTAGTCTTGTATTGATAATTCTTTATTTAATAGGTTTTCTTTTTTCAAGCCTGCACTCAATGTTTTCTAAATGAAAAACAACTGAGTTAAATTTTACATAACTTAATAATGTAAAATTTAAATTATAATATAAAATATTATATAATATATATTTAACATCTAATGCAGGTTATGTAGTTTTCGGCATGTCGCTACAATCATATCCTGCAGGAATCACATTGCAATAAAAACTTTAACTTAAGTCTATTCTCATGCAGTTAGTGGTCTTGTGACAAAATAGTCAACAGACAGGAGGGCTAACAGCCACAACTACATGTCATTAGCCAGGCTCGCTTGAAGTAAAAATTCACATGATCACCTTTAATTTACAGTTCATGAGCAAATTGTTACTTACATGGTAGATTCCCTGTGTTATTGTCTGTACTTTCTAAAATGAGATTTCAAATCTGCTGTATCTTCCTTTGACCATTTCACTGTTGAAATACAGAAAAAAACATTGATAATTCAAATTTGCATGGGTTAGGCGACATAAAATTATCATTTCGTTTCTTGGGCCAAATTTCTCTTACAAAGATGGAGGAGGGTGGCAATTTTTTTTAGTAGTATATAAATAGATGCCGGAGCGCTTTTTTATATATTCATTGGCCATAGCACATACCTAATGAAATTGTCATCAACACAACCCACCCCTCCTCCCCCCCCCCAAAAAAAAAAAAATTCAGGGCCATACTTAAACAAGAAAAAAGCTGTCAAAATGACAACAAACCAGTTTTTCTTTTGTGTGAACAGTATCTATTATACATTTGTCAATCCTATTATTGATATCCAATCCAGAAAATTGAGGCACTATATAATCTATAAATAAAGTACAATATTGTCTATATTTAAGGAATAAAGAATCTTTCTTTGAGTATTTTGAGGTGATAAATTTAGTCAATCGTGATAAAATCCATTACATTATTTTTCATTCACCATTTACTTGAATGGAAATATATGCATAAAGTAGAAGTTTCCACCTCAAACATTATCTGACATTTCAACCGAACTAACTTGTAAACAATGAAGAAAAATATGCAAATTTTTTTTGAGCAGGGGTGGGGAAGGGGGGGGGGGTTATAGTTTCAATTAGGCTGGAGGCAATTCCAAACAAACAATAATTCTATTTTGCCCCAAAATACATTGACATTAATAATGCATAAATATTTACCAGTCTTTGGGTTTTTCTTCTCTTTTGACTCTAGAATTTCATCTAAGTAGGAAAAAAGACAAATGATAATGATAAGCCTAATATGATATGTTAAATACAGTAAAACTCGGTTATAGCGAAGTCCGAGGGACTAATGAATTTACTTCGTTATATCCGTAATTCGTTATATCCGTAACAACATAATAATAACTATAACGAATTTACTATATCCATGTTTTCTTTCACCAGACTATAATTTCTGTTAATTGAGGCTTAAAATAAACATAGGTAATCACAGATACAAAGCTCACCGAGACGAGACATCACCCTTATGAGACATCAGCTTTATGATACCACCTTAAACATATTATATGAAAATTATACTTTATGATCTTGGATGTTCATGGATTCAGTTTTAACACATTATCATATATCATCTGTTAAAAAACTGTATGATAATCATATGTTTATGTGTTAATCAATACAATGATATAAAATTAAATATTCCATCGTATCATTTTTACATTATATATCATATAATACAATAAAACACCGTAATAAACAGTGATGAGATATGATATTGTAACGTATGATATGACATTGTATTGTGTAATACATTATTGTATTAGACCACATAATACAATATCATAATATATAAAACAATATAGTCTTATATTATTTATCATATTACATAATACAACATAACATTGAAACATATGATATAATATTGCACAATATAGTATAATATTGTATAATACTCTATCATTTTTGATACATGTTACGATATTGTATCATATGACACAATATAATTTGATACAACATTGTATCATATCAAATGATACAATATTATGTGATAAAGTAAAATATTATATAATACAATAGTATATTATACATCATATCATATGTACATATACATTATATATCATATGATACAACAATATATATTACAATATCATATAATATCATGTGATATGATAATATATCCTATTTATATACCGATATCATATTATACAATATCATATGATACGATATTATATAATATAACAATATCATATGAAACATTTTCATGTGATATAATTCTATATAACAGAAACCAATATCATATTATACAATATCGTATGATACAATATTATAGATTATACAATATTGTATCATAGGGTACAATATTATATTTTGCAATATTTAATGGAATAGTATCATGTGATAAAATAACAAATTAATAATACAAAATAATATTATACAATTTTGTATCATAATATACAATACTATACATAACAATATCATGATACAATATCATAAAATATAAAAAAAAAATGATACAATATCACATCATATCATATTACTTTTTATAATATATCATATGATATTATATTGTATCATTTTAGACAATATTGTTTCATATCATACAATACTATATCATAGGAATCATGTTATATCATTTATCAATAAACAAATCTATCTATCGAGCAGGTTTGAGTGAGGTAGGATATTTTCGCATCTTTGATAATCAAGATCAGGCTATGCATCTGAAGCAACCTCTGCATTTCATTTATTACATAGTTAAATCACCTATGCAAGCTGTCATCTATAAAACATGTGACCTGTTCCAATAAACTAAACCTCATCCAGCATCCGAAACCTATGACTCAAATTCAGCAATCAAGCCTGTCAGGTGCATCAGTATCATAAGACACATCATCCATGCAAGTTTGGTGAAGTTCAGACCAGTAATAACTAAGATATCATCATCAGAGGGCCCTAGCAATTAAAACCTTATCCTCCTCCAGCATCCACAACCTATGGCTCAGATTCAGCATCCATGCCTGTCAGGTGCATCTGTATCATAAGACACACCATCCATTCAAGTTTGGTGACGTTAGGACCTGTAATAACTAAGATATATTTTTTAGCATCCTTGATAATGGAGATCAAGCTCTGCATCTGAAGCTACCTCTGCAATTCATTAATATTACAGTTTAATCCACTATGCAAGTTTGAAATAGTACTATTATCTATGAAACATGTGACCTGTTCTAAAAAAACTTAACCTTATCCAGCATCCGAAACCTATGGCTCAGACTCAGCATTCAAGCCTGTCAGGTGCATCAGTATCATAAGACGCACCATCCATGGAAGTCTGGTGAAGTTAGTACCAGGAGTAGCTAAGATATACCGTAATCATTAGAGGACACCTGCTCAAAAAACTTTAACCAGCTCTAAAAACCTTAACCTCCTCTAGCATCCGAAATCTATGGCTCAGATTCATCATTCAAGCTTGTCATGTGCATCAGTATCATAAGACACACCATCCATACAAGTTTGGTGAAGTTACGACCAGCAGTAACTAAGATATAATCATCAGAGGGCACCTGCAAAAAAAAATTAAACCAGCTCTAAAAGCCTTAACCTCCTCCAGCATCTGAAACCTATAGCTCAGATTCAGCACTCAAGCCTGTCTGGTGCATCAGTATCATAAGACACACCATCCATGCAAATTTGGTGAAGGATGGACCAGCAGTAACTTAGATATTGCTATCAAAGGGCACCTGCAACAAAAACTTTAACCTGCTCCAACAACCTTAACCTCCTCCAGCATCTGAAATTTAGGACTGAAATTCAGCATCCAAGTCTATGAAGTCCATAAGTAGGTTCAGATGCATCATCCATGCAAGTTTGGTGGAGATAGGACAAGTTATTTCTTAGATACAGGACCTGCAACAAAAACTTTAACCAGGTCTGGACGCCGACGCCGACGCCAAGGGTATAGCATAAGCTCCCCTTGACTTCGTCTCGGTGAGCTAAAAATACATTACTTTGATACCTTTAATTATTGGATTATGAATTGAAAAATATTTATGAAAATAAATTCATTCAAAATATTATGTCAAATGGTAGTGCAATCTTTTTTTTACTGTAAAGAAATGCGTTATAAAAGTGTTAAATTTTTGTTATTATTCACTTCCTCGGGACTCAAAATGAGTTCGTTATATCCGTGAATTCGTTATATCCGATTTCGTTATAACCGTAAAATTTTGCCAAGACTTGTTAAAAATTTTACCAGGGATTCAAAAAACACTTCGCTATATCAGAGAATTCGCTATATCCATGTTTGTATTAGAGTTTTAGTGTATATGGTTTCACATCATCTGTCATTCAAGTTGCTTTTAGGACTGAAATTCAGCATCCAAGTCTATGAAGTCCATAAGTAGGTCCAGATGCATCATCCATGCAAGTTTGGTGGAGATAGGACAAGTTATTTCTTAGATACAGGACCTGCAACAAAAACTTTAACCAGGTCTGGACGCCGACGCCGACACCGATGCCGACGCCAAGGGTATAGCATAAGCTCCCCTTGACTTCGTCTCGGTGAGCTAAAAATACATTACTTTGATACCTTTAATTATTGGATTATGAATTGAAAAATATTTATGAAAATAAATTCATTCAAACTATTATGTCAAATGGTAGTGCAATCTTTTTTAACTGTAAAGAAATGCGTTATAAAAGTGTTAAATTTTTGTTATTATTCACTTCCTCGGGACTCAAAATGAGTTCGTTATATCCGTGAATTCGTTATATCCGATTTCGTTATTACCGTAAAATTTTGCCAAGACTTGTTAAAATTTTTACCGGGGATTCAAAAACACTTCGCTATATCAGAGAATTCGCTATATCCGTGTTTGTATTAAATGAGTTTTAGTGTATATGGTTTCACATCATCTGTCATTCAAGTTGCTTTTAAATAAGTAATATTAATAACATTATGAATTTAAAACTAAGGTGGCCAACTTTGGATTTCGTTGCACATGCTTTTGTGCTTGCTATGTATATACAAATTGTTTTGATACCATTTAACAATATTTAACCAAATAACAAATTACCAATCAAAACAATTTGGGATGTTTAAAAATCTGGTAATATAGTAAGATAGGTAATGTATATTTTATGATGCCCCCTAAAATAAAACCAAATGATTAGATTTTCATAAAACACTGCAGGTATATGTACAGGAGCACTTAAGTTGACTGAAAATTAAATATTTTTTTTCCTATTACAGTGCTGATACCATGAAAGTTGACAAAACAAAACAATCCTATCCTATATCCTGTATCATACATCCTATCCTGCAAACAAGCTCTATCCTATCCTATCCTATCCCATAGTCTATATTTAGGAATAAAAGGTAAATGAAATGGAAAAAAAAGAAACTAATGACTTTATCAACTAATATTATGCTCAAAAGACCCAATTAATACAGGTACATAAACCCGAAGATTTTCAGAGCGAGGTAGCATTTTTACCTGCCTTGAATAATCCATTATTATGCCTCCTGTCAGTTTCTCTATATATATTCAATACTCATCTATTTTCGCATAGTATACAAAGGGATGACAACCGCGGTTTTTACATATATAAAACATAGATACATATGATTGACATCGAACAATTAATATAAATAACCTTTCCAAAAGCACATAATACTGACGGGAATTCTAAAGTTAAAGTTTCAAAAAAACATTTGAACAAATTGATTAAACATTTGTGATCGAAATTGTACTTGAGAATTCTGAAAACCCTATTTTAAATGATACTTGATAAAGAATATATAGAAAAAAAAATTAAATAACATTTTGTCTGCTAAACAACTAAAGTTTTCCTCGCAAGAGTCCCTCGCATCTCATTTCTTGAAAAGAACATAAGCGTTTGTCAATTTATTTATTGAACAACCACTTGTTGATTAAATAATCAATCAAATCAATTGATTCATTTGAATGAACAAACATTTGCCATTCTGGTGACTAGACAACACTCAAACGTCACAGCTACTTATAGAAAGGCACACCAGTATATTCAACAGTCGGCATAATAATAATAGTGTTATGCATGTACTATGCTCAAATAGTGGTCAGGATTTGATACAGGCTTCTGCACTATGTATCAAACCCTAACTACTATTTAGGCATAGTACTTGCACAACACAACACTATTATATAAATATTCAAAGCATTGTTTTTAACATTGAATAACCTAATTTAAGAATGTGACACTATTTAGATTTCTTTCCATTAATTCTTAACAGTATAACACATTAGTTAAATTCTTTCATCATTAAGTTCTGCTTTACTTACCAAGACAGTGTGTTCAGTTCAGAAAGAGGAACTGTAAAAAGATTTTGTTGAAAGATTAATGCAAGGAGATAGTAAGAATCTTTACATCCTAGAAACAGAGGTTTTATAAATTATTTAAAGGGAAATAAGTTTAGTGAATTGCATGCACTTGACTGCCTCATGTCACATCATTAGGCATAACTTCGGTTAAGAGGGCTAGATGGTCATTGCCATTTTTCAACAATATCAGTCTCCTTCAAAAGAAGAGCTCTGTATAAAACTATAAATATAAAAGCTAAGCTATTTGGATTTGTGTTTTTCTGAATATCATGGCCAAAAAAAAAATTGCTGTAGTTTTCAAGTAGATTTGATAGGCAAGTTGTTGATTACCCAATATCCTTAAAAATTACATGATCAGAAGCCATATATTTTTTTTAAGGGACCAAGACACAAATTGAGCTACAATTTTTCATATTTAGTTCTCCATTTTTAATGTTTAGAATTGTAAATATTATTATCTTTAAGGCTTCATTTAAATTTGAAAGTCAATATCGAGTAACCTGCAAAGAAAGAGTTTAGAATTCTTTGTTTTGAAAACAAAGCTCTAGTCTTGTTATTGTTTACTATGTGTTGTATTGGTATAAATTTTGATCAAGTGTTGCTTTCTTTGCTGACAATATTTTTTATGAACATATTAAATCAAATTATCTTGTTTGCCACAAGTCATTTGTGACTAACATTACTTTACATTATCTGTAAACAAACACAAGACTTGAGATTTTTTTTATGTAAAAATGAGTTTTCATCTCTGTATTTAGCTTGTAATTTGACTCCTAACATTCAAATTTTGTCTGATCATTCAAAATGCACATTTTAACCATTTTATACATAAAAAATAAAATTTTGACCTCAAATCATGTCCAATTCCCTTTAAGTTATGTTAAGTAAGAATAGTGTATGTAAGATTAAGAACTGGTCCTCTTATAATTATCCCAACTTGGAAGGAAGGTACCCCAAAAAAAAACACATATAAGTACCTGAAATGGACCCTTAAATCATACCAACAGATACACAAAATCTAAAGTACACAAACAAAAGATATGAAAATGGTCCCCTTAATCATTCCAGCAAAGATATACAAAAGTGGTCCCCTTAATCATTCCAACAGATACATAAAATGTAAAGTATAAAACAAAAGATACTAAATTGGTCCCTATAATCATACAAAGAAAGATACTCAAAATGTAGAGTATATATACATAAGTTATTGAATTAGTTCTTTTTATCATCCCAAATAAGATACATTTAATATGATAAAAAAAACACATTAATAAATAGGTCCCTTAATCATTCTATTTAGGATAAACAACATGATTATGACCTACTCTTTAATAACAAACTTAACTGGTCCCCTTAATCATCCCAAAGAAGAAACACAAAATATAAAGTATATATAGATCACTTCATTGGTCTCCTTAATCACCCCACAGAAAATACACAATACAGACATCACTAATTTGGTCCCCTTAAAAAAACTCAAGATCAATAAAGAAATGTATGATGAATTCTTACCTACAGAGGAGAAACTATTGCTATATGAGTCTTCCACCAAAGATGACTCGTTTAAGTCAAATGGATCCGAGTCACTATCTGCAAGAAAGTAACAATGATATACATTAATGTCAATTTTTTTAAAAATAGATTTGCAGCACTTATGAAAAAAAAAATTGAAAAAAAGTGGCCCAAATCATTCTTTCACAATAACTCATGATTTCATAACTGACAAGACTAGTAATAATCAAAGTACTGAGAGTACTGAAACAGGGGGTCCTGAAAGTTTGAATTTGTAATTGTCCTTGATTTCCTCGAACATGCTTCCCAAATTATGAGTTTGAATTAGTTGTTTCAATCTATGTAAATTCGGCTTTTTTGCAATTGTCTGATACTTTATTCAAATTTTACTCAATCCCGGCCTTCATAATTGTAAAAAATTGACACAACGGTATTTTATGTAAATTACAACCCCGGGGAAAAATTTAAAAATTACTACTTAGTAGTGTATGTAGGACTAAGAGCTGGTCCTCTTATAATTATCCCAACTTGGAAGGAAGCTACCCAAAATAAAAACACATATAAGTACCTGAAATGGACCCTTTAATCATCCCAACAAAGATACACACAATCTAAAGTACACAAACAAAAGATATGAAAATGGTCCCCTTAATCATCCCAGCAAAGATATACAAAAGTGGTCCCCTTAATCATTCCAACAGATACATAAAATGTAAAGTATAAAACAAAAGATACTAATTTGGTCCCCTTAAAAAAACTCAAGATCAATAAAGAAATGTATGATGAATTCTTACCTACAGAGGAGAAACTATTGCTATATGAGTCTTCCACCAAAGATGACTCGTTTAAGTCAAATGGATCCGAGTCACTATCTGCAAGAAAGTAACAATGATATACATTAATGTCAATTTTTTTAAAAATAGATTTGCAGCACTTATGAAAAAAAAATTGAAATAAGTGGCCCAAATCATTCTTTCACAATAACTCATGATTTCATAACTGACAAGACTAGTAATAATCAAAGTACTGAGAGTACTGAAACAGGGGGTCCTGAAAGTTTGAATTTGTAATTGTCCTTGATTTCCTCGAACATGCTTCCCAAATTATGAGTTTGAATTAGTTGTTTCAATCTATGTAAATTCGGCTTTTTTGCAATTGTCTGATACTTTATTCAAATTTTACTCAATCCCGGCCTTCATAATTGTAGAAAATTGACACAACGGTATTTTATGTAAATTAAGACCCCGAGGAAAAATTTTAAAAACTACTACTAACTGGGAAAATCAAAACAACTATATTAAGGTAGATAATTTAAATCATTAAATTTATTTAATTTTGTGATCCAAGGGAAAATCCACAAGTCGGACGGTATCCATTATACATGTTTATGAAAACCCCAAAAACTCTCAAGCTGCTGAAATAACAAAGTGAACATTGGTCACCCAAATTGCATAATCTATATAGATTTTGCTCACAAAGCATTGTTCAAAATTTAAATTCAGTTTAGTTTACTGAAAAGCCAACGAACGAAAAGGCAAATTCAGACTTCTTTTTTTTTTCTATGTATAAAATTCCTTTAGAGTCAAACAGCAGTCATACCGCAAGTAGACTGCAAGCCAATGAATCACCTATTTAATATGTAAGACATCTGTGTATAATCCGTCCTGATTTCAACTTCGGCTTGCGCATGAAGTTCGGTAGTATTCAGGTGAAAGATAGTCAAAATAAAATTCATGACTTTTCAAAAATGGCACATTGCGTTTGGAAACTTTACTTTCGATTCAACCTTCAAACTCTTCAATGATTAATAAGCTCATACATCAACTGAATCGTCAACGGCATTGTGCATTCTGTTACATAACTCATTCCACATTTGAACCGGAGCAAGAATATTTTGATCAATAAAACTATTTGTTTATTTTCTAAATAGACTTTAGTTTATACACAGAGGACTTAAAAAGATTTAATGCATGTTTTTATAATATATATGTACTTATATGCATGAAAACTTTCTGCACTATTTTCTTACGCGTAGGCTCAACTCATGTGTTCTATGCGTGCCTTCCAGTTTGAGACTTCAGCTGACAGTAAACTAATAGACGGGGGTCACGTAGTCATACAGCAACTAATAATAATTTTGTCAACTAAATGCAGATTATGATAATACAATAACTGGAATAAGTTATCAAAACATAGAAATAGAGCAACTGATAATAATTTTATCAACTAAATGCAGATTAATGTTGGTGTAAAACCTTCAAATAGTACAACAATAAAAAAATAGTAATTTTGCAATTATCATAGGTATACAAATCAGGTATAATTTTTTCCTAAAAGAAAAGGATGAATCTTAAATTGATAATTGGTAAGACTTAACCATTAATTTTATTGATAAATAATAAGACTTTTAATTAAGCATTGAATCATTTTAAAGATATAGTCTCATAACTGCCGCGGTGTGTGCATACAAATTGAGTAACACATGCTATCGCGTTATGAAAATTTGTATGCACACACCGCTGCAGTTATGAGACTATATTTTTCAAAAAATAATGATTTAATGCTTATATTTACATTTTTTAACTTCTTGCCTTGCCTGCAAATGTGATTTATACGTCAAAATTTCTGTTTTATCCTAAGGGTAAGTTTAAATCAATGGAAGAGCCACTGTAACAGCCACAATCGTAAACTTTAATTCTCGCTTGTGACGTTGCATTTTACAGCGTTCAACGTTTGTGACGTCATAATAAAACTAGTCATTCTAACCTTTGAGTACCTGTGTGTGTTACGGTCTTATAACTGCAGTGTCTTTTCACACACTTTGCATGCAAAAAATATTTGAAATGTAAATATACAGTCAAACTTGTATTAAGCAGTCACCTGCGGGAGGCACCCAAAGTGACCTCTTAACAGAGGTGACCTTTGAATAGAGACTTGTGAATTTGCCAACATCAAATCCATTTTTAGAACAATTATTCAGTTTTATTTCAATTATATACTTGATATTTATCATAATGTATCAAAATGATAGATAAAACAATTGATTTGATGTTTTATAGTATCTATTATATTTACAAATAAGTAAAAATACATTACAATGCATTGTGCATGCAATTTTTATATTTCTTTAAATTATTCAAAATCGTCATTACGTGGTAAAACCTTGTCGCCATTTTCACAATTATAACACTAACGCTATTTTCATGAGTACCGTATATCTAGAAAACAAACACTTTCAATACAAATCAACAATTACGTTTTTAACCGACCGTATCTGAACTCAAAATCATATTATTAAATCAAGCAATTTTCTCTTGCCTCGCCGCGGACATTTTTGACACCTGTATATCATTCATGTTTATAAAACAAACATATTGTTAATACTTGTTTAAACAATTCACTTGGTTCCCATTCGTATCTGCTCTGCCAATTATGTATTATAAATACATCGATTAATTTGGTTTCTCTCGCCTCAAGCGTATAATTATTGTTTACATTTATACCCGACATTCGGAAGCCATGTTTAAAATCCCCGGGTGTAAATCATGTGACCGGCCAAGATGGCCGCCTACTGCATGTCGACTGTACAGTGTCGGATCAAAATACGATGACCGCTGACCGCGTTAGACAGGTGACCGCTCTTTAGAGGGCAATTATAGAGGATTTTTCATCGGGAGGAAATAAAATAACCGCATACGAAAGGTGACTGCTTAATAGAGGTGACCGCTACGGCAGTTTTGACTGTAGTCCTATAACACACCTGGCCATGTAGACAAATTGAATACCACTCATTGACATGGTATGATAATTTGTCTGCATGGCCTGGTGAGTTATAGGATAGGACCAAAGATATCCTAAAATAAGCTTTTATTTATATTTATTTTTATGTTTATTTGTAATGAAATATTTTTGTATCACATTAAAAAGTCATTATACATGCTCCTTGACAGAAATATGCATAACAAATGGAGCAGCAATAGTGTGCTTCTGCTGCTAAAACCTATGCCCAGAAAATTCTTTTTAAGATTGAATTTTTAAGATTTAACAATTATTTTTCAAAAGTAAGTATCAAATTGGTTATGTAACTTTGAATGTTTCATTTTATCTTACAATAAGAAATATATTCAAAACTTTTAAAGTTCACTTGTGCTTGTATGCCATGATCAGATTTGACGTTATTAAAAAATAATGCACGATAGGATAGGATTAACGCGCGATAAAACAGTATACATGCACAATACGTTAGGATTAATGCACGATAGGATAGAATAGGATTGTAAAAAAAAACATTGCGGGTACTGTAGCTCACCTCAGCAACAGTGTCTCTAGATAAAAGTATATATTGGTAACTTGCTTACAAACCATTGAAATGCTTAAATACACTGCTTCATTCAGGTGAACTAAATATGTATTGTATAACCTCAAATTTACCTTTGAAATCAAAAATGTATTTAACTTGAAATCCGTCTTTATCCAGACCAGACCAAATATAAAATTTAGCATCCTCCTCTGGTGACAGTCGCCTTCTCTACAAAAAAAATTATGTAGAAGAACATTATTAAGTAATTTTTTAACAAATATGGTGATGTTGGCTAAAAGAAGAATTGCTAATTTCAGACAAAATTCTGAATTTGCCATTTTGAATCAAGATTATGGTGTGGTTGTTAATTAACCCACACCACTGGGGATCTTCTGACTTTTCTGTATCTGGTTTAGTCAGAATATCTTTCTTTAATTTATCTGCTATAGAAACACCTAATATGCCTGTCATGTTATGTTGAATGCTGTTTCACTGAAATAATGCAATTTTACTTTGGGTGCAAATATTTTTTTTCTTTTCATACTATATTCAATATTGGCAATTTTGGTAGTGCTACTTCCTTTAATTCATTGCAACAAAGTCACAAGAGTTTATTTGTAAAAAATTTCATCCGACACGTTCTCCAGACAAAAAATTTAACCAATAAGCTTATATTGTGTCTAGTGATATTTACTCTATTGCGTTATTATATTCATCTGTAATTTCATATCACTAATTAAGCTACAATATGCTTTTCCAATTTAATTACCATTAAACAGGAATTTAAAGACATAGACAGGAAGACATATTTGCTTTTTTTTTTTACACAATTTAGTTTAATAGATAAAAAAATCTTTGAATATTTTTTCTATTTAAAAATGGGATGTTTCTTTCGTGTATTTAACAATGTTAAGAAGGCACTGCAGTAGAAAATTCTGCACGATCTTTAGAAGAATGTCGAGCATTGCTAAAATCTAAGACAACATACGGAATACAACATGTTGGCCTCACATTTCAGTTGTGAAGATGCATATTTAATAGCTGTGTTCAGCTTAAAGGCTGTAGAAACAAAGCTCAGTAGCTGGTTGCAAAACACAAGAGCTTAAGTATGCAAAAACACTATGTAACTAAGTAACGTATGTGCTACCAATGTTATTATAACACAAACGTTGTTGATACATTGCTTGGTTGCAAACACAATTAAGAACTAAAGTATGCAAAAAAATTAGGTAATGTTTATGTTACCAACCTTTCTAGGGTCATTCTTCTTCAATCCTGCTTTCAGCTATGATTAATAAAGAAAAGTTTATTAAAACCATTTTATCTAAAAATACTATTGTGTACATGTATAATCATCCAATAGATAAAAAAAAAGCAAATTGTGATTAGTCATATATTTAATGAATAGTTATAAAAATAAAACAAAACACAAACATAACACTCCTTCCCAATAAATATTTTTTCTTTAAATGACTGCAAAAGACTCACTTTATATATCTAGATGCTTTATCTATCCAACAATTCAACTGGGAACAGAAGCATCTGGATGAGATAAACAATGCTTAACTGTATTGTAAAGCTATATCAAAAATATTCTCACCATGCGTTTTCCATAAGACAATGCAGCCATCTTCCATAAGCTAGTTTTTAAACTAGCAACCAATTACATGTACTAAGAACATCTGAAACAAAACAAAAAAAAATACATTGGAATAACACAATCATAATATCACCTACAGTAATACATGTACAATGTACATGATGTACGGCATGACAATCAAAGTACTGAAGAACTGAAAGCCGGGCTCTTTGGATGTGTTATTATGCATATTGTGCAGTTAAGACCAACAACCCCTCTTTCTTCTCTCCTCTTTCTCTCTCTTTCTCTTTCTCTCTTGCTTTTAATGTTGACAAAGCATCAGAAAGCGACTAAACATCAACATCATGCTTTTAAAGGAAATACAAAAATATTCTTCTCGTAGGCAATTCTCAGGAGAGTTTTTAAAAAGCAAGAGGACACTAAACCAACATAAACTCTGACGTCTCAATAACTTTATATAAAGGGAAATAACTCTAACTGTAATAACAGTAATTCGAATTACCGAAATCTCTCTGAATTATCGAATCTAAGAATCTCACAACAGCTATCAAATGAGGACATTTCTTCAGAGTTGGATAGGTGTTTGTAACCTGCCTTTATTTGAATGACTACATTTGGTGAAATAAGATTTTGAGAATTCCATTGATTTCCGTAAATTCCAGATATTAGTGACTGTACATGATTCTCATGGGAGTTTTAACAAATCAATCTTACTAGCATTGCCGGAACGATATGTGGCGCTACTTAACCTCAAATTTTAATTACGTGGGAAAGTGTCCCAACGCATGTAACCCTTAAATTACAGGTTTTGACTTGTTCCCCATTAATTCTGACGATTTCTTTGGTCAATAATTTTAGAGAAGTGACCCTCACCTTTATGTTATGACAAAGCCCTGGGAAAATCTCAGAAAAGCATGGGAAGTAGCGAAGTTGGTAATCTTAGATATGCATTTTAACAATTTATTACACTGTTACAACACATATGATATGTATTTGAAGATAATGTGCGACTTTTTAAATTTTAAGTCATTATTTGCCATGATATACTGGAAATGCTGCAAAATATGCAGGTCCCCTCAAACCAGAAATGACCCATTTAGTGAAATGCGAACTGTAAACAACATGTTGACAAACCCCGAGTACTGGCTACGTTTCATGTTCTACTGTAAGAAGTTTTAATTTATTTGACTCAATTAGGACAATTTGTAAAATTAAATTCTTGTTTGAATCACTCATTCACTATGCTGTCATGGAAATTACAATTTTCACAAGTTATTAAAGTAGTTGCAACATTCAATTTCAGTTTAATAAACCAAAGACGAGTTAAGTTATTATCTTATCCATATAAAAGTGTTTTTAATAACATTAACATGTTAATTTACACCATCTTATAGTTATACAGAGTTGGAGAAATGGCCTAGAAATCCACCAGACATTGTGTCCTATAAATTTTCAAAATTTGCCAGACATCATGAAAATTATTCAGACAAGCATATAAAATGACAAAAATACACGTTTAATATGTGAAAACATTTTCATTGTTTATATTTAAAGCCACTCGACTTGAATTCTGTTATTTTTAACTTTAGCATGAACAGGTCCGAAATGGTTCTGCAGTGTTTATTTCGCTACAGTTTTGTCCAAATTTTCTAGTGCCTTCTCATGTTATGTAGAATCTTGGTAAAGTCTAGAGGCTTTATGATCATATATACTGCCGATGTTTAAAATTAAGTTAGAATACCTTTAAATACTGAGCCCAGCAAGGCTTATATAAAGGTAACACGTACCTATATGAGAAAATCATTTTCAAAAATAGAAGTTGAATTAGGGTTACTATCATCAAGCATTTCTTCCATCTCATTGGCGCCGCCATATCGGCCGCCATTTTTTTAAACAAGGTTTACTCGATCATTAAATGGTTGTTGGTCATTCATGTTTACCACTTTTAACTTCCTCTGAACTTGATACAAATGTCTTATTAATTACATTGATAAATGGAGGAAACCCACAAATATTAAACAACCAATCTTTGAGTTACTCAATTGAATTTTGTTTTCTATACTGCGTTTCAAAATTTACCTGACACAATGTCCAACGGAGTTCTAACTTTTACCGGACAAACATAAAAACAACCGCAGATCACCAGCAATCCGGCACATTTCGCGAACTCTAGTAATAGTAATACTAAAAGATTGAAAACTATTCACACTGATCTTTCTCAACGGACATTCTGGACATTTAATTAACATTTAGTGAGTGGATTTAGTATTTTTTATCAGAAAAAAAGTCTAAGAACAGATAGATGTAGAAATTTTAAAAAAGCTAGTATTTGTTTAGTTTTTATGTTGGGACATCTTTATTTGATAAACAGGAAAAATGAACTTTTTCGCAACCTGGGGGTTACCATAGAAAATTGTCAATAAAACACCAAGTTTTAAATGCACTGGTTTTCTTCCTATAAGAAATTAATTTATTAATTTTTCTTTGATAGACTTATCAATGCAAAAATTGACCAGAAAACTTCATCACTGCATGTATCACATTGATGAAAGTTTTCCATGTCGACAAAAATAATATGAATGTATAATTTTTGCATATGCCGTGGTAATTTGATAGCCAATGTGTTACTTAGGGACAACAGACCTTATTCGCTTTGCACAGATTTATCGTGCATCTAAAATGAGCGATTGTTACTAACATCAAATTCACAATATTACGTCACAATAACTAAAACTCAATGAAAAATCGATCATGACGCAATATATGGTTGTTTAACGTCATCAACACACACTTTATAAGGCACAAGTAGTGGCCGACCTTGCTATAATTAACGTCATGCTAAAATACGATTTTCAACATAATTTAGCATGCATAAATTTCTTTAGAGGATGTCACAGTACTTAAGTGAGATTTTTATTAGATCAAGTTATTTATTGCCCATCTATATAGTTTAATTAACATAGTTTGAGCCAGGAAACAAATCATTTAGTAACATTACAAATCGTTCAATACTCGTATTGAAAATAGGTTAAACCTTTCCTGTACTAAAGATTTGAAGTATTTTATCATGAAAGAAATGTTCAGCACACTCTATTAGTTATTTTGTTTCTTAAATCCACCTCAAAATGATGTGCACAGCCTTTTGCATAATTTTGGTAAGAATATATAGTAAAAATTAATAGTGTTGTGCAACCTATTGCAACAGACGCTGAAATATTGTACGAGGTACTCCGAGTGACTTTCAAATGAAGAAAAGATGTCGATGTTCTCAATTATAAATCTCCGTAGGAAATCTGTTCTCGTTCCTGTGATTTTTTACGCTTGAAATATATTGGTAATGTTTGAATAGTGTTATCTTGGATATATCCCCAGCTATCTATTTCAATTGATGTTCTTTCACAGGTAATTGTTTTTTTTTATTAAAAATTGTCCAAATGTGCGGCATGAATATCGGGACAGACTATCAAGTCTATCATCTGATCATAGTGATATTTATCAATACCTGAGAGTGAATTTAATCATATATAAACGGTCGCAGCGTAAAACATTTTATCTCTTTGTTATTGTTTGAAAGATTAAGAAATAAATTGAAATATCTTACCAGGATTCGTTGAAAGTTCCCAAAACTAGTAGAAGGCTCAGTTCATGGTCAACCATTTCCTTAACGGTATTTTAATAACTCGTACATCAATGAATTCGAATTCTGTTTTAAAACTGTCTTAATCGATCGACAATAATTATTTGAATCAGTAATTTGATTTGATTCATTAATATCAAATCGATCGACGACACATTAAGCCCAGCAGCCCTTGGTAAACTTGGTATATAAACTTGAACTATGAACTCCGCCCCCCCCCCCCCCCCCAACAGACACACTCACACACACCGCGAGTCATACAACGTTAGATATTCTATATTGCAAATTGAATTTTAATAAACACACTCATCGGAAAGTTGAAATAATTAATTTATTATATAGACAGAAAACTGTATGAAATTTGTAAGAAGGTTGTGGGGTGTATTTGTGTGTATTACATGTAGCGGCGTTGGATGCGATGTGCACTGTACATTAAAATATCGTCGGCTATTAACTTTATTGTTGTTTGTGGTAGTTTTCCCTACGAATAAACAAATTTAAAGAATAAAGCAACATTTACTCACCTTGTGACCGGTGATATTGAAAATGCATGACGCCATTTTTCTTTGGAAATCCCCGGATACCCGGATGATAATGTGCGTGGACAAAATTGAATTCTTCACGGTGAGGTAAAAATTCGATTTTTTATGTGTTTCCATATTACGAAATAAACATTCCAAAAACCTTTCAAAATGACCACTGTGACTTATGATTTAAAAATTTTAACTACATACATGGCAAACTTGGGAGAAATCGTCGAATTTCTGCGGTACCCTTATATGTGGTCAATGATTGTGGCACCTTTTAAATCTTTAAAATGGTACAAAACAAACAAATTTAACACGGTACAGTAAGGATATGTCTTTAAATATTAGGCAATTAACAATTTACTATTAATCAAGGTTCCTTTAGCATACAAATTAAGCATGAATATTAGGGAACCCGGTTTGGTGTCCCCTTATTCTACAGGTCCCCTTAACATGTATATAAATTTACAACCGGTGTCCCTAATGTTGATACTCTGTATATATATATATATATATATATATTTAAAACTTTAAGATAAGTATTACATTATACATTTTTTTAAATTGAATTTCCATAAACGCTGAATGATAAATGATAGAATGTAGATATACATCTATTTATGTAGATACTGTATGTAAGATATTTCCGTCAAGTTATATTGGGTATGGGACAACTCCATATTAATTGTGAGTTTGTGACATTTTATCGTAATAAATAATAAAATATAAAAAAAATCTCATCTTATTGTTTATATTAATATTTGCCTGTGATAACACTACGTATCGATTTTGTACTATATTACCCATAACTTCAAATTGGGGCGCCAGCGGGGTGTGCCTATTTATATTTAAATATTTAATTGTACAATGGCTTAAAATTATATAAATATAAGTAATAAGGAATTATACTTTGAATATTATGAGGTGATAATTTCGGTCGGAGCGTGATCAAATCTATCATAAAGCCCTTTGGGCTTTATTGGATTTGATCACGCCCCGACCGAAATTATCATCTCATAATAAGCAAAGAATGATTCCTTATTCCTTATATCTGGAAAGTTGTCACCAAACAGCGTACCGTAATGGGTTTGAGTATTAGGATCTGTAAGTTATAAGTTCCCATTCCGCTGAGTCTTTTATTATTCTTTCACCTTTCAAAAAATTTTAAAAATATTTTGTATTTAAATATTGTTAAATTTTAAAATTCTAAAAAGGTTAAAGTATTTTGATTATTATAACTTTTATCGATAATATCAGTATCGACAGGTGTGCTATACAACTTTAGAACCACTTAACAAGAGCTTCGACTTTCGGTAGGACGTAACTATTTTTTGTTGCATTAAAACATGTGAAAAATGACGCTGGTTTCATTAAGGAATAAGGAATCATTCTTTTAGCATTATGAGGTGATAATTCCGGTCGGGGCGTGATCAAATCCAATAAAACCAGAAGTCTCTCATAATAAATTATTTTTGCAAGGGTTTTTTTTTTTTGGTAATTTAGTAACAATATATTTACATCGATTTTTATATATAACCCGTTCTTAATAAAACAGAAAATCTGGGGTTTTTTCTGTTTTGAACGATGAAAGTGATTACACAGATGTAAGCAAATTAAGACATTTTAAGCTTTATTTAATGCAGAACACACGTAACAAGAAATAAAAAAAACTCTTTTGAGTGGAAATGTACCCCAAAAACCAACAAACCGAAAGCATCTCAATCTATATAAATTTTAAATTGGAACAGGGTGTAAAGAGAATATACAAGTAAAACTTGCAATATATACATATATAAAGACTGTGTTGCAATTCTTAGGAGTAAATTTAGTTATTTACTCCGACACAAGACAACACCTTTACAAAGTCGAAACCTTAAAAGTATACAGATTACTATTGTTTTGTAGTTCGGGGAGGGGGGGGGGGGGGGGAATTTATTCCATCACTAGACAACATCTTTACAATCTCTGTGCTGCAATTGCATTTTTTTTTGGGGGGGGGGGGGTAGGGGGGTTAAGGACTTACCCCAACACAAGACCACACCTTCGCAAAGTCGAACCATAAAAATAAACAGATAATGACTGTGTTGAAATTGCTTAAGGTAAATTTACCTCGACACAAAACGACACCTTTACAAAGCCATATAAACTATACTCATTACGATTGTTTTACAGTTCGGGATGGTGGGGGGGGGGGGGGGGGGTAAATTTACCCCAAACTCTAGAAAACATCATGGTATTCAGCGCTGTTAGCTACATTTGCCATCAAACAATTTTAAAAATCCTTCGAAAAACACCTTATTACAATCAGTTAGGGTCTTGTAGTTATAAGATTTTTATCATTATAGGAACAGGATAGTTTTCTCGTCACTGAAAATTTTTTTTGACATTAATGACGAATGTTTTAACGTCTTTTATTTTCACTGGTTCTTAATGAGTAGTGCTTAATTAATGTAAACCGATCCTTATTTAACAATATGCTTCGAAACAAGGAAAAGTATAAAATACTTACCATTGTGTGTTTATAAAATTGCTGATTATGACGTCACCATGGATGCGTCATAGAGACTTACATTTCGGAACTCTCTTACCCTACACTGGAACCACTACAGTCTTCGCTTAAATAAGAGGGGTTCTGAATAGATGTAGAACAATGACGCGGGAGATAACCCTTTTTCCCCCTTTTTGGCAAAGGAGAACAAACGCTTTTTTTATTTTTATTTTTATTTAAAATAAAAGTAAATATCGTCGGGACTGGGGCGCTGGGTGGGTGGGGTGGGCTTTCTCTTCTTCTTTTTTCTTTTTGGCAATGTTAGACATAACCGTAATCATATCTCCCTTTTTTACTGGTCAAAATTTCTTATGTTTCTGATGTGAAGAGTACCCATTAATTAATAAAACACATTCTATTTATCCTACTCGTTGATTTCAAGTAGTTATGGTTTTTAGCACGATTTAGCTGCATCGCCCAAAGCTTTAGAATGCATTAAAAACTGCAAATTTGAAAACGATTGACTAATAAGCTTTACAACTTACATATACACTGTACATACATGTACTAGTGAATACAAGTTGTGGCAACCAACACTTCGAAGGAATAAATCAAATTCCAAGAGATTTCTTCACAGGACGCCCAAATATTTGGTTGTATAAAGAAGGGTAGGCCTAAAGTTGTTTTTTCCCTTTTGACCTTTGGGTTGACTCCGCAAAGGGGAACAACTTTTGCAAAGTGTGAATTGGACTATTACACCGTGGTGGTCCCATGTTTTTTTTTAAATCTCTCTTTTTTATAATGTCATATGTTTCTCTCTTAATATCAACTATAAGTCGGCAATATTTCCTGAAAACTCTTTTATATTATTGATAAAAAGAACCTATTGTCTGCAATGTCATTCAGCATGAAAATATACTTACATTAGTTTCAGTGATGATACATGTAAATCCTCACAATAAATATCATGGCTTCAACATATAGTGCATGTAGGCTGCCGTTTTGTGACATCATCAAGTAAGTCATATGGCGCGATAATTTAAATTTGCATCCAGTACATATAGCAAGTATAAGTAGTTACTGTTTAGATAATAGTGTTTATAACTTGATCTCTTATACATTGCCTGAAGGTGTGTTTCCATTTATTCTGCCCCAAAATATATAAGTTGTTCCTGTCAGGCGCCGGCATTGTCAGAAGAATACTGTTACAGCATATTGATTTTGTATGATAAGTTTCACAAACCAAGATCATGATTTTATAAAGAGTTTTAGCTATCACAGGACATTTGAACAAAGAATGTTAAGTTAAACATGACTTGGCAACCTGGTATTCTACATGCAGTACCTTCTTATAAAATCCTTTCAAATTTTCAACGTCACCCTTATTCTTTGTTTTCTTTAATTTTTATAATGATTATGATTTATTTTTAATGTCCAAAATGTTTTCTGAGAGGAGTCTTAAAGTTATTTAGGAGTGTTTGTAAAGATATCATCTAAATGCGGTCTGCTTAAATTGTTGACGTCATTAGTGTTTTTAAAGAGTGGATATATTTCTCTCAAAGTCGTGTCTATCTGTCTTTTGAA
Organism: Magallana gigas; assembly: GCF_902806645.1. Classification (NCBI taxonomy): domain Eukaryota; kingdom Metazoa; phylum Mollusca; class Bivalvia; order Ostreida; family Ostreidae; genus Magallana; species Magallana gigas. Next base: position 38,583,664 of record NC_047566.1, on the reverse strand, counting down.
AAACTGCATGCAGGAAAATGAAACTGAACTTTATTTATTTTACAACGATTGATAAACAAGTTCTACAACTTATATTAATATTTCTCGTTGTCACGAATGTTAGCGCGAGGGCGTGCCGTCATTGATGTGGGAGGAACCTGGAGTGTCCGGAGTAAACCCACCTGTCCAAGCGGGCGACCACCATACCCTGTCCCATACAACTACTGTCGATCACGGGGATCGAACTCGGGTCGCAGCGGTAATGAGCGAGTACATTTTCCACTGCGCTGCCTGGACACCCTTTTGAAAAGGAAAATCTGATTTCTCAGCAACACAATGTTTTGTTTTTTGTTCATGATAAACTGCCAATTAAAGAATTTACAATGGAATCAGTATCGATCGATCGCCGTGCTAATAACACGAGTACATATAGAGAAAGAATGTTTAGAAATCATACTATAAACTCCACAAAGGGAAGTATTTCAGGTGAAGAGGGTTTTTTTTATATATAAGACGGAGCTTTGTGTACAATTTTAAATTTAAAACAAAGTTGACATTAACTTTGATTAGTTAAAAAATCATAAAACAAATCGAAAGCAGTAATTGTCATACTTGCACAGGGTCGGTTCTTTAACTAGCATTAGAATTATACTTCCGATTTAATTTATATTTCAATAACGAATCATATAAGTTTGGTTTGCTTTTATTTCGAAATGAATGTAGTGACTGAGAATAGGAAATGAAATATTTTAAATTTACATAATGTTCCATAAAAACACTCAAAACTAATTTGTTGAAACTAACAATTCTTTACTCTCAAAAGTGGTATTTTTGCATTCTTTTTAAAAAAATTTCTAGGGGGAGGCCCCCCGCCTAGAAATCATACTATAAACTCCACAAAGGGAAGTATTTCAGGTAAAGAGGGTTGTTTTCTTTTTATAAGACGGAGCTTGGTTGTTTGTTGTTTTGTTTTTGTTTTTTTTTGGGGGGGGGGGTATTTTACTAATTAACTTAATTAATTTAGAGGGGGAAAAAGCCGAAAATTATTAGCATCGAGGTGCTAATTATTATGACATGAGGATAACTCAATGATTGTAGGTTTAAGAGAAAGGTTAACGCATAAACCAATGGCAATGGTTTACCTAATATTGAATTTTGACACATTTTTTCAATATATTCTATAAAAACTATTAAAATATATACTTTTGTAAAGATTGATGTGTTCAACCGAAATGAATCTAAATGATTAAAAAGAGAAAAATAGAAATATGCATTGGTTCATTACATAAATATTTAGTTTCCCATCTGCTTCATAGCAACGCAAGCGCAAGGAAATGCATATATATATCATGAGCAAGCCGCCTCTCAGTGAAACCTGGTGCCATCAAGTATCATTAAATTTTTGTATATTTATTAATATTTAAAAAAAATGTTATTTGAATTCGCCATTCTAACGACAACGAGGGAGAAAGGAGCGAAAATAATTTGGCTTAATATTTTCCTGTAAACAGTACTCACTGTCGTGTATCCGCGCCGGTAGTGACATGTTTGGATAACGTGAAAATGGCGTATCCATTGCAAAAACAATGAGTGTTGTGTTCTTTTATCTATCGACAATGAGGTAAATATTAATTAAAACAATCGTAACAGTCGTTCATATTTTTCTTACGGTTTTGCAGTTGAAAAGAGCGAGTGTTATTTTTGTTCATCGTAAATAAAAACGACTTATTTTTAGGAATATCAATCGTTAACGTGCCATTTTAACGCTAAATCCAAGATCTATTTCGAGATAACGTAGATAATATAACACATTCTAAAAATCTGAAGCAGCCAAAATTAATTTGAAAGATTACTCTAACCAAATGAAATCACTTCATATATATTTTAATACACTAATATGTATAAAAATAGCAATAACTTCATCCACCTGCTAAATAAAAAGTACGGTTTGGATTAACGAATTATTCCGGTTTGGATGATAAAATATAAATTGTGCAAATGGTACGGTTTAAATAATTTTAAGATATAGCATTTTTTATATTTCAGACAAAAATGAAACAGCTTGCCTTTTATCGGTGTGCAACTGTGGGTCTGCTAAGTCATATTTACTCTGTTGTTAAAAATAGTTGGTCCAAAAATCCAAGTGATGACGAGACCTGAGTAAACGTCGCCATTTTAATTTTTTAATCATAATTTCCACCAGAAAATCAAAACGATAAATATGTATCTATGTATATTACTGATCAAGAAGTTTTGTTGATTTTTTCAATGAACAAACTAAAATAATAAAATTGATTACACAATATACCGGTATTTTACATTCCGCTGATTTCATTTCCAATGTATATTGCTAATCTGTTCATAATTTTGTACATGCATGTTAGTTAAAATCCATAACCAATATTTAGTTCTTTTGTATTGCAATTACAAATCATGGGAGCTAATGCTTACGAAGAGGACATAAGCACCTAAGTACAGTGCATGCGTAGAAAGTGAACGAATAAATAATTTACAACATTATAATTTAGTTTATTGAATTCTTTCTTTGGTGACTCATGCGGGAAATTAAGGTGGCGATTCTGCAGAAAAATACAAAACTAGCGTTGGTATTAAACATGAAAGTATAATAATAAAAATTTCATCGTTAAAAATTTGCCAAAGCGCGGTTTTAAGGCTGTTGCAATCTAAAAAGTTGTTTGGAGACGTTACAATTATTAATTGAAAAAATTAGACAAGTGTATATAAATAGTAATAAATACAGGTTTTTGGCATATGTGATACAGATGACATCACACAGCTTGCATCGGCCTCCGTGGCTGATACAGGTTATCAGCCTTAGGGCTCATACGAATCCTAGTATCACACCTTTTGCAGAACTCGTCTGCCTTTTTCGTACTGGCATTTGTACATGTTTACAGACTAAATATTAAAGTGCAGTTGAAAACTTCAAATGCTAGCAAATGTTTTGGAGCAGTTAACTTTTAAAGCCTGAGGAAATTCCAGTTCAGTAGCTATATGTTTATTAAAACAATTAAATCATATATTTTTATATAATATATGTACATGTACATACTACTTTCACATGATATTAAAATCAATTTGTTCAAGTTCATTTGAAAGAAAAAATTATTACTAAGTATGTGATAAATATGATAATATATACCCCTTTTCCATATCACAGCCTGCATCAGCCCTTCACCAATATCAACCCTCGGGCCTACGGCCCTCGGGCTGATATTGGAGTTGGTATAATTCTGTCTTTTGACTGATCTCTTTTGATTTTTTTCCCCCAGACATCGTTTACATCATATAAAGTTAGCCTCATGACTTGATCAAAACTGTCGTAAACACATGTTTATATTTGTGTCGTAAAGATTTTGGTAAGGCTGAATCTTTCTAAATTAATATCGATTGAATGATTATGCAACAGACTTAACATATATGTACATGTAAAACACTCTGTGTGCATTTTTTATAATTAAGCCAAGTTATTTTGAGCTTGTATCGTGTAAAATTGAAATTCAAATAACGGTATATAAAGTTTTGTTGACTTAGATATGCAAGTCTTTCAACGTGTATGTTTATTTCTTTAAACAATGTGAATTCAAAGGTCAAATGTCACACGACGATCTCCATGATATTGAAAGCATGCTTTGCAGTGAGGGCATGTACATCGCACAGTACCGATGCAATATCCCCTTCGCGAAAATATAATTAAAAGAACAGTTTAAACTCTTATATATTAACCACATCCAAACCGTATCAGATGCGCATCCAAACCGTTCCTATTTGGAAAAACAAGGTCATCCAAACCTGTTCCGTTGTTCACAATTAATCGACATAAACTGCTTGTTTACATAATTTTCACATAAACTTCGTAGAAATTTAAAGATTGAAAATGCTTTTAAATAGATTTGACGATCTCATTAATGTAAAAGTAAACAATGTAAGCGTTAAATAACACGAAAACTTATCAAGAAACGAACGGTGCCGCCATTTTCACGTTATCCAAACATGTCACTACCGGCGCGGATACACGACAGTGGTACTCGTATTAGTCGTATATAACATTTTTGTAATTTTTGATTGTCCAGTTCAAGTGAAATACACCATAGTTTCTTTATAGTTCAACGTTGGATGCATTTTACGGTCAAGATTCGTTGATTTCTGCTATATTTTGATTTTCGGTTTCATGTCTATTTCCTGTGTGTTTTTACTAGCGGAAAAACTGTGCATTTTAAAATTTAGTATAATTTTTCTATATCTATTGTTTGTATTTATAAAATTTAAACAATCGATAATGGTAATGTTTTTGACAATATCGGATGGTAACCGTCCGGGTGCACGGACTTTTTCATGGTTAGTGAGCACCTGTTGTTTATTGAAGAATTTGTACGCACGAGTTTTACGGGCCAATACTGTTTGGAATAAGAACTGTAAAGGATTTGTTTAAACTTTTTTTGTTAAGGAAATCACTTTAGTTTCAACAAAATTTACCCCTATGTCATGCCACGACTCAACGAAAACCAACGTAATCGTGCTGTTGGGATGCTGCAAGCTACATGTAGAATGGCACAAAATACTGTAGCAATACACTTTAGAGTTCATCGGAACACGATCCAGTCATTATGGAGACGTTTTCAACAATCTGGCAACACTCAGGATCGACCGCGCTCTGGGCGACCTCGTGTGACGTCACGTCAACAGGACAACCACATTAGACTTGTGCATCTGAGAAATCGTTTCCAGACAGCAAGTTTGACTGCCCGTATTATTCCAGGGCTTCGACCAATTAGTCCAAGAACTGTGCCTAATCGTCTGCGCGAGCAAAACATCAGACCAAGACGTCCAGCGGTGCGCACAGCACTGCTTCAACGTCATCGTATCGCCAGACAAGCGTGGTGCACACGACATCTGCGATTCAGAATACAGGACTGGGCCAATATTCTGTTCACTGATGAATCCAGATTTCATTTGGATAGCAGAGACGGCCGTTGTAGGGTGTATCGTCGCGTTGAGGAGCTTTACCAGGACGCTTGTGTTGTGCAACGTCGACAATTTGGTGGAGGTAGCGTTATGGTGTGGGGTGGAATATCAGCTCGTGGAAGGACCCCTCTACAAATTGTCAATGGAAATTTCACCGGCGTACGCTATCGAGATGAAATTATTCAGACAACGCAAGGCCACACGTTGCACGTGTAGTCAGGGACTTGTTTGTTCAACAGAATGTCGATGGCTTGCCTTGGTCAGCTGTTTCCCCCAATTTGTCGCCGATCGAGCACGTCTGGGATGATATGGAAAGACGTTTACGCCGTTTACCAAAATCAGCCAGTGACATTGGCTGATTTAGGCTAGGCTTTAACCAACATCTGGAACAACATCTCTCAAGCATTTCTGAACACTTTAGTGGCATCAATGAGGCGTCGCTGTCAAGCATGCGTGAACGCAAATGGTGGTCACACGCGTTTTTAATTTTGTTAATGCAGTTTCAAATAACAGTGACTTTCGAGTGTGCTGAAATTGACGTTATTCGACGTTGACATTAATGTGTTATGAGATGTTGTTACGAATACATGTTTTAACAGTATTACAAGAAATAAAATTTGTTCATTGTAATTTTTAAATGTTTTTTCATATATTAAATAATACACGGTTTCTTTTTCCGATAGTATAGTATCCATATGGTATGTTAATCTATAAATCTTAGAGTCAAGGTTTGATCTCGGTGTAACAGATGTCTCTAATCTAATACGAAAATACTCATTGATTATAAATGAACGATACATTGCAATCACTCAAAATTTTCTGCAATTTCACTATCGTTCATTTACCCTCTATCACTCCCTTCAAATTTAAATATGCTAGATTTATTCAATCGAAAAAAAAATAGAAATGCTCCTGTGCAACATACTGTTAACTAACTTTGTTCGCGTGCGAGAAATTTTCGCGAGGTTCGCGAGAGCGACATTGTTGCAAATATTTGTTTCCGCGGACCAGTATTTGCCATATTGTTGTAATAAACAAACAAGTGTTGATAATACTTCGTCGCGAAAATTAGTCGCCGAGAACCAGTTCATTGCGTGGATATCGCGAAAAAAAAGTCGTCGCGAATAATAATTGATTACAAAAATTTCATGACTGCGATGATAAAAGATAAAACTAACCAGATTACAAAAACTTTCTTTCTTTCTAAATCTAAAAAAATCAACAAGTTATGATTTGCTCCGCCATTATAGAACAAGAGGCCCACAGGCCTTGGTGCTCACCTGATTACCATAGCCTTTAGATTGACATGTCAGAGAGTCTCGTGTTTGCATTTTCAAGTTTCATTTTGAAGTCTAAACCACAATCTGAGACTCCTCTGACACTTATCCCGCTATTATTATTCGATGCTTGAAAAACATTTATTCATGAAAATGAATGGAAGGACAGGATCACTGCACGAAAAGTCGCGTTTAATTTCACCTTAAATGCAATTTAAACGTTACGATTATTTAAAATTTAAGTATGTAGTATTACATATTGTGTGCCCGAAAACGTTTTAAAATAATTAGCATTTAATATGGGTTTACTGGATTCCGTAAAAGAACAAATTTAATAATGTCGGAAAAATTGTAAACTTACTCATACGTACAGATTTAAGTGTTCCGTAAACTAACATTATACCTCTTGTATATAAAACGTATAATTTTCATTAAACATGCTCAAAAAATTAAGTTTAATGGATATATTAAATTTGTTTGGTTAATAAAATTTAATGTTTAATTTTAATTCATTATTTGTTCTCGTTTAATTTACATTTTACATTATAAAACTGTCAAAAATTAAATTATATACGGATATCTTAAACTTCCTAAAACATTCAAATAAACGCTTTTATCAACTTACATTATACCTCTTGTTTATGCGACGATAATATTTTGATTAAACCTGCCAATATAAACTGGAATTGTATATATTTTACGTCATTATTATTTTCGTTTAATTAAATAATTATACCACCGCATACATCTTTATATAACTTAAAACATCCAGTTGTTTTCTTTGAAATTGTTTTTGCTATCATTTTTGAAAATTAAAATCACACACAAGTCCACTTAAGATTCAATTTTATTGCATGTTAAAGTCTCAATGATGTAAAAAAAATAAATACATGTATTCTTACAGAGCAAAACATTTCAAAGTTTTAAGCATAAAAGTCACTATTTAGAAAATTACAATATATACGTACGTCATGATCAGATACATATGGAATGGATGCCATTACAATTTCTGATATAGTTCTTAAAAAATACTTAGGTAAAATGTCCAAATTTGGAATTGTGAAATGCACATTTGACTTAAGCAAATGCAGGCCAATACACATTAAATGGAAATAATGGAATCTATATGGACTAGTAGGAAAAAAAACCACAACTGAAACAGACCCATAAAAATTGCTGCATGGTCTGCAAATAACAAATTCTAGCTTAACTTGCGTATTTTCATATACAACATAAATTACAACACAAAGTCAGTTTTTCTATGTAATGCATGTGGATAAAGAAAAGCAATTGTTGAAAGTTGACAATACTGAAGTAATCAAATTTTTTTTACTTATTTACTGGTCACTAAAATACATACACAGGCACACACAAATTCTCTTTCCTAGTACATGTATTTTGAAAATAGCATGTTTTCATAGAAACATACATACTACATACATACTCTATAGTTCATAACTGCAAATAGATAAAGAGTTTCCATGAAAACCACTTCAGAGAAGATATGTACTAACAATCATATTATATGTAATAGCGTTGAAAAAACCCTATATATTGATATATATGATGGATACAAATACCAAATTATACTAAATTGAATGAACAAATTGTTCAATAATAGGATGTACAAGTGCATCTCTAATCTCTAATTTTAAACACTTCATGTGATTTTAAAAAAAAATTCCTTAGGTTTTACATTATAATATTGAAAATTTATTATACAGAAAAGAAAAATACATATTCTAATGACCATACTATTCAGTTAACATTTTGGAACGTATATAAAGTAATTTTAATTTACACAAACTTCCAATGCAAACAATACTTGATTATCAAAATTTGGCGAAATGGTAAATTTAAATCATGGAAATTCAATAAAATTCTTCTAGTCTATCCTTATAAGGTCTGGAATAAGATCAAGCATATGCATGTACAAAAGTTAAAAAAGTTATGACACTATAAAAATTCAACTCAATCTTACTTATCATAAAAAGAAAACAGTTTCCCCAATATTTTACTCAGAAATGTCTTATCAAGTCTTGTTTATTTCTTGCATCTGTAAGAACCTGACAGGGAAGCCTCACTCGCCCACAAGCAAGAGCAAAAGGATCGGTCTGAGACACCACCTTTCTCTTACTTGGGTATCAAGATCTGCAACTTACTGCCAGCAAAGCCCTTTCAAAATACTCTTTCATTGTCTCCTGCTTAAAATTCACTTTCAATAAAAATTCTTCTAGTCTATCCTATTAAGGTCTGAAATAAGACCTGGCAGATGCATGTACAGAATGTAAAATATAGTTTATATGACACTATAAATATTCAACTCAATCTTACTTATCATAAAAAGAAAACAGTTCCCCATTATTTTACTCAGAAATGTCTTATCAAGTCTTGTTTGTTTATTTCTTGCATCTGTAAGAACCTGACAGGGAAGCCTCACTCGCCCACAAACAAGAGCAAAAGGATCGGTCAGAGACACCACCTTTCTCTTACTTGGGTATCAAGATCTGCAACTTACTGCCAGCAAAGCCCTTTCAAAATACTCTTGCATTGTCTCCTGTATATTTTTAACAACAAATTTTGTTCACTATAGAGCTAATTAAGCTAATTAATTATATAAGTGAAACTTGTACAAATATGTAGATTAAAATAACTTGAGATAAAAATTGTATTTTTTCCATAAATTTTCTAGTCTACGCCCAAGTTTCAGGAACAAGCTCTGAAAGATTTACAT
>NC_047566.1:38444688-38569688 GCF_902806645.1 Magallana gigas | reverse complement strand
ACACTATAATGTTTTTCTTAAAGGTGTTGCACATGTTTAGTTGTATTGTGCTATGCAGTACATAGCAATGAGCTGCGTATTCACTATCTCTGTGTACTAGGTGTATGCCGCCATTACAGATGTTATAAATAGATCTATGCAAATTAGATCCAGGCTATGAGCTACCTTGTTCTTTTCATTGTCTAAGTTCTTTAAAAATCTGTTTAAAATAATAAGCAATTTATCACAAATTATTTAACGTAAAACAATTCATTTAAATTAAACAACTCACAGGAAATTCGTTTCACCTATATTTTAAAAAAACACATAAGCGTCCCTTTCGAAGCTGTTGTTGTGAACACGTGCGCTTGTAACCTATTAATTTTATCGCACATCCCCTTACGGCAAAGAAATAATCAAGTCACCCATAATATTCTGCATACCTCTGTTGTTTTCGCTCGGTAACTCTATAATCACTGCAATGTATCATATGCTAGATAATAAAAATACAGTCAGGGTTTTCCATTAAAATGTCGACAATCACACATCGTTAATTTACACATTTTTTAAGCAAAAGTTTTTATTAGTTTGACCGGACTGACTAGACAGAAATTTTGTTAATCCGTATGAAAATCTATTAGTCTGTGACTAACGGACTAAGGTTAGTGTCGAACCCTGCTGAAACAAAATTTTTTATTGGTGTGGTCTAAGTTATTAATTCTTTAAAAAGTTTTACTTCAATATTTGGTTTCCATCATCAGATTTCATTTTTCACTACAATCCTAGGGAAATTCCATGGGAGTATCCATCATGCACAGCAATCTGAAAGTATGCATTCACAAAATATCATACCAAGGCCATACAATTATATAGTTGCTGATATTGAGATAACTCCTCTCAATACGCTCCACATGTACATTACAGTATAAGCCTGTATAATACAATTAACAAAAATTTTAGATGTGTACAAATGATTGAATATATATTAATATACAAGCCAGTCACAACATTTATGCTTATCAAATATATGTATGTTATGTCTCAGCAATATTACATTCAAACATGCAAAAAAAAAAAATCAGTAAGGTATACAGAACATCATGAGTTTTTAGGTGTGGAAATCAGGTGTACAACAAAAACGAAAGGCTTTATCACCCAATTCTTTTATTTATTTTAGCCAAAGCTTTGTAAAATGTTGTGTTCAGATGAAGCCTACTGTTTTAATTCCTGTTTTTTGTCAGAGAATGTACCACATAATCCACTAATTCTTAGCCCCCCACCCCCCACCCCAAACAAGATTCCAGCAAAACCTAATTCAAAAAACATTTAAACAAAAAGCTACAATAGATTAATCACTGAAAAAAAAATCTGCAGCTTCAATTCAGTCATGAATTTTTTCAGGGCAGGGACGATACTTTACTTAGCAGATTTGGTACAAATCACGATACATGAGATGCGATATGATACATATCACGATACATTGCAACTTAATGAAAACATGAATAAGGGCTTAAAATTTATTGAATCTGTCTATGTATTACCACATGTCCAAAGTGATTTCATTATATTTAAAATGAACGTTGAACAATTTACAAATTATTTTCGTCTTGCATTCACTACTTTTCATAAACAAGTAATCCGAAAGTTTTCCACACTCCAGATTTAGCTTCGATTTGACAACCTTACGAGGTTTTCTGCCATCTTTGTACTTTCATATTAGGTGCGCGGACTTAAAATAACTGGTATATGAAGCTAGGATATTTTATGAAAATAAAAAAAAAGTTCGCTACGGTATCATTGTATTAATGGTAAATGTATCGATCCAAATATCGTCAAAGCATATAGCGTGATGCACTGGTGTATTGTCCCATCCCTATATTTTTTTGCGGTTATATGTTAAAGATAGCAAATCAGACCAATATTTTATTGACATCAAATATACTTACATGTACTTGGCTGGGTACACATATTTTAACTTTCTTATTTCCTTTCTTTTGTGATGGATTACTTTCAGAGAGTATTTATAGCGATGATTTCCTTCTGCCCCTCCAAGATTTTTTCCTGCTGAAGCTCAATCTTTCTCAACTTGAAAAGTGGCCACGATGCTGGTCCTATTCATCAAAATAGTGAAAATAAATCAAAATACAGGCATTGAAGAGTTATTCTAGGCCTCTAAGGGGAATCAAGTCAAGTCGTACCCAAACCGACTCGTATACCCAAGCCGACTCTTAATCAATAGGTCACAGATTGTGACTATAATGGGTAGCAATTCTTGGTTAATAGCTACACTCTGTCCCGAGTTTTTTCTTCGTCACTTTTTCTTGATATTTTGATAATCAAAAATACCTATGTGCTCAAATTATGTTCATCCTCAAAATAGATATGAAATATCTTCAGATTATCTGTTTTGAAACACCCCTTTGGCTTTTGCCCCTTCAGATCTCAATATACAACTCAAAATAGTCTATGGGGATTTTTCATTGCACCAGCCATGAAATAGCCAGCTGGATAACGAAAAATTGTGCAAGGTATATATTCCAAGTGATTACCAGATGGTGAAAAGATGTAGACATTTCCTATTATAAAGAACTATATATGATAGGAGTTGAATTTGGCCCCCATAATTCGCCTTTTTTCATAGTGTTTCGGGAACATTAAAATGTTATGTTATTTTTTAGAGAAATTGATATAAAATATATTTTTCACCTATTTATTTGATTTATTTACACTCACTTGCAGTATATGACGTCAGAAGTGACGCTATTTCTATAATTCAATCAAAAACAGTCAAAAATTGACATTTTCTTTACCTTTTAACAAATGGGAAATATAGAGCGCATGCGTGAACAAGGAACATTTTTTTGTCAGCTATTAGTCTTGGCTATTTACATCTCTGGTTAAAATATTTTGTTTGTTCAAGCATGCGCTCTATGTTTTCTGAAAGAAAAACTGCTTGAAAACAAGCTGTTTTATGCTAAAAATGCAAAAATGGCGGGAAAAGGCTGTCTTCATGATACCATATTTCTAAATTGTGGGCACTTGAATCAAAATGAACATAACGTTAAAACATCACATACATATCTGTAACAAGAAAACAAAGAATTACAGTAATATGATGATGTTCATTTTAGGGGGCCATTTTAAGCCCTTATCATATATAGTCCTTTCCATAAGAAATTTATTTACCTTCCTGTGAACTTTTATGAGTGAAAAATGATGTCATTGAATGGAGATATCTTGGATATATTTTCCATTTCATCGATTTCAACTGTACTTCTATTTGAGTGTAGGTGTATTTTTATAAAAAAATCATCAAAAAGTGATGGAAGCAATAACTTGGGACAAATTATAATCAACATTGATTAAATTTGAAACTTGTGTGTTTAATCATTGCTCCCCCCCCCCCCTCCATTCTCGAGTTATTTTTTTATCATTTATTTTTAACTATATGTTGATTTATGCTACATTTAAAAAACACAATTAACGCAAAAGCTATATAGAAATAAAATATATACCCCTGGGATAAAAAGCAAAGAATTTGCAATGTCAGCAGACACCATCTTGTAAAATTTAACACCTCGCTAGGAAATCCTTAAATTATTTATACTTGTTTATATCATATCGCTGGTTCTATGGTATCGCGGTATTTCTGTTTACTTATAGTAGCACGCGCTGAAATTGACATTTGACGTCGGAATATTTTTAGACTTTGGAAACAGACACCTTAAACATTACTGAGGTATATAAACTCACAAAACATTAGTTTCTGGAAATATTTTCCTATTGATAGATTTTTTAACAAAATAATATAACTACCGCGATATTATAGAACGGGCTCATAACTGAAAAAGTACTGACCGGCTGGAAATGATGGTCTCTTTAATTTCATAAGGTGTCAAATGGTGAAAAAATAACTTGTGAATGTGGGGGGGGGGGGGGGTGGTGAATATGGGGGTTGGGGGTCCCGTCCCCAAGCATCTGTGAGTACAAATACTTATACCGGTAGATAATATGGTAATTTGATAATATGACATCACCTGACAATATTTATTTAAATGAATATCAATATTAAAAAGTTATGACTGTGGGCATAATCATGTAATTTGAAGTTATTTTTCACTCGGACTATCCGACTATTTGATTACAAATCAGTTTGGTTACGAGTTGACTCTACTTCTTACAAGGGAAATAATCATGTTCACAAGGGGAAGTAACTATAAAATTACAAGAACATGTGTTAATCAGTAATGGGACGCTTGTTTATCGATACCGTAATCACCACCATACCTATTAAACAACTGGTACTACTGGCCGGCGAACCTATCTCCAAGGTGCAGAAGTTGAGGCAAAGGACTGTTTCGCCATCTTGTTTCTCACGAGCGCTCTACCTGCTTGACATGGTGGTGACTTTTTCTTCCCTTTCGGCACTTGACAATAGTCTTGACAATGGATGTTTTCTTAAAGATTTCGTCGATGTACGAATCTGATGACTCATCAGTCCAAGAGCACTAAATTCTGATAGATCTACTTCGCTACTTCACTCGAATCCGACATGTTATCTCCATCGCAGCTTGGCGGGTTCAGAATTCTCTCGATTTTTGATTGGCTTAATTTGATTCGCATGCGCGTAGAGGTTAAACTCTCTCTCTCTCTCTCTCTCTCTCTCTCTCTCTCTCTCTCTCTCTCTCTCTCTCTCTCTCTCTCTCTCTCTCTCTCTCTCTCTCTCTCTCTCATCCTGAATCAATTGTTATAGTCAAATATTTTTTATTTGCTTTGTGAGTTTGTTTTTTTTTACTACAAATCAAATATTTCCTTGAAGTGATTAATTTAGTGGGGGTTTTTTTCGTCCCTTCCACGTACATGTAAGTTCAGAGCTGCAGCATATAATAATATTGGATGCTATATAATATTTTGTCTGTTTGTATCAGTGTATAAACAATATTTTATTCTAAACGAAAGATGTATTAATGGCACATTAATTATCACGTATATTTAATGCAAATCAAACTTAGTTAAACTTCAAGTATAAGCAAATTTACATATAATGATCAAACTAAAATTATCATAGTTATATATTTTTTCTATTAAACTTTATTATTCTTTTTTGTATATTGTATCTAATCTACTTATACGTGTCTGAAAAAATAATCATTAGGATGTTTTGTGTTTACCGTCTCGAACCCCTCCCATGATTAAATCAGAACATAATATCAGATACTTTGATACATATAGACGATTTTGTGTATTTGCAATAATGAGTACGTAAACAACATTTTATTTTGTATAAAATAACATATTATTGACACATCAATTATCATATATATTTCCTGAATACCAGAAACATTATTAAACTTTATGTATAAACGTATTTACGTATGAATGTCAATTTTTTTAAACGAAACGTATAATTTTTTTTTATTAAACTACCTTATTCTTGTTGTATATCGCATTAAATCTAATTATACTTTATCATAAAATCCAATCAAGTAAATGACATTATATTTTACATATAATATAACGTTATACACAAATTATATTAAAAACCAGAAATATAATTTGGTAAACGAATCTATAAAATTATATTAAACGCGACTTTTCGTGCAGTGGGAGGATTAATCTTGGATTGTATATACGTTACCTTCAGGGGTCAAAAATTGGAAACTTTTGTAATAAAAGACACGCAGGCCGTTACAATGCACAGGATTATTTATAAATAATATTAAATTCATCATTGCCAAGTGCCAATTTACCATTTAGTTTTCAAGATGAGTAAGATGAATTTCAAGAAGTTTAAATTGTTAATGGATAACACACAGCAATTACCTTAAGTAAAAATACATGTTCAATATATGACCTGCCATAATTATCCCCCCGCCCCAAAATAAATAGCCTTGGCCTGGGCAGTGAATTTCATAATTTAGCATCAGGACATTATAACAATGCATGACTTTATCTCCTACGACTGTGATAGTCCACCCTGGGGCCTGAGCCCTTGTCCCTGGGGTCATGATTTTAACAATTCAGGTAGAGGACTTCAACAACTTCATTACCATGCATTTACAGTATTTTTTTCTCAACGTTTATGGTAATAGAGAAATTTTTTGAAAATTTAGGTTTTTTTTGCATGTTTGGCTTTGCCTATGACGGTCCTGAGGCGTAGAGCCATGAATTTCACAATTAAGACATCTCTTGCCAAAGAGAGGATTCATAGCAAAAATGCTTTTAATTGGCTCTGTTGTTTTTAAGAGTATACTAAGTAAAAAATATAAAATTGTTAAATCATGAGGGACGACAACTGAGGAAGACCAATTGCTATAAGTCACCTTAGTGACTCGGGTGACCTCAAAATCAAGGCTGACTTTAATAACGTCATTTCATTGTTGCTATTGGGACGTCATTAATTTAAAACTGAGCATTTAATTCATTTGGCGTTTTATTTCCCTAAAGGTGGCATACGAGTATTTGTCAGCAAATCTGATGGGCAAGAATTATAGAATTAATAGAGTTTAATGTAAATCATCTTTAGGTAGTTATCAATGTTTAAGATTTAATTTCAAATCATAATTTTAATGAACTTTGCATCCTTCTCTTTGTTATAGCAAACCCATTGGTTCCCCTGGGACAATTCTTGCCGCTACAGACAGCATCAGAGCCAGTCACATTGGCAGAACCACCGACAGTTTTGCCACAGCAAGAGACACCACCATCAGTCTCAGCCCAGCCCACTACCTCACCGGCATCCACACCATCGGCGCCGGAACCACCTCCAGTTATATCACCACAGCGGTCAGGGCCGTCGTTACTACGCACGCAATCTGATGGACCATCATACCCACCCCTGTCGTCTCCATCCCCGCTTTCAGTAATTCTCCGACTAATGAAAACCAAGTCTTGCCGGACTAAAGTGACGCTGGTCCACCATACTTCCTCCGGTCATCGGAATGAGGAGTTCTTGACTTCTTTGTTTTACCCTTATTACATCACAATTATTACTCTTGTAAATTTTTATGTGTAGTATAAATAAATATGCATATACCATTGATTTTATAAGTCATCTTTTTTAATTATTTTGCATGATTAAAAGTAAATACTTTTCTTATTATAGGCAAACGATAGTAAATACAGCGAGACCTGGAATAACTGGCATTAAAAAGTTTTGTCGATATACATAAAATGATTCTGTAATTGATTAATTCCCCTGGAAACAGAGGCGTAATGCAGAGAGACACCTCTTATTTTTTAACTCTTAATTCCAACAAAGCTGTGATTTCAATATAACATTGTATGTAACATGTATTATAATAATTCGACCAAATTTTGAATATTTTGAACTGTTTACTCGTCAGTTTGCTTATTTTTTGACAATGACTATCTATATGTTACATTAAAAGTTTAAAATCAAAGATTCGTAAACTTAACTATATATATTTACATTTTCAACTGTCTGTGTCTGTGATAACTTTGCGAATCAATTTTTAACCCTAAAACCCAATAACTTCATAAAACATGAGTGACACAAAATGGGCGTGTCTTTTAGCATAACCGAAAAACCTTATTGGCTGCGCCTCGTAGTAATACATAGCATGTTCTACTTAAAATGATAGTGGTTGTAAAATGATGTTGTTTTAAAGTATGTTTATAAGTATAGGTAATAAGGAATCATTATTTGAATATTATGAGGTGATAATATCAGTCGGAGCGTGGTCAAATCTATCATAAAGCCCTTCGGCCCTGACCGAAATTATCACCTCATAATACACAAAGAATGATTCCTTATTCTTTAAATAACTTTGGTTTCGTTTTGGAGTTTATATTCAGCATAAACTTGAGCTTTCCCATAAATTCACCACATGAATTTTAAGACATATACATTACAATTTACAATACAAATCAAATACAAGATTTAATGTTGGGTAGTATTTTAGTAGAAAGCCGAGTGGCATCCATCAGGCTAACCGCAACTTACAATGCAATTCACGTTAAACTACACGAAAAGAACTTCTATTTGGGAAATATATATTACATTTGATACCCGTACGTAGTCGTAAGGATTTCGAATAAATGTTAGGTTTCATCAAAATGAGAAAGCATCATACAAATTAGGCTAGCATTGACTAAATGTGATACTAGAGAATAACAGATTTTATTAGACCTATGCATCTTAAACATGCATACTAACATGTATTTGGACTTTGGCAGAAGTCATTCAGAGTGTATTTGAAACTACTTCCGGGACATCTAAGCGTGAGCCTTAAGGGACGATTAGTTGTACAAGCATGATTCACTCAGCACAGTTGTTTGCATATTTACAAACTATATCAACATAATAAATATAGATCGTATATTAACTAAACTTCTAATGAAATTTAACTATTTCCTCATTAATAAATTCTGAATCAAATTTTAAATAGTTCCCTATTTATTCATTAAATATGATATTTCCTATTTATTCCTGGACCTCAGTATTTACTTCCTCGTTAATCGATGTACTTTATATACTTTACACTGGCCCAATCGGCTCATGTGTGTGCAGACAAAAGAGCGGAAATGTTCTCGCCCTTTCTGGATTGTTTGGCTATTTCACTATGGACCGTGGACGCCTCGAACTTTACCACTGGGGATCCTCGAGCCTGCTATGATGGGAAAGGAGAAAAGCCTGTTGAAAAGCCTTTTATGTTTGAAGTTCTGCCCGGATTTGGTTGGGATAACCTTGTCAACGAAAACCGGGGCGTTGTCGTGAATTTCAATTATTCAAAATGCAAGACAACAGAGGACAGGCGGTATCTTCTTCCCGACGGGGTCGTCACCATTCCCGTCAAAACGAGTCAAATGAACGTTTTTTCCAAGCTCTATGACCACTGGTCTCAGTATGAATCGGATACGGCGTTTTCTGTCAACAACGGAGCTTCGGCGACGATCAAAGGTGTGAAAATTGCTGCAAGTTTCTCCGCCGAATATGAACACATCAAAAAGCACCAGTTGGAAGATAAACCGTTTACTACCAAAGTTCAGGCGAGGTTTGTCCGATACACAGCGAAAGTTCTTCCAGACGTACAGCTTGACCAGTCTTTCCGCAATCGTCTTCTGAGAATCGCTGGACAAATTCAACAAAACCGGAAGCTGTCCACTAAGTACGAGAGCGAACTGCTGGTGCGTGATTTCGGTACAAACGTTCTAACCAGTGTCGACGCCGGGGCTTCCATTGTCAAAGTGGATCAAGTCGACTCTTCATTACTTGAAGATACCACAACAAACAAGGTCAAAATAGGTTATTCAGCCAGTGTTTCCCTTCCCGGACTAGCAAACGCAAGCATCAAAGATCAATATTCAAACACAAAAACGGAACTTAAGAAGTACATGAAAAGTGTCAAGAATTCGGACATTAGAACCTATGGTGGACCACCAATGAATCCGGAAAATTTCACGCTCAGCAAATGGACAACTACTATTGGGAATGATTTGGTTGCTGTTGACAGGAATGGGTTTCCACTTGACTACGTTATATCCACGACAGCATTACCTGATCTATCTGAGAGTCTGGTAGAAAAGGTGGTTCAGAGTGTTCGACAGGCGATCTCGTCCTATTTTAAATACAACACGTATCCAGGATGTACGAACCCTGATGCACTTAACTTTAGTAAAATCTCAAATTTGGACGACGGTTCATGCCATGTGCCACTCACTAATCTGAGCTTTGGGGGAGTTTATCAAGAGTGCCTCTTCCAAGGAAAACTTTTCAATGATGAAAACTTGTGTGACAAACTTGCGACCAAGAATCCGCAAACACAGAATTTTTCGTGCCCAGACGGATTTGAAAATGTTCTTCATTATAAAGGAACAACGCATAAAGCTCAGCAACAGCACCAATGTCACAGATGCTGGATCTTCTTCAAATGTTGTCATGATCAACCATTTTATGCTTCAGCAACGTACACATCGTACTGGTGTGAAGCAAAGCCAAACTCTGAAGTGCATAAGGATAGTGGATATCTGTTTGGGGAACTGTATTCGGACAGAACCAATAACTTTGTCACGCAATCAAAATCATGTCCGCAGTATTTTAATTCTTTGCTGATTGCTTCCAATGTCAGAATTTGCATAAGTGATGACTACGAACTTGGTGCAAAGTTTGCGGTGCCTTTGGGCGGATTCTACAGTTGCCAACAAAATTCAGTATTGCGTGCGGACTGGTCTACTCTCTGGTTTAAAATTCCCAACCGTTCATATACCTCCATTTTCTGACGTCCCAGCATAAAGTATAAGAGAGCCGGCTCATTTCATAATCTCCCATAACTCAGAGAGCTGGGTTCAACTTGTTGATCCTGAAATGAAAGGTAAAACACCTGAAGAGTCAACATGGACAACACTAAACTCGGCACCAAAAGAAATGGAAACTTTAATGAAGGCATTCACCGATAATCATGTGGTCAAACTTAGCGATGAGTCAGGAATGTCAAAAGGCGCCATTGCAGGTTTGTCCGTTGGTTTGACGACTGCTGTATGCGTGATCATTGGTATAGCCATCGCCGTGCGACGAAATCGCAAACAAAAAAGAGAATATAACAGAATTGGATAAGTCTCAGTTGATTGTCATTGTGTCTTAGTGTATTAATAGATATACTTTCATGTTAATCGATGAATGATTAAAATTCATTGGTACTAGTTATCTCTTTTATTGCAATATATAACTGTTTGTTTCAATACTAAGAGACTGTAGCAAAAATGTATTGAGTAATCTTGCTTTGATTTGATGGTAAATGAAATGGATGTTAGCCTCTGATTAAGAATTAATCATATCAAATACAAAGACAAAACATGAAATTTCAAAAATTCATTTCAATAATATCAATTTATTGATGTGCAGTGTATTAAAAATTATTGTTATGATTCTTATCTAAAAAAAAAAAATTATTTTTTCTATATTCGGGGGTTTGAATATTTTTTCTATAAGTATAGTGTCATTATATTATTTTAACTTTTATATTTTAAGAAAAAAAAAATGAACTTTTTATTGCCATGTCTCTATCAAATAGATAAAGATTGGAATGAAGACAATCATTATTTTTCTAAATAATATAACCAAACTTTTGACTTATAATTCAATGGTATTTAGGATCAAAGAATCAGTTTTTGCAGATCGTCTAATTTTACAGGTTTAAAGCGATGGTATAATTCGTATATATGTCGGTAAAAAAAAGTCCCAAGAAAAGGAAATTAAAGGTAACATGTTTTCTCGTACAGAATACTCAATGGCATCACCTATGTTGTATTCATGACAGATCGTGTAAATCTCTATACCTTCACCTTAGTTTCGGATTTCACTAATTTTTGTTTAATATTTAGGTTGCGTCTCACCAACGGGAGAGTGTGGGGAAACAGGATGAATCTCTGCCATTAAGTCAACTGAATGATAACTGAATGGTCTGTAAAGGTGACTGAATTGCACAAATACGCCATTCAGTAACATTTCAGTTACCTTTTAGTCACCTTTCAATTGACTGAATGGCAGATATTCATCCTATAAGTGTTCATAATTTTTTATGAATTGCATCACACAGTATATTTATCAATAGAGAGCAGTACAAGTAGTCATAATATTACGAAGTGACATAAGCGTGTTCAAAAATAAAACGTGATAAATGATTACAAATATTCGAAGGCTATATAAAACCCGACAGCATCTAAGTTGATCAGTAATTTAATGCGTCCAAATTTACTGGTATCCATGTGGGTAACGCTTTTATGGGTTTTCATGATAATGTAACGTTTTCGCCTTAATGAGTTCGTATTTCTGGTCTTTTATAATGAAATTCTGGTAGCGAATTTATACTTGTTAAACCTGGTAGTGGTTATTTTGAAAGAAATCAACAACAAGATAATAAAGGTTTTATAATTGTATTCTGATGGTGATATTTAATTTCTATAACAAATCAAGAAACATTAAAGGGGAAGGAAACTAAAAATATGTTGTACAATAAATCAATTAATTATCATCTACTATAATTGTAAATCGTATTTATTTTCATTAAAAACCCCGGAACAATGAATAAATCAAGAAAATCGATCCCTTAATTTAAATTTCCCGCCGCCATGGGGGCTGCCATTGAACTTTAATATATGACGTCACACCATCTATTCCGGTTTGTCTTATCAACATAACATCATGATATTCGCTCTAAATGACAAGTTCTGGAAAATTTGAAACAATATTGATTTGAGACCGTTCTTTTACCTTTGCAAACTACAAACTAACGTCAAATGGAGCATGTTCGTTAAAATCTAAAAGCGGAGGTTAGTGTCGGAGAAATCGCGTAAATGTGGAAATTGTCAACAGATGCCAAATATCATAGAAAATGTCTGCCGTCGTTATTTCGACATGGTAATTCCGACTTTAAAGAATGAATTGTAAGGTGTAATATCCCTCTGCTATTAATTTTGCCATATATTTTTTAAAAAATTTCATTTTGATTTTCATCAAAGTCAATATCAATCGATTCATATGAAATAAAGTTTAAATGATGAAGCGCTGCTAGATTTTTGAAAAATTGATAAAATGTCAAATCATGATATGAAGAAAACTAGACATAGTGATTAGAAAAAGCAAAATTTTATCATCGCAGCATAACATTAAAAATCTAAAATGTATATGAAAATAATATATAGTTATATACATTTTTAATTCATATTACAAAACATATTGAAGCGCTGCATTTTAGTTGAGAATAGCACTTTGTTCTATAGATTTGCAAAAAAAAAATTGCTTCAATCAGCAAGAGTTATCTTTCTTTATCATAGACTATTGAAGGTTTTACATACATGTTTTACATACACTGCATGATATATTGCCACAGTTTCTAAATTTTCAGGAAAGGTTTTCTGTTTTTAAATTTGGATAAGATAATAGTAAATGGATATTTATTCAAGAAATCCTAAAAATGTAAACCAGAGCATTTTGTTATGTAACACAAAACGGGGATCAAGTGAATAATCTTTCAGTAATTTGTATGATATCAATATAGGGATATACTGTCTTGAATCAAATGAGAAATTAGGTGTTTTTTTTCAATTTGTGTTCCCATATATATCTGCTCCCTCAGAATAGAAACGCTTTATTCAATTTTAAACATTTGAAATGTTATAAGTTTTAAACGATTATAATTAGGACTTTGTAATTGTCTTGGTCACATTTTCCCCAATTATAATTCATTTAGCTCTGTGAACGACCTATAGATAGAAAAATAAAAATATTCCATCAAAATATTCTCTGGCCTAAAACATCAAACATGTACTGTACATGTACTGAACAAGTACATTCAATTTAGCTATATTTGAAAAAAGAATTAATCCATCGGGTGGGGGGGGGGGATGGGGAGGAATAGTCATGTAGATATTGCATCATAAATACTTTATCATTATGATACATTTCTTGTAATATATTTTGTAAAAGTTTTCTTTACTTTTTTGCCCCCTGCTTCAAAAGAGCCCTGGGGTTCAGTTCGTTCTGTTCAAATTTTCTTTTTCTATATTTGAATTCAAGTAAGTGTATCGCCTTCCAACATAAATTGGGACCCAGCACCAACTCCCTTGTTGTTACATGCCTCAATAATTGTGAGTTAACAGAAACAAAGTGATATTATTTTCTACAGAAGTTATCTCTCTTATCAGAGGGACATTCAACCTTAAACATCCCGATTACAATTATAACATTTTTTCAGTTAGCGAAGAACTTGACTTGGAATAAAAAATTTAATCGAGGTCGTTTTCAACTTTGAATGATAGCAGATTAACAGCTGTCATTTACTTCTTAAAATGCATTTATTTATGCATACAATGAAACATGTATTTATTCTTTAGATTAACGTGTGAACTCAAACATTATCAATTTCGTTTAGTCGATTATTTGAGTAACAGAATGGCATAAACCAGCGTTAATCATATTCGGAGCACTGTGTACATTCATTTGTGTATGTAAACCAAACCGGAATAGATGGTGTGACGTCAAAATAATTAATTTTTTTGGTTTTTAATACAAAAGAGTTCTACATCATGTCAACCTCCAGTAAATACGATTTCTCCAACTTCAAACGTTCATTAAAGCTTAATTACGTATTTTATTTTCAAAACAGCATGACCACATGTGATAATTTACACCACTTTATTAAAATAAATAAATTATGTTTTTGACTTTCCTTCTCCTTTAAATAACCAGTTACGCAGCGTCACTTGCTAGATTTTATAATAAATTCCCCGAAATTCAAATAAAGTTTAATTAGAGTAAATTTTCCTATAAATATAATTTCTTAAAATACACAAATTCAATTACCATGCCATATTGGGCTCCTCTGGTTACGACTTCGTAAAGAACACTGTCTGGTAACGACTTCTAAACTTCAAAAACTCAACTGTAAACTCGAATACTAAACTAAGCTAAGCTGATCAAAAACTACTAAACTTACTCAACGTCTAAAATTCTCACGTTTATATATGACGTGAAACAACATGACGTGACGTTACGCAACCCATTTGGTCGACTATTCTAGGTAAAAGCTACATATAAGTTCCCGCGAGCGGAAGTATGAGAAAATGAAAGTACAAAACATACGATAATTATAAAACATGGGATGAATTTCAAGGTAAAACAATGATATACAACAGATTAAATACATCTTAGACATATTATAATGATGGACAATGCTTCCGGTTGTTACTAATTAAAATACATTAATAAATAGAAAATGCATTTTATGAATACAAATAAACAACCATACATCAAAAAGCGTTACAATAGTAATTATCAGTACATATTCAGTTTGCCAAGATAGAACATTTTCTGTCGGTTCAATTCCTGCGTCTTGTTAATTTGCGGGATTCTTCCGTCATGTCGTCAAAATGTCGTTAAATGTAAAAAAAAAAATTAAATGTTGTTAAATGTCGTCATTATTGTGAGCAACCTGCAGATAATGCCAGCTGAAAATAAAGATAATCAATGAATAAGCACAAGTAACACTTGATCAAGAGATATATTGCAATAATCCTTTTAGTATTCAGTTTCAAGATAATTAATACTTATCTGCTTCAGTCACTTTGCTGAAAAAAAATTCATTAAGTGAATTTCCTATTGACAACTGTTTACATAAGTCGTCTTTGTAGTTTGGGCCTGTTTTATAAACAAATGAGGCCTGCTTTGATAAGAAACTTAACTATGTGAACCTGTTTATACTAAATTCATATTAAAGTTAACATCCTAAGACAAGATGAACATGTAAAATGAATTTTACTTCTTTTTTCAAAGAAGTTCTTCAACATATTAAGTTCTTTGGATGAAACTTCATGAATGTATTAAAATGTATGACCTTATCTCAGAATCCATACCAGTTGTATAATTTCTTTTTATGCTGAAATGTTATTGTTGTACTGGCTTTTCAAGAGTTTTGAGGTTTCATTTTCAGAGAAAAAAAAGTTGTGTGCCTATTTTTTAGTTTCAAAATTTACACAGTTAAGACCGCAATTACCGTCTGGGTCAGGATTATCCGGAAATGTCACGTTCAGTGTATCTATATCATGTATAGGTACTGTTTTTTCTCAAAATAACGTTATTTTATCAAATTGAAGAGCGTGCTACTGTCTAAAAAAAATTCAGACTTATTATGTACCTCCTTTTCTGAAAGACTCATCACCATTTGGCGCTTTATTTAAAAACTATGATGTCAAAGTTGTATTGAAATTTCATTGTTACATGTACAACATGTACATAAAATGATTATTGTTCGTGTGCCATTACAATAGCAAATTACAAATTCAAGGGTTATGCAGACCCTTGACGACAAGGCCCTAGCTTCCATATATTGTATATTTAAAAACTATTACATGTATTAGAGCATTTTGACAGCAAAGTCATTATATATGTCACTATATGGTGTATGCTTGCATCCACTTCCTATACGTTTATTTATTATTAAAACCAGGAGGTAACAAAGGTGAGAATAATTCATCATCTAAATTGGATGTGGCTGTTTCAATTTGTCAGAGAACTATAGTGTTTGGCTTTTGTACTACTATATCTGTAGTAGTACTCTTGGGAAGTAGCATAAAGGCAACATCCTTTAAAAATACTCATACAATTTTCAATGAGTTGCGTGATTAAATTGAAAATCCTTCAGAACCCGTATATAGCTAGTGTGACAAAAAGATTGTTCTGTTAATCGGGCTTATTAAAATAAAGTTCACAAATATCAATAGCGTTAACGTTTTGATTTCAATGTAAGCTATTATTTTCATTTTTTTTTTCTACAAACTAATGTAGATTGATACTATCAACAACTGGCAAACAAAGTCACGGATGTAATCTAATGGGTACCAATTGTGCCCCATTGTTAGCAGACCTATTTTTGTATTCGTATGAAGCAGAATTTATTCAAAACCTTGTACGTGAAAAAAATAAATCACTCGCTGTGGCTTTCAACTCAACATTCAGGTACTGTAGGTCGTTTTAATTCCACGGTGATAAAATTTCACGAATTCTCAAAAAGTACCAATTGCAATGGTTTTAATTTCACGCTCCAAGAAAACCAGTTGATCAAAGTATCAGCATTAAACCGTTTTGAAAAACTAATGTTAATATTTACGATGGGTTTATTTTAGCGGAAAAACGATAAATCGCGAACAATATTTCCCGAACATTATTTGCCAATTTACAATATATTGACGACGTATTATCAATAAACAATTGTTATTTCCATACTTACGTCGACTCGATATATCCAAGTGAACTTGAAATAAAAGATATATGTACCACTGAGTTTGCGTCATCTGTTTCATATTTTGATATTTTACTGGAAATAGACATTGATGGTAATCTAACAACAAAACTTTATAATAAACGCGATGACTTCAATTTTTCTGTAGTCAACTTTCCTTACTTATGTAGCAATATATCTTTATCACCTGCATATCGTGTTTTTGTCTCTCAGTTAATTCGATACACAAGGGCATGCTCTTCGTATTAACAGTTTCTGAGGAGAGGCAAGCTACTGATAAACAAGTTGATAAACAGGACTATCAACAGTCTCGTTTGAAGTCATCTTTTCGTAAGTTCTATAATCGATACAACGACCTTGTCAGCAAATACAATTTTCCACTGGGTCGCATGCTGACTGACGTTTTTCATACTAATAATTAATCACCTAATTATCTACGGAGTTTTCCAGTTCTTTTTCCGATTACGACAAAGAGAACACGGCAGGTGTGACCGGTGTAAAGAGGATGTTCACTCTTTTATGACACCTGATCCTACCTCTATTTTTAGGGGTCCGTGTTGCTCTGCTTTGAATTTGAATTTCGTTTTATGGATTTTTGAGATGGTTAACAGTTTGTTATTGTCATTTTTTCCACTTACCAGTAGCAATATGTACGTATTTTTCGCTGTATTACTTGAACCTCTTTTACATTTGCTTTTGTTTTTCTACGATGGTATCTTACACAATGTTATCAAATTACAACGGAGACTTCAATATTTTCTTTTATTACCATCACTGTTGCAGCAGTTTTCATGATTTGTTAAAAAAGTTTAAGTTACACATCAATTTACGGTAACTTTGAAATTATTAACATCATTTTAAATTTATTATTATCAAGTGTTGAAATATTTGTATGCATGTAAATTGACATAATAGTAGAATCTACAAAAAAAAATGATCTTACCTAAATTGGGAATTGAGAAAAGGACAAAAACGTAAAAATAGGTTCAGATATTTCTCTGAACAAACATTGTTCAAAATATATAAAATGATCGCATGTTGCAGTTTACATGCACATATAAGCAATGCAAGTTTTTTTAATGATTAAAATGAAAAGAAAAATAAACTTATTCATTTCACAAATGAATTCTAACTTTAACAAATTTCATATTCAGTCTCGTTTACAACCTTCTCTTTCAGCAAAGCTGCATTTCATAAACAAAGCGTCAGGTTAAACTTGACATTCATTATAGCTCCACAGAAATCTACATCTACTTTTTTACTTTCATACCATATAACCGACCGCCATCTTGTGGCTGATAAAAAAGTGAACATACCTTCTTGATAAAGAACTATAATGTACTTTACTTCAAAACCTATTCTGTCATTCAACAAAATGATACATCAAACATCTAAAAACTCTTAATTATCAAAATCAAAAGTTTCAAATTGTTTTGAGGCATATAAACAATAAGACAGTTTCATTTCAGTCTGTTCTTCTATCTTCCATTTCAGCAATATCTGTATAAACGTCACCAAAGGTAGTCAAAAGGCCAGTAGGCCGAGATAATTGTAAGCAGAGACATATTTCTCTTAAAATTGCAAGTATTAATATAAAACTGAATAAAGATCCAACAACAAAAATAACTACATTCCAACCAAAATTGGTTTTTGAGTCTTGTGTTTTGTCTCTGCGTTGTATTTTAGCTCTGTTTTCATTTTTAGAGGTTAATTCTGTGAAAAAAGGAGAAAAAACTCGTAAGGTAGGATTATCGTTTACTTCATATAATAGAAAATGGTTTTTCTGGTGTAGGGACAGCTCACAAAATAATATTTATGTTCATTTGTACCTTGTGTTTTTGTTGTGTCCTTTATTTCATCTTTGGACACACATTTATGGCTCGTTGTTCCTATTATATATTAAGTTATTTACTAAAATTGTTTACTTTATTCAGTAGTGCGGTAGTTCTACCAATATTGGATCGGTAATGTTAAAAAACAGAAAAATCAAAACATCTTGAAAACATGTTTTAAAAGATTACCGGATTATAATATAACCCTTTTAATGACGATAGGGCTGACATTTGATATCAAATTTAAGAATTAATAATCGATGAATATAAACTGCTAGAAGAAATGTTTATCTCTATGATGTACACAGCCAACGTTTATATTGTTGTCGTGTCAGCTATCAAGTCCACAATTTCATAAAGGCTGTTATAATTATATATATTTTGGTCTACGTGTGTCAAATTTATTTTAAATTTTAGGCATTAATCTTTAAAATGTTTATGCTTTGACTGAAAAAATACATATTTTAGTTATAAAAGAAAATAATAAACAACCTTGATATTCAATCATTTTTAACTACAGTTTACTTAGAGAAGACCTACCTAGTATCTCAACTGGTATCCGAGTAGTAGAAATACAGCCCTGGACATGGTGACAAGTTGAACAATCGCACTTCTGGAGACACATAATTCCGTAATATAATGGAGGACATATATTTGTACAGTTGACACCAAAATACCCGGCTGGACATTCTAGACATAGCAACATAACGTTTAAATCTGAATTAAACAAAGGCTACAAAGGCCTAAAAATGTTATAAATGTGTGGTTACTTTAAAAAACAATGTGTAGCATATTTAAAAGAGCTTTACAACTCAGAAACAGGCAAATAGTTACATGAGCTTGTGCGTAATAATGCTTTTTCAAACTCAGTTTTAATTTCTAAAACATCAGTAATAACGTTTTGTGAAAAGCATTGTTTAGCAATCAGAAATAACATAGCTTTTTAGTGAAATAATGTAACATCATTTTTTCAAAAGTACACTGGTCTTTATAATCTTTATAACAATATCTAACTTTTAATCAAGGAACTGTACGCAATAAATTTTTCACAAAGTATATTCAATGCAATACATTAGTTGGTCTTTATGCACGTCTTTGTTTATATTTATATCACAACCTAGATCGCCTTAATAATTCATGTAACTGAGATACATTTCCGATTAAACTTATTTCCAGTTTAAATTTATATTTTAATGATTTGAGGTTTAGATGTTACGTCGTATGATTAATGTTAATTTTTTTTTTATAGATAACATGATTATAAGTTCATACATTTTTGTGTTCAATTTCTGACCTTCATTGTAATATACTAGTATTCCTGTTTCCCGTTCAATTCAATCGTTTCCTTTTCCTTTATTATCTTATTCATTTATTTGGAATAGGCGAAAATAACTTGTTTGTACTACAATATCACCTTTTGTAGAGATATAACACTCATTTTATAACCGTTACGGCTTTTACGTCCTTTTTTCGCGTTATTTTGCCTAATTTTGCGCACCAACGCTCGATAATACAGGTTATTACGCCTTATATTTTCTTTATTTAGAAAAGATAAGTGATACTTAAACACTCTAGTAACATTACTGGAAATCGGGTTAAAAAATGCATCACTGAAATGTCAATAACAAGGTCATGTGTAATGAAATCTTATAAAAAAAAAAAAAAACTCGTTATCTGCGTTAATTCTTAAAAATTGCATAGTTTTAATTCTTTGTAAATTAATTACATAACACATGCATGTTATTTGATAAGGCTAGAAATAGATCCTAAAATATTACAATTACATATTCACATGTGCACGTCGTTGAATAACTTCAGCTCATGATTTATCACATTTAACGTTAAGGTATGCATTTAGAGAATAAATTTGTTCATTAAGAAACAAAACTTTTAAATGTACATGTAACCAAATGATTTTAATTTGCATTCTATTACAAAAGTTTTGTAATGGTGTTGTAAATGTAAATGTGATGTCATGATCAGCTATTAAATAATATATATTTGAACGTGCATATTGATCTTTTTCGTCTTCTATAACTTAAAAAGTACAGTACCTATGCAATAATCTCCATCTCCATCATGGTAATTATTGATCGGACATTTATGATGTTCCCCTGCAAAAGCTCTGAAAACCAAGACAAACTGTAAATTTAGTATAAACGGTTCTTAACACACACACACACACACACAGTATCAATCTATCTACATGTATCTAACACCTATTTAAAGGCCAAGAAAAACTTATTATTGATCTGAAAACACAATTTGTAATAAATGGACAGACCTCAACATTACGCATTGTTTAGGGATAGTATTTTTTGTTTTATTTCTTTAAAATTTAATACATGTAAAATTCAAGTAAAACACCAAAGCCAAAATGCTATGATATACACCATATGTGTATCAAATTATTTCAGCACGTTAAAAAATGCAGTTGCAATAAAACAAAACATTACAAATTCAATTAAGATGTTAAAAATTTCTTTTTTACTTTAAAATCGGTTAATGTCAAATACAAACCCATTTAATTGTACACTTTAGTATAAAACCCCTATTCCATTTAGCTTAAAAAAATACCAAAATTTATATCTAACTTAGCATGCCAATTCCTTGTAAAACGAAACTAAAACATTCCATGTACATGTAGAACATGACAAAGTGCAAATAAAACACCTCTAAAACATACCTTTTTATGACATAATTTAAGTTGAGTGTCATCAGCAATGGAATTGCAACTGTAAATCCACAAGCAGATTTTGAGTACATGTTTTCTTCAAAAATGTACTAATGCATATTCAATATTATATACATATTTACGTCATATAAAAATAAGGAAATAGTTCATATATAAATAGCATATAGAGGCGAGCTCTACCGGCAAGGCGTGTGCGAATAGAAAATTCTGACCATCTGCACATTCATTCAAAGGGTTTTTCTTTGGCGTCAGTTACTTGCACCAGTTGCATGTATGCCCTGTTTTTATCGGATCAGCAGTTCTCTGAAAATATGGTTTCCCATTTTTAGTTCTCACAAAAACTAGCTGCAGGTCGGTAGCTCCCGGTCTGAAAAAAATCGGATGGAGGACCTGGGAGCTACAGGACCACCCATTGAAAAAAGTGTGTATTTATTGCGCAGAAAAACGTGCGCTAGTTTTCGACTAATTTACCTTATTCATACGCAAATTCTGTGAAAACAATTAGTACCATTAAACTCTTTCAGACCGGGAGCTACAGACCTGCAGCTACACAAAAACAAGCAAGATAAAAATAATTAATGACTCTACATGTACATTTTACTGCTGACACAACCCACACGGATATGCAAATACACTTTCAAATACAATCGAGTGACGTCATTATGTGTGTTTTTGCAGCTTCATCCGGCAGAATTTTTCGGCGTCAACAAATTTCGACCCACCATGCAATTCCTAGCATTGGAAAAGGCGTTTTCAAGTTCACCCGAAAATCAAAGTAAAACTTTTGAGCACAAGATAAAATGTGTTATTTCAAGAAAGACATGCTTTTAAAGCAAAAAAAAGTATGCTTAGTCTAGTAGATTCCATTATTCACATTGTATCCTAGATTAAACTTGTTCTGCAGTACTAATAAAATCGTAAATCAATAAAAATATATTATTGCTTATAAACTGTAGCGTAAAAATTATGAATAATGAGAAGACGATACATTGTATATAATTTGCATTTAAATTTATCATTTACTTTTTTTGGCAGCATACTATTTTTTAATTAATTTTATTCGTGTATACATATTTAATTTGAAGCTGCGCTCGCGCAAACGGTCACACCACAAAACATATCAAAAGTTAATATATTTACATTGCACATATACTGTGTACGTATAGTGTTTAGAAAACGACGGTCGTGGTTCTTCCAATTTATTTTATTTACCCCCAAATATAACTAAGGGATTTTAAGATAAAATTACATTTACAAACAAAACAGGAAGGTAAAGCTGTAATAAAAGTAGTGAATCATTATTTTTTAAATGATGTATGCAAACTCATTTTTGTTACTCGATTAAGTAAATTATTTAAATTTAATAAGGACTATATAATCTCATTAACGGGTACCTTTACGTTAAAATTACTTCAGTGGTGCATGACTTTTTCGTTTTTACTACGAAATAAATAAAATGAATAAGATAACTCAGATCATTTTGAATGAATGTCAATGTTGCGGTAATGTAGATCGTTAACATTGCATTACAATACTTACGATGATTTATCTTCATATTTTACACACATCAATATCTACAACATGGTTATGAAATGTTACGTGGTATGTAATATCAATGTATCACATCCAATGATTCTGAACATAATATCTCTTGCATGAGGGTCCTGTAAAAGGACCCTTTCCCACCTAAAGATTGTGACTGTTTTTAAAATTCTCAAAATAACTATGTCGTATTGTGTTATAAGCGATAGAATATATATATATATCCCAATTAAAATATATAAGCGTATTGTTAAGTGAGTTATATTTTATTTTAAAACGTTAGTGTAATAATTATATGTCATATGCGAATGACAACAAAGAAAATTGTAAAAAACAATTTTTGGATAACTTGCATTGAGCCACATTTGTTAAATTATTCTTTCCAAACAAAAAAGAGGTCAATTAAGCCCTGAATGGTTATAAAGAATGATCTTTAAACTTTGAATTCTATTATACAAATTATACAACATCGTGTACTTACAAATGCCTTGCCAAACAAATGTTATCTTCCTATTTTTATGATAGGCTGATATCCTATATGTATGAATATATAGCAGAGCACCATATTAATAAATGTGTCGTTAGATTGCTTTGATCGCAATGCTCGATTTGTGTGCTTTAAATATTTAACAATTTCAACAGAAAAAAGTTTATACATAAAATATTGCATGTATATATATTAAAGACAATTTCAATGGTAAAGCTTATTTTCCCGATTCCGGTAGACCGAGTGGCTTTCGTGTTTGATTCTTCTTTTTTACACAGTGTGATAAACTTCCAATTATAGTTTTAGACACAATAATGATCATTTAAGATAACATTTGTTTTATTTAACGTATTGCACAAGTATGGTTCGGTGGCTTCAGTACTATTATATTACTCATTATTTCCAAAAGGAGAGGAAAACCATAAATCTGTCATAAAACTTGGTCGGAAATTACTTAAAAGGGGGGGGGATACTGCATTTGTTCCCATTTGTATGGCTTTGGCAGCTACGTTCGAAATACAGCTTGAATGAACATATACTTTTTAGTTGGATTATGTATGTTTGGTATGTTTTGTAGACGAAAAGGTTCAAATGCTTAGGTGGCACGGGACTGTCTAGATGAAAAAGTTCCAAACTAGCCTCAACTGTATGGTTATTACTTTTACATGTACTGAAGTATCTTACCGTCTATAAAGGGAGTGGAAAAACAGCCGTAGACGTGGTGACAAGGCAAGCAGTCACAGAAATAGAATGCCATACTACTTAGTAGTTTTCTTCGTAATAACCAGCAGGGCATTCTACATATTGCAATGTGAAGTTTTATATCTGTTATAATTTAATCAAGTTTATATTAAATAATGGGGCATCAACAAGTAAGATAGCAAGATAATATCCAAAGATTTTTCATTAAACGATATCCTTCATAGGACACTTTCAATAAATACTTTTTAATACAAAGAAAGAACAAAATATATTTATATGAATAACGAAAATATGTTTATTGCTGACAATATATATGACTTGCAACGTATGATTTAGGTTCAAATGTGACCATATATATGATTATTAAGCCATAAGTAACATATATCTTATTTCACACAATCTTTACGATATATATGTATAGGACTTCCTCTGAATGATCTCCTTAATTACAAAAAATATATGTAAAACGAAAACACTCATTGACAATCCCCAGATTGTCTCTCAAGGGTTAACGAAAAAAAATTTCTGATCATATTGTAATTCAATGTACATAGTTTGGCATATTTCATTGAGATTGTCTGCTTTTAAATTGATAATTTTTTTCTGAAAACGATAAAATGAATGTGCTCCTTGTTCTAGAGTTGTAAATTTTAAAATATTGCTATACCTTTGCAATGGTTTCCCTACTTGTAAAATTTGATCAAACATCGTGATGTACTGTCTGTAAGGGTCCTGAAATCCTTTTTAAAAGATATTTTTATTTATAGGTTTTACTACACCAGCAAGTTATTTGTTAAACTCTTTTAAGCATTCAATTAAATAAAAACATAACATAATGCAAAAAACACCCACCACATAAGATAAACGTACCTTGTAGTGTAAATACTTCGGTATACAAGCGATAGAATGTGAAAGCTAACCCATGAAAAGACTTCAGGTACTTGTTTTACATAGCAGTTTGTTGAAAAATAGTAGTGAAACTGGTTATTTTATATCTAATATATCTATTTAAAGCATTGAGGAAATTTTGTAAATGGTTAAAATGGATCAACTATAAAGTTGTTTAGTGGTTATATACTATTTACGTCTTTTTTTGTAAATATGATAGTTGTTATTTTAAGATTCTTTTAATATCTGAAACAAAAAATGGTTTTTATTAAATATGTACATGTACTCAAATGTATGGATATTTGATATAAAAGTTGTTTCAAGCCGGGCTTATTGCATAAGCAATGGTCGGACTATAGCTACAACCTTAAGCTGAAGGTCACATATTGAACAACAGCTGAAATAGTTACTCGCGAAAAAGGTATTGCCAGCTTATCAGAGAATGTAGAATGTATAGAACGTTCGTCAGATGAAGTTTACATCTGATGTATATCTTTACAGCACATAGTAATTTTCTTTTTGGTTACTCAGTACTACCATTATCAGCCTGGCGTATTTGAAAATCACTTAAAGTGAGCCAATTGATTAGCGGGTTCAAATCCCGATTAAAAATACATGTTTAAAGAACGTTTTGTTTAATTTACTAGATTAAATGTGTCAATAAAATTGTGATGAAATAGAATGTGGTATGATACAATCGACAACTTGCGACAAATATCACAATTCAAACTCGAACTAACAATCTGCAAAATGTACATATTCTTCACTGTAGTACATGAGAAATTATCTCATATAAAACAACGTCTGTAAAAACGAGTTTTTATTGTCACCATGTATTTTTATCCGCCATACATACACCAGAACAGAAAAAATTCGGGTTTTTCCCAATGATAGTTTCAATTTTTCAAAAGTTCATTATTTCAATTGACACCCCGTTGTTTTAACATGGGTAGCTCAGGATACAATGAATATTGTTTAATTCTTTGTTAAACAATTTAATACAAAAATACAAACGCATTTATTCACATTTTGCATTTATTCGATTTTTGAAATTCAAATGTAATGTAAAGCAGGTAATAATGTTTTTAACAAATCATAAGCAAATAATATAATCTGAAAGTTTCACACCAATTATTTCATTCTGTTAACGTCCTTTCAGTTTGCAGTAATATCTTCATAAACGTCATCACGAGTTGTCCGTCTACCATTAGATTTAGGGGATCGCCAGCAAAGACATACTTCTCGAATAATTACCAATATTAACATGACACAAAATAAAGATCCAACTGAAATAACTAAGATCGTACCAGATATTTTTACATTTTCAGGTGTTGGCTTTGAGTATTTCGTTTTATCTTCGTTTTTATGTTCATATCTAGTTGTTTCTGTACAGTATAAACAAGAGGAAATTATAACAAAAACCATAATATTTACCATATTTCTCAATACATAGTTTTCAATTTGTAAACCCGACAATACTATTATATTATTTTGTTGTTTATGTTAATCTATACCTGGTATCTGACTTCTGTCCGTTGTTTCATCCTTGGTTTCATAAGAATAGGAAGAGCTTGTTGTGTCTGTAATATAGGAATAAATAAATTCATACGGAACTTTTCATAGCATTATTGACTGTTGCATAATAAAATGAACTGTTTGATATGTTAATCTGAAATGTTCAGAATGTAGAATTTCATTCTATATTACGACAGGTATAGATAATCTCTTCAGTAGCCGATATTCCAAAAGAGCATGGCATCGAATTGAGAGAAAACGTTTTTAATTTTATTTTTCCATTTTCATTTTCACATTGCTCTAGTAATACATTTTCGATTGTAAATTTTATACAATAGCATACATGCAAAATGTAGCTCGTGCCTTGTTTATATAAGAATTTAAACTTTATACGAAACCTATTAATTTGATGGGATATTGGCGCTTTTGATTGGTCGAAATATTTCTTTGGTCCCTGTATCAATTATTTTTTTTTCTGGATCTACTTTTCTCAACTGTTCTGATTTAAAACTATTTATAGAACATAAATGTCCAATCTAAACATTCAACGAACAGAATGGCAAAGTTCAGAATCATACAATAAACCCAATTGAATTAAGATAAAAATTACAACACTAAATCATTCTATTCTATTGAAAGCTGCATGTAACATTTAGCAAGGATAACCGCTTTCTTTATTGGAACTAACTCCCAGTGGAGTGAAGTGTAAGAGATGTTTGTCAATAGTTATGTACACACATGTATTCATTTTATGAAATAACTGGCGAAATTACCGATTCTTTCGTTGATATTGTTCGTGATTTGTTTGAGTTTCAAAGAGATGAAATCCCAGCACGTTACCTGATTACGTCAAACAACAAAGCACTGTTCTTCTTATTACTTTGGTTGAGATGTTACGCTACATATCATATGCTATCATCTTTATTTAACATTAGCGTAACAACAGTGAAAGAGAGACTATCATATCGTATCGTGCCTTGAAATGGCCGGGTGGCAATAAATAAAAAAATTACAAGTTGTCATGTTTTAAATTTTGTTTTTACTACCACCCGGTTAATTTAAAAATTACAAGACACTATACAATTTTAGTGAGAAGTGCGCTTCATACTGACAGATCGTTGTCGCTATTTAGTAAATGTTCATCCAACCGGAAATGCCTAATACCAATTAAAGGAACACTTTACAATTATGTGTACATTTTTGTTACAATAAAATGATACTGATAAAGTCAAAAGATCATTATTGTTTAGCATAGAGTAAGTCGTTGTACATGTAAAATCTGTAAAACTAAATAGGAAACTCGATATCTTAGGTAAATATTCTTTTATTATATTTTTGAATAGGAGGAAGGGGCATTATAACACTTTTAAAAACTGTGATAATATTTAAATATCTTCGATATCTTGTTAAGCAGATATAAATTTCATAAACAAGGAAAAGGTTTATATCTTATCATATTTTTAAGTTAAAGTTTCAATATTTAAGACGAAAATCATTCATATGTTAATTTTTACATGAACTAGTAGTTACTAACCTGCTACACGTAAAGGAGTAGTAGAAACACAACCATAGATATGATGACATGGTGAGCATTTGCATTTGTGGACACACATGTGGCCATAGTATGACGGAGGACATATATTTGTGCAGTTCTCACCAAAATAACCAACTGGACACTCTAAACATTGAAGCAGGATATTATCATTCATTTTAAAATAAATTATGTAAAGCCTTAAAGTGCATGTATCATTCAAATAATTGAAAAATGAACGGCATTGCAATGGTTAAAAGGCGTTGAAACATAGATAAAGGCATTATAGCGCTTTTCGAAAGACAATATTGCCCCTACATTACTATGTAAAAAAAACTAAGCTTATTTTGGATTTATTTTCAATAGAATGATTTCCAATATAAAGTGCAATTACTTGTAAGCCTGAAAATTATAAAATTTATACATAAAAAGCAGTTAGGGAAGCTTGAAATTTCTTTTTTAGCACTCTGATATTGATATCGATGGAGCCGTAGTTGTGATGTAATCAGTTATATAAATTTGACAACTATCAACTCAATGGTATAATTTCCTGTCAGCTTTTCCTCATGATATTAATCATTACATAACGAAAGGTATTAACATAAAACTTTTGAACAGTTTAAACTAACAGCATGTATAAAGAAAACGAAGATACTGTTATAAAAAAATTCAGTTTGATATGTCTGTGTGTAAACTTTATTTATCCACAATCCATAATAGTATCTTAGCATCTCATAAAAAATCAGAACTTTACCGAGTCATATCATGAAGTAGATTATCATGTTTCATTGCATTAGTCTATTGGGGGCAACTCAGCTTCACGATAATAAACGTTTACAAACTTCCTGATCTACTACCTGTAACTTCAGAACAGAAAATGTACAATACCTTTGCAATCGCCACCGTCTCTGTAATTATTTGTCAGACATCGTGAAATGTTGTCTGCAAGAGCCCTGAAATCCATTCCCAATGATATTATTGTCTGACTTGTATATTATTCT
Source organism: Magallana gigas (assembly GCF_902806645.1). NCBI lineage: Eukaryota > Metazoa > Mollusca > Bivalvia > Ostreida > Ostreidae > Magallana > Magallana gigas. The sequence goes on along the minus strand of NC_047566.1, from coordinate 38,540,759 downwards.
TCTAAAAACACAAACCTACATTTATTAAAATGATTTATAATAAATCCAAACATAAATGAAACATACCTTTTGTTGAAGTAATAAAAGTAACATGTCAAAAGCAATGGAATTGCAGTCGTAAATTGAAAAAGAGATGTTGAGTTCATATTTCCTTTGAAGTGGATTGATACATATGCAGAGTGATTGTGTTATGGTTCGATAAATAGGAAAATGGTTATAATTTATAATTATAAATAGCATTGAGGAAATTAAATGGATAATTGAATTCAATATGTAAAATGGTTTTTCGATGTTTACGAAGTCTTTCGAGGAGATTGTTATTGGTGTGTGAAACTTGAAGTTTGCCATCTATGTATTTTACTCAGAACTGATCATTTTAGAAAAGATTTTGAATGGGATATTCTATATTTTAAATTTGAGATTCAATTCTATATCGGTAAAATGAGTCATATTTTCAAATCCAATTTGTTCTGTGTACAGTTGTACACTATCTAGAAACTGATAAATCGGCCATATTGAAATATTACACAACAAACATGCTATCTTCAATCTTTTTGTCGGAATGGTACGTGTAAAAGAATTGTTTCAAATCGGGAAAATCCCCGAGCGATAGCTAATTGTAAAAATTTAAACCGGACATGGAATACGGATTTTAAGGAAATGTATGGGAAATGTATGATATTTGTCCAGTTTAATCCAATATTTCTTTTATGTCCGCATTTGAGAGCATCAAATTTAATCTGCTTATTAAAATTCAAAAAATTATGATAAAGCTGTAGTCACTTTCTTTTGGTACTGATGTTAGTTTTATCTATTTAAAGTCAAAATTCACAATACATGCATACATAATTCAAAATAGCAATCATAATCAACGTTTAATTTCCTTGATTTCCTTGCTAGCAAACATATATCAATTAATTCATCATAAAACACAAAGCAATTTAGTACAGTCAACAACTAATGTCACGAACCATCGCACTTACCACTAACTCATTCTCATTCATTCACTTTTATTCAATTTAGGCTTTACAGCTCAGCAGAATTAATCTTTAAACAAAACATATATCATATAAATATGCAAGTGGAACAGGAGAAAAGACAATATACTTAAAACATTTCTGTTACATCATGTTTTGTTAAGCCCCGTCCAATAAATATCTTATTCTCTTCCACCCCGTCCAATAAGTCACCTTTAGCTGTCCAATAAGTTTCAACTTATTGGACGGCTACATGTATATTTAAAGAACAAAGAAATAATGGCACAAGGTTTGCGTGAAAAGGTTTAATTCAATCCTCAAAAGTTATGAGAAACACAGAAATTCACCATGAGCGTAAGCAAAGTAAATTTACCAGTATTTCGAATTGAATTTTACATTAATGATAACATGTGCGTCTTTTTCAACGCATACTGATACTTCTGGACATTTACATGTATGCGACACTGAGGGTTGATCGGAATCTCTGTGTTTTTGGTTGTCTTCCTAATTTTTGTCCTTGTACAATGTCGCTCACGCGCTTGGTCCTTAGATGTTTGTTTATAATTTCTCAATGACACTGATCTGTGATCAGTTTTCTCAGCGATTAATTGTTCATCCACACCTGCCAAATACAGCCGAGTAGCGGCCGTAGCACGCAAGGAATGGTTAGAGAAAAATCCTTCAAATATCGCCATCTTGCACAACTTGGCGACGGTTGTTGAAGCGGATGGACACTGACTAGGGTGTCGTCATACCATTTGTTTGGACTGAAAAATTTGCTCGGAAATAAAAGGCCGATGACGACTTTCCGTTATTGGGTCTGCAAAAAGAAATGGTTGAAGCTATGTTATTATGTGTTGTTTAATTATATTAAGGTTTACAAGGAAACACTGTTTGCCTTATTTTAAATGTATAGAATAGTGAATTAATTCAAGATTACCCGAGGCTGATATACTTTTCGTACATGGATACAATATATCTCTCAGGGTATGTCGGGTTTTCATAAGCACTAACAATTTTGAAGCCGTTTTTCGACTTTTCAATCCTCCATTTACACATTTGGAAATGTCTTCTCTGTACTGCAGGTATCGCTTTCCGTCTACACGAGAGGTTTTCAAGATCAATTGAGAATGTTCTCCAATGCGCAGATTTCTATGTTCTTGGCCAGCTCGCAAAGCAAAGTTTAGTCCAACCAAATAAACAAATCGTATCAAGAAGTTGCTGTGCGTTAGCGCTACCAAGAATATTCCTTTCCAAAAGTATGTTTTCTTGTTCTTCTGTGATAATGAGGGCCTGTTTTTTGTTGATCCCTAAACCAAGTTTGGATAGCTCTTTCGTTTTTGAGTCTAGAACAATACGAAAATCGGAAAAAATCGGCGTCATTAAGAAGGGAATGAATTTGCCATTTGTGCGTTAATGGTGTTGTATTGAAACAATTATTTCATAAAGCGTATTTGGTTTGTAATTTGTACCTTTCAATGTTTTCAACTCAGTTACAGATGAAGACAGTCGGTCATTAAGTTTTTTGTCATTTCCAAGACCGGTTTTTGTATTCTTCTTTCAGCTTATCATGACGCAAAGCCGCATAGCCTATTTAGCTTTATTTCTTGTATTGCACTTTCCTTGAGATTCTTTAATTCCACATCTGACAAAGGGGCCAAAAATCTAGGTGTTTTCTGCTCACCTGACTCGGCTGTATTTATCTCAGCATCTTGTGAAGTTTTCACGAGCATTTCGTCGGAGTCGTCAAAACCTGATATATCCGAGGAGTATTCTCTGGACTTCACTGTCAAAAAATTTAAATCAAAATGATTTCGTCCAGTATATCGTTAGAATCACTCAAGTTTTGTTCACAAAATGAACTCTTTGTTACGAACTCGTAGTCCGACATGCTAACTATCTGACTGGTCACTAAATGAATGGTTCGAATTTTTACTCACAAACTGTGCATGCTCAGGGACTAGTATTTATCTAAATGCAACACTCTAAGGCCAAGCAAGTGGATCTATATGTTTTCTATTTATAACAAAAGAAATTCCATTTCAACGTACATTTTGCACGATAAACAAAAAAAAGCAGCACACAGTAGGCGAACATATTGGACAGTGCCAGGTAAGGTCAGTGAGGCGTAACATTTGAACGGATTCAAATATTAGCCTCAAACTGCCAATTATGTTAGAAATAAGACAATCCTCGGTGTTTCGCGCCTCGGACTGTCTAATATCTAACACAATAGACAGTTTTTGGCTTATAACCAATACTTAAATTAAAAGATATGTAACAAAATGTACATATGATTCACCGTAGTATTTCACAACCCCTCTGATGACTTCTTATAAATTCTTCAACAAAACTCAAATGAAACTCTGGACAACGAGATTAAAATTTCAGTCAATTTGCTTATCTCAGTTTCATTTTATTCTTTCATGAATATTCATGTGATTTTAACATAACGCTTTCAATGAATTTATCAACTTTGGACCACAAATACTTGAAGCAGCAATTGTTTAATATTAGATAAAGCATCATAAAACATTTTTATTAAATGCATTATAAAAACTACAGCAACTCATTACGTTGCATTAATAAACTGACAAACATACTTACATGTTAATACAATATTTTGCCTTCAATCATAAAATAATATACAAACTCCATCAAATCCAAGTGCAACGGAATCTTTTTTTCAAGGTTTTTTTTTTTTTTAAAACAACACATAACTGCACTTCATCTGGTTCTCCGATAAAACACAGTGTGGTTTGATAAAATCAACAACTGCTTTTAAAGTAAACCGAAACTAACAAATTGTTACAGCAAAATGCACATTTGCAATGTTAAGCATTTAAAGGGGCATGGTCACGATTTTGGACAACAATTATTTTTCCGATTTGAATATTTACAATGCTCCAGAAAGGCATTTTTGATAGGCAACCGAAATTTGAGTGTTATTTGTTGAATTATAATTATCACTTACAGAGCTTGAAATTCTTCGTAAAAACAAAGTGTTTGTTTACATTTTGAACGTTGAAGTAAAAATTTCAGTTTTAAACCTTAAACAAATGTGTTAAACGCTAGAAACTGTTTATATATGCTTAAAATAAATGAAAAGATAGAGAAATAAGCTAGGAAAATATTTTTTACTGGTACAAAATCAGGGCACGAGCCTTGTTTCCATGACAAAGAATTGTGAGCTCTGTATCTTGCTTATAACTCTACGAATGACTGTCAAATTTTATTTGATCATTAGAAATGCATTTCTAAAGCATTGTAAATAATAAAAACATGTTTACTTAAAACATAATATCAGTAGAAGAAATTTATTAACATAAATTATATGTAATTTCCTCTGTCAGCTGACTTGGTAGTCGGGGTGACCAGGATCCGCCATTTTCTTCAACAAGGTAAACACTGCCTTTCATTTATTTTCATTTAGAGTATATATTCAACACCTTCACATATATCCGTAGATGTACATGTGCACGTTTTATTGCTTACTTTTGTAAATTGTACGTATTCTTTTTTAGCACTAAATATATATGTTCTTTCTCGGGGTAAGTGTGACAACCTTTTGCAGATTTTTAACAAAATTTGACGGATATCTTATATAAAATTCTCTTCGAAATGATGGTTTGCCATTTTTCACTATTACTGTTGCCTAGATAATTTTATATTACTTATTTCATCATATACTGACGTTCACCGAAAACACATGGTGTGGAACGCTCGTACATCGCTAAGATTTGTCTACTAGTATATCATACTCCATCATTTGGATCCATAAAAGAGAATAGATATTAACAGCTCTGGTATAGCTTCAGCTTGGTGTCGATGCTATACTATGAATACTTCAAGATGTTGTTCATTTCTCTAAAAACACTCTTGGCCTTGCCCAATCTGCTGTGAATGTCCTCCTTTTTAGTCGCCCTCTGGTTTGAGATATGTGGTTCTCCGGCATATACTAAGAATATTCTGGCTTGAGAAGATTACGAATAAAACCTACTGAACAGATGCCATCAAGAGGACGTATTAATCATCAGTACAAACGCCGATGGATATGAAAAGGACATGTCTTACGAAAATAACACACTGTTTTGTACCCTAAAGGGCAAGCCTAAGAGAAAGAGGAGGCCGTCAGAAATATCATGAAGAAGAACAGTTGAAATGGAGATGTAAAGGCACTCTTCTTGAGGATCATTAACCTGCCTGCCCCAGGATAGGCAAAAGTGGAGTAAATGTGTCGCTGTCCTTCACACCGCGGTGTGTAAAGGATGAGATAATGAAAATGATGATGACATTCGAAGTGAGGATGTAAAAATTTTCAGTATTTGAGAGATTATAAGTATTCATATGGAATATCTAAAGCAAAATTAATCATAAACTAATAGAAATTCATTTTAAATCACGGATTATGTTTTGTTAATGATAAAAATCAATTAAAAATTTGTAAGTACACGTTATTTCGATCAATAGTTTTGAATCGAATAAGAAGCTCCTGTACAACGATTTTTATTTCATTTTGTTTATATACATGCATTTCTATATTTCAGCAATATCTGCATAAACATCCTCAATAGTCCGTATGCCAGTAGGCAGAGGAGATCGGCCACATAAGCATAGTTCTCGAATAATTACAAATATTAAAATGAAGCATAATATAGATCCTATGAAAATAACTATGATTCTACCAGAAAAGTTTGATATATTTCCTGATGCTTGCTTTTTGTCTTCTATTTTATCTTGACTTTCGTGATCATCGTTAGTTGCATCTTTGTCAGTGAAAATATAAGAGGATATATAAACAATCATATATTTTATTTTGTTTACTTTATTCAGTAGACCACTTTATCTGACGATATACTTCCTAGAACACTAATAAAACAATTTACAACGCATCAAATTCTTAAGTTATAACATATGTAGAGACTAACCTAGAGTATGATAAATTGGTAAATAAAACATGCTACTGGTTGCTATTGTAATCAGTAAAATATAAACTTGATAAATAATAGGTACAAATCTAGCCTCAGTCGTATGATTTAATCTTTTATAATTACTGAGACTGCCTTACCTTCTATAAGAGTAGAAGAACAGCCGTAGACGTGATGACAAGGCAAACAGTCACATTCCTGGAAACACAAAATGCCATAATGTGCTGAGCAGTTTTCACCGTAATAACCAGCAGGGCATTCTACATATTGCAGTGTGAAGTTTATACCTTTTATAATCGTTTTCGTATGAATAGCTTACTAGATAGTGTAGGATTGTCAAGTAAAATCATGATAACATCCATTAGTTAGGTACTAGTTGATAAACTGATAGGTTTATACTTCACATAATTTAAAAATGAACAATGAACGTGTGCAGGAAATAGCAAATAAATATTCCAAAACAATTATCTTTGGGAAACTACCATTCTTTGTTTACTACAAAACATACACATAGAACCATTTTCATGAATGAAGAAAATGAATTTACCTTTACATATTAATCATGAATTGCGTTTTATGATATAGGTAATAAAATGATTCTATATATTCTAATTAAAATTACATTTATGATATGCTTCAAATCAATCGCTATACAACGATATTATTATAACACGAAAATAAGCAATTTTAATAGACACAATTTATGCAAGTATCTTTATGTCTGACGTTTCGATAATCACTGCAATTACAAAATAATAGTCAGAATAGTCAACCAACACTAATGGGGAAATAAAAACAAAAAATGTAATATATATACATATACATTATAAAAACAGATGCATCTGTGTGATAAAATGAGTTTTCTCATCCACACACCCTCTTCAGATTGATTGTATCTCATGGATTTGAAAGTACAAAAAAATCTGGAATCATAATGTAACTGAATGTAATAGTCTAGCACGTTTTGTAATGATGATTTGAAGTTAATTGTTATATATTTATGAATATGCCTCCTTACATGAACCTATAGAAAAGCGAAAACGTTCAATTCTGTGTGAACCTTTTTTTTGACGTCTCAATGATAACTGCACGCGCTTTTCGCTTGACGGTTGCAATATTGTAAACGTAACAACACCTTTATATCAATGATTTTAAACAAGTTTCCATTCTCAACCGTATATATAAGTAATAAACAGCAATTGTAAAACGTTCATCGGGACATGAACTTGGTTTGTACCTGATCAAATCTTCTAAGAAGCCCTGGGGGCGTCACAGGATTTGATCAAGCGATCAACCAAGTTCATATCTCCGTTAATTTTTTGAATGTCTGTTTATTTCTTGAATAGGAACAAAATAATATTCATAGTTTGTACGCTCTCTGTTCTACTCCCGTAAGTTTTAAAATATAGAGGAAATGATCTCCCTTTACAATCGTTCCCATGTCTGTAAAAATTGGCCGAACACTCGTAAGTGCTGTTTGCTAAAGCCCTGAAACCCATTCTAAGAGATAAACTTATTATTATTCGAGTTAACACAACAACGTATTTCTAAAATACACACACATATTCATCCAAAACCATACTTTGAATACATGTTGTCTTTAGCAATGAATCGATACATAGAATTATACTTAATCTGTCAATGTTGATTATTACATATCTATGTAAATATCATTAAGGAAATTTTATGAGCGTATGAATGGTTACATCAACAAAATGTGACGTGGTTATGCAATGTTTACGACAGCATTAATTGAGGAAATAATCATGTTTTTTTCAAGATTTTTGATTTTTACAACTAAAATAAACCAAAAATTATTCTACGGATGAAAAAAATTTTTTTTTGAGATGAGCACAGGTAACCACATATTGTTAACATGAGAATTTAATGCTCGATTCGTGTGTAATTCATGCACTTAAATTATTGAACTATAAATATAAACATTTTTAACATATTTCATGTACATTTACATGTTACAGGTATAAACGACAATTTCAATAAGGTAAGGCTTATTTCCCCACTAAAGTAAAAGACGACTAGCATTACAGAAAAAATATAATGATGTCACCTAATTGCATCCTACATGCACTTAGTGTAGCAGCCATGATATTTATAGTGAGGTTTTACATGTTTCACCACTGAGGCTACTTTAAGAACTTTTTTTTTATTTCAACACAACTTTGTAGTAATTCAACAATTCAACAACTACAGTGTCCCAATCACTAAGTATCAACATAAACAGTTCTACAGGGTGTTAAGTCAAAAAAAAAATAAAGGAGATAAAAATGTGACAAAATAAGTATAGAGACAAAACATTGAACAGCCAGCGGCCTTAATGATTATAATTTATGGGAAATAAAAAAAGTAGTTAAAATACACCTCCAAATATCCAAAAATAATCTCGTATATGACTCTCACATTACATGACACGCAGCATTAGAAGGGGGAAGTGGGCAGGGAGGGGTGACTCGCCATGCCCCTCCTCCTTCCCACTTTTTCTCACAACAAGGAGAATTCTTAATATTACATTAAAAATTTGAATTATGAAGTACTTATCTCACTTCACCCATAAAGTACTTGTATATATAAAAATGTAAATTGTAGTGAAATTAACAAAATTAACATATTATAAAATTAAGAAGTCTTAGGAACTATGCTGTCCATTTCCAACCCCACATCTTGCACGGTCGGGTTTTTTTTTTTAGATATCTTTTCTTTTTTGCTTGCAAAGATGTAAAGATTTCGGATAAGTTTGCCTCCCCATTTAAAAAAAAAAGATGAAACGAATTTGGTGTAATTACTGACCATACGACTCGGATTTATTGGAACTATTTTTATTAACACGATCTTAAACAATTGATAAAATAGTTGTATTTATGTGCAGCATAAAGGAATTCATACCATCTTGTTATTTGTCCGGATTATCATCAACTGTTAGGTATTCGGTTTTTTTAGTTTCCGGAATTTATTGAGCCAGATACATTTATTTGTTTATTACTCACCATTTAGGATTTCGAACAAGCATGCTTTAATTTACAAAAGAAAAAATGTTGTTTGTACGGCCCAGTCGATTACTTGTTGTAACTGTCAACAGAAAAACTGATTTTTCGCTCTTTATTCTTCAATTAATGTAAGTATATATAGGCACTGAATACAAAGCGGGTTGAACTATCTAACTTTTACCCTCCGCAGAGACCTCTGTCTGCATTCTGTTTACAAGATGCAGCATTGTGTTATAATTCTGGGATATTCATTTGTATGCCGTTTGGAGCAGTTTATCGCGAGGAGTAATCCCGTTGCGTATCTAATAACTTTAATTTAAGCACAGAGGAAGTTGCTGTTCGTTTTGTTACTATTTGGGTACAACATGTTTCAATTCTAGGGTGGATGAATTAAACCCACGGATGTCCAGCTACCTTCTGAATGTAGATGGCACATTTTTTTTTTGTCTGACAGGGGTTTGGTCTAAAGAGAGCCAGTAGCTGGTTTATCTCCCAGATGGGGTCCATTTGAATGACAAGGGGAACATAAAGTATTATAACAATTTGCGGGCCAGTATTGTGTCTTGCCTAAAATCCATAGACAATGGTGGGTAGTTAGGTTATGCAATGTACATGGACTGAGGCTCATAGATCTAGATTAAATAATGTTGCTGATTTGCTTGTTTACAAATGAATGAAACAAATTAAATTTGTTAGGCTTTCTAGAATATATTTTTGTTTTAACATTGTCATATAACGAGTCATCAAAACTTTTCTCGGAGAGAACGTCTGTGGAGACTTATGATAAATATATCATGAAGAAAACTACTTTAAGTTAAAAGTATATAGTTTTAACAAAGTTAGCTTATGCTACAATGTATATATTTTTTCTTGTCGAATAGTTGTATATAGAAAAAGATACAAATTTATTTATTCATTTTGTTTCTAAATAATATTAAGCAGGTATTAATGTGAATAATGTGCTTAGTTCTTTTTTCTGTTAGCGTTCTTTCATTTTGCTTTTTAGCACTATCTGCATAAACGTCATCACGGGATTTTTGTCTGCAAAAAGGCTGAGGGGTATTTCTAGAATAATTACTAAAAATAACATAATACCAACCAAAAAACTAAGGTCCTACCAGACATTTTCATATTTCCAAATGTTTGCTCTGAGCATTTCGCTTTATCTAAGCTTTTATATCAATAATTAGTAGTTTCTATAAAAAAAAAGATTGGTAACAAAAAATAATATTTACTATATTTGGTGTGAAAATTATTTCTTTTTTTTTTATAAAGCCACACGATACTTAGCGCCAATAAGTCTTTTTGGTGTTTACGTTAATCTTTACCTGGTACATGTATTTGATTTTTGTCCGTTTTTTCGTCTTTGGTGTCATAAGAATAGCTTGTTGTTTCTGTAAAATATAAATAAATAAATTTTAACGGAACTTTTAATAGGATAAATGACTGTTGCATGATAAGATGAAATGTTGGATAAGTTAATCTAAAATGCTAAGAATGTAAAATTCCAATGACCATTCTACAATATGACAGATACAGCATGGTTATCTCACCAGTAGCCGATATTCAAAGTACATATTAATGTTGGTATTAATGTGTATTGAAGTACAGATGAGTATAATTTTAAAGATACTTTCACCAGTTTAGAATTTTTAAATTTCACAATATCTAACCAAAAATACGCCTTAAACAATTTTTGGAAAAGCAACAATTTTAAAATCCCCAGCGTGATTCGAACTCTAAACTTACAGATTTGTAGAGAAACCTTCAACTCGCTAAGCTACGCCGTTAGGCAATAATTTTGGGAATAAAATTATTTATGAAATTGCACTTGATTTGATTGTTTATTTAGATGAATAGTGCGGCACAATATGGAGGTGTCTCATGCCACCTTAAAGTAGCATGACAACGAATTGAGAGAAAACGTTTTGAATTTTATGTTTCAATTTTTACTTTTACATTGCTAATTCAATATATTTTAAGTTATAAATCCTATACAATAGTATACTTGTAAAATGTTGCCCGTGCCTTGTTTATATAACAATAAAATATTAACTTTAAACAAAACATTTATAATTATATCTTATGCATATATATTATTTTTACTTAAAAGCGTTTAATACCAATAAAAGGGATGCTTTTATAATTCAATACTTTGATACGATAAAATGATAAGAATAAAGTCAAGAGATCATTATAGTTTAACATGGAGTAAGTTGCTGTACAAATAAAATCTGTAAAACTGAATAAGAAGCTCGATATCTAAGGGAAATAACCTTTCATTTTCTTGTTGGATTGAAGGGGAAAGCGATATAATTTTTTTAAAAGCTATAATAATTTTATTGCCTAAACCTCTTCTTTAGCAGACAATAATTTCACAATCAAAGAAAAAGCTTTTTTCTGACCATATTTTTCAGTTAAAATTTCAACATTTTGGGAGAAAATGATTGATTTGTTCTTTTTCACATGTACTAAGAGCTACTAACCTGCTACATATTTAAGGGTAGAAGACACACAACCGTAGATATGATGGCATGGTGAGCATTCGCATTTGTTGACACACCAATGGCCATAGTATGACGGAGGACATATATTTGTGCAGTTGTCACCAAAATAACCAGCTGGACACTCTAAACATTGAAACAGTATCTTTTCATTCATATATAAAGCCTTAAAGTATCATTCAAGTAATTGAAAAACGAACGGTATTGAAACCGTTAAAATGCGTTGAAACACAAATAAAGGCTTTATAGCGCCTTCCCGAAAGACGATACATGTTTATCGCCGACATTACTATTAAAAAAACAAAATCTATTTTGAATTTACTTTCAATAGAACGACTGCCAATATAAAGTGCAATAACTCGTTAGCCTGAAAATTGTAAAATCAATATATAAAAAGCATGCAGTCAGGTATACTTAAACTTTCTTTTTCAGCACTGTTATATATATATATCGATGGAGACGTACTTGTGATAACATGGAGCCAGTTATATAAATTTGACAACTATCAACTTAAAAGTATACTTTCATGTCACTTTTCTCTTGTAATATTAATTATTGCATAACAAAGGGTATTAACATAGAATTTAAAACAGTTTAAACCAACAACAAACATAAAAGAAAACTTTCATTAAAAAAACATCAAATGTATTTTTTTTTATCCACACACACTATATTAATAGTATCTAAGCATCAAAGATAAAAAATCAGAACTTTAACGAGCCTTATCATAAAGTAGATTATCATGTTTCATTTTACTAAACTATTTATGGTGACTCAGCTTCACGGGGATTAAAATTTACATGCTGTCTTATCTACTACATGTAACTTCTAAATAGAAAATTTACAATACCTATGCAATCGTCACCATCTCTATAATAATTTGTCAGACATCGTGAAGTGCTGTCTGCAAGAGCCCTGAAATCCATTCCCAGTGATATTTTTATCTGATTTAATACATTATTTCTTAAAAAACAAAACATGAATGAAATAATTAAAGCTGCTTGGTCCGATTTTCTATCAAATTTTATGCACGCTTTTAAACGATGGCTTTGCTTAGTATATGTATAATAATAGACATTGCAGTAGTTTTACCCGTCAATTATACCAAAATTTAATGAAGAAAAATACTTACAAAATTTGCTATCAAAACAAACGACATTAAAAGGTACCGCGTTATTTCGCCTCATGTTAAATTTCACCCCCGACGACGATACGGGTATGGTTGTATTACGAATTTGACATCGCTTTAAATAAAGGTCGAAATGATCAGACAAATTACAAATAAATATGTGTACGTTTTGTTCGCTCATATTTCTGAAGTCTGCTTTCTTTACAATCGATGCATAGCATGCGGGTTGAATAACCCCAATCATTCGGGGGACGAAACCAAGCGGTTTCATTTTCTAAACATTCCCGTGATGCATTTTGGTTTGTTTTTTCGTTTGCCCAAAAAGAAATTATTTTTATTTACTTTGAATATTTCTAACTTTGAAAGGAGACTGATTCTGCTGGTGTAAATAGGAGAAGGTCCATAACTTATTATGATGAATGATTTGTATGGAAAAAAATTTGATACTGTAATAACAAAAAAATCGGACCAAGCAGCTTAAAAAAAATTAAAATGAAATGCAAACATAAATAAAAGTACCTTTTGTTGAAGTAATCATTGTAAATTGTGAACAGCAATGGGATTACAGTCGTAAATTGAAAAACAGATTTTGAGTACATATTTTAATTTAAAGTGTGTCGATACATATGCAATCTGATTGTGTTATATCTAGATAAATAGGGAAATGATTATAATTTATAATTAGAAAAAGCGTTGAGGAATTCAAATTGATTAATTCATTAAAAATGTAAAGCGGTTATGTTTCCGAATTCTTTCGAGGAAATAATTAATGATATATCAAGACTTGAAGTTTGTCATCTTTTGTTATTTTATTCAGAACTGATTTTTTCGGGATAAAATTTGAATGGGGTATTTAAGATTCTAAATGTTTAATACATTTATGCATTGTTAAAATGAATCATATCTTTTAGTTCCAGTGTTATCTTGAGTACAGTTGAACATTTACAAAGTACTAGGTACTCGGCCCTATTGAACAGTTATCTTCAATATGTTTGTCGGAATAATTCGTGTAGACGAATGTTTTCTAATTGATAAAATTCACGAGCGATACATAATTGAAAAAAATTAAACCGGACTTGGAATACGGATTTTCGGGAAATACATGGGGTTTTGTCCTGTTTAATCTTATATATTTCTTTTATGTCCGCATTTAAGTGCATGTACTGAAATTCAAAAAACAATTTTAATCTGATTATTCAAATAAAAGAAGATTAAAATTATAAAAAGGCTCTGGTCACTTTCTTTTTTTAATCGTTCTTAATTAAAATCACGATTCATAATGCGTGCATACACATATATATAAATCATATATAGCAATCGCATGTAAACGTTTATTATTTTGCTGCAAACATATGTCACTTAATTTATGATAAAACAAAATGCGGTTTTGGTTATTTAACAACTAGCGACTTATGTTAAGATTAACTATCACATTTACCAGTAACAAACTATAATTACTGTTACATATTCTTCATCGTAGTATATCAGTCCCTTTGACAACTTCTTTCATTTTCTTCAACAAAACTGAACGGAAACCCTGGACAAGAACTCTGGTCAAGGTAAACATTCGTTCGTTTGTTATCATTGAAGTTACTTATTTCAGCTTCACTTTGGATCAAGTTAAAAACTTGAAGCTTAAACTTAAAGGGTAAAATTTGTATTGGAACTACATTTTGCCCAAGAATTTAATCTTAACGCATGTATTCCCAGCAACATGCAAACAAGCTTGCCACCCGCTTTCAGTACTTTTAGTACTTTGATATTTCATATGCATATAACCAACCATCTTCTGGCGTCCTGTAATAATAGTGTACACACTTTTTAAATCAAGAACAGATTTACTTTCATAATGTCATCGTTCTCCGACTGAATATTATATTAGTTACGATTTAAATTCTATTATTTGTGGTGGCCCATGAACAGAAATATAGTTTCACTTCATACTGCTCTAATATTTTCCTTTTCACCAATGTCTGTATAGATGTCGTTAAGGGTTGCCCGTCGGCCAGTAGGCCCAGGAAATCGGCAGCATAAAGAAAATTCTCGAATAATTGCAAATATTAATATAAAACTCAATACAGCTCCAACATATATAATTACATTCCTACCAGAATTGGTCTTGTATTCTGGTGTTTGGTTTGTACAGTTTACTCTATCTTTGTTTCCATTTTCGTAGTTGGTTAACTCTGTAAAAAAAAAAACAACTTGTATATAATGATCATCGTTTAATTTGTAAAGATGTAGAGTCAGTTTAGAAATTAGAGTGTCAGAACGTTTAATTCAAAGAATGTTTAAATGTTCATTTGTAAATGTACCTTGCATTTTTGTGGTTTTCTTTACTTTGTCTTTGATCTCATATTCATGTGTTGTTGTTTCTAGAATATTTTAATTAAGTTGTTTACTTTTATTGTTAAATACAACCCTTTTAGTGACGGTCAGACTAACATATGATATAAACAATCCTATGAAATTTTAAGGTATATTAAAACATTTCTAAAACTTTAACTACACAAATTAATTTCCTCTTTAAAATATATCTTTTTGATATAATATATGCAAAATAATTACAAATAAGATGAGGTTTTTTGTTATAATTATATTAGATTTATATATGCTAGATTTATTTTAAATGTTAGCCATTATTTTTAAATGAGTTTATGAACTGAGTGGGAGAAAATTGCCAAATATTTTGATCCACGATTAATAAACAAACTTATGTAATATTTTTATGTTTACTTAGAGTACTTAGTTTCTCTCCAGCTACACTAGAAATAGTAAGACAGCCATAGACATGATGACAAGGTGAACAATTGCACTTTTGGAGACACAAAATGCCATAATATGATGCTGGACATACAGCTGAGCAGTTGACTCCATGATACCCAGACGGACATTCTAAACATAAAAATATAACGTTTAAATCTGAAATAAATGAAAAAAAAAAGATGCATTGTTCCTTGAAAAAACGATATGCAGCATATTTAAAAGAGCTTTACAACTCAGAAACAGGCAAATGGTAACATGAGGTTGTGCGAAATAATGCTTGTTTAAACTGTGTTTTAAAGCAAAAAAACATAAAAACGCCTTTTAAAGTCATTATTTAGTAAACAGAAGCAACATAACATTTTCTGTAGGAACATAACAAAAAAAAAATCCATGCTTATCATTTGTTTTACAAAAGTATTAACTGGAGCTCGTAAGCGCAAACCGATGACTGATGTGAGAATACCAATTACTAGTGCTATCTTGCAAAAACTCCTTGCTTCTTTACAACATACTATATCCAATCTATACGAAAAAATTCTATTTCAAGCAATCTATTCGCAAGCCTCTAATGTTTTTTTAACTATATTTTATTTTGCAATACATCACATACACGGATAGTTTTATGAGAATCGTCGAAATTACATTCAGCTTAACCGTTTCACATCAAAATCTGCTGCATTTTAACGAATTATCTATCGTAAATGACACAATATTGATTAATTTTGTATCGTTCAGTGCCTGAAGAATTACATTTATCAAAAAGGAGTGCTTTGAAAAATCTCAGACTGCACAAAATAGTAAATACCGTCTTCCTTGGAATACGGTATAAAGAGTTGAAATAATTTGCAGTCTCCGGGTTGTGCACTTCCTCTCCTTTGTGATTGGAAGAAAATACATGCTGTGAAAATTTTCAATTTTTTCATTGGTTGAAAATATGTTCGGTGCAAGGGAGTTAATTTTCTGATTAATTTTTTCACGTACGACTTAACAAATTTTGTAGATGGTGAGAAATTTCAGCCTGCATATATACACAACAACCTCTGATAAAGTCGGTTTTAATGTTATCAATATTTTTTTTTAGGTGAAAGACCATTAAATGGTAACAACAATGTGATAAATTTTATTATATTATGCTGTAAACGGTATATTTTTCCATGCTTGTTACAAAGTATAATTCAAGATATAATGTGTGACCTTTTTATGTCATTTGAAAATAAAATATTACATTGAAAGATGTGGAGCAATTGTTAATTTTTAATAACCAGTGGTCTCTCTGGAAACATATTTTTAAAAAAAAACTAGTAATGTATTACTTTATATGTTTTAGCATCGAGAACGATCATTAATTCACTCATTTTTTTTATATCTTCCCTTCACCTGCGTAAATTTAAAACATATTACTTAACTAATATGAATATATGTACATGTATGAATGGGTGGTCAAAGGGAAAAATAGAAATTAATAACAACATTTTAAATCCTACATTTACTTTAAAACTGTTTATAAAAATAAAATGAATAAATGTGAATAAAAAAAATATTAATCTATCATTAGAAAAAATTATCTGCTAATATTTCATGATTCATTCATATTTAATGTTTGTAAATAACTTTTGTCCATAAACAAAAAATATTATACATAATATACTGCTGATATTCGGTATTTTTTTCCAAAGAAAAGTTTGTTCTTTTAATTTTTAATAATTTTGTTTGTCAGTTAATTCAATGCAGAGATCATTTAGTATCAATGTATTTTTTAACAATCTGAACAAAACGTGTATCAGAGATAACTACGAATTTGTTATCAGTGTTATTTTTTACTTTCAAGTGAATAACGGTAAGTATATTGAAAAAAGTGTGAACGAATTTCAGGCAATGACTCTCTGATTTTTATTTAGATCTGTAGCATTTTGTCTTTCCAAGGCAACAAGCAATATAGTGAGAATCTACTAAAATTCTCTCATTTTATTAATTCAGCATTTTTTAACGTTAACATCATTCGTCTCTTTTAAGTCATTAAAGATTGTAAACTGACGATTTACATTCTATGGATACAACCATCATTCACAAATTTCATTAGAATCCCTTGTAACATTGCCTACATAAATAATATGTCACTTTACATTTGATAAAAACAATATAGTTCAATACAGTCAAAAACTCGCACAAACTGTCGGTAAAAAAATGTAGGCCCAGTACCAAAATGCATTTATTATAAAGTTTAAGCAAGTAAACGGTTACGTGTATGAGTATCGGTAACTAGGAGAATATCCTAATTTGATGCTCATTGCGTCGTAATTTCTGCATTTCGCGTAATTCTACATATTGCATAAAAGTGTAGAAACAAAAGTACATGGGCTATAGACTTGTAGTTTTTAAAACTTAAAATATAGTATAAGCGTAAACAATATTGTAAGTGAATGAGAGGATAAATCAAAATCGGCTGTACACTAAATTATATAATAGATATCATATTTTACCATAAACAGTATGGTACATTGAATATGTTGAAAATATCAAATTGTTTCACTCATAAGAGTACACATGCAGATTTAAAGCTTACCTTGTAAACAAACTTGTACAAGTTTCAAACGTATCAGTAGACGTACAGGTTCAAATTATTAACCTCTCCGTTCTTCGCAAAAGCACTGGGCCCCATTTATCGCAGTAAATTGCCATAGTTCATCTCTGTAGTTATGTACTTTCCCAGAGTTAGTGCGAATACTTGCTGAATATTCAACAAAATTGAACCAAACTGGAAACCGTACACAAAAACTCTCGTCAAATTTTATAGCTCTTCGTGTTTGCTATCCTCGTTTCCTTATTAGTTTTGTTTCAAACATTTTCTTGAATATTTATAAGATCATATAATGAAGTTATCAACTCCGGATAACCATACTAATATTTTTAAATTTAGATGTAAAATTACTCATATTCATAAAAATATCTACAGCAAATCATAAACTATCATATGGTGATAGTTATGGGAGACCTTAATGCTAAAGTGGGAAAGGATAACACCGGCAAGGAGGCATGTATGGGAGCACATGGCATTGGACAATTAAATGAAAATGGAGAACGTCTACTAGACTTCTGCGAGATAAATGGACTAGTGGTCTGCAACACAATCTTTGCACACAAGGACATTCACAAGTACACATGGGTTTCGCCAGATAAGAGAACAAAGAACCAAATAGACTACATCATGATCAATAAGAGGTGGAGGAGATCAGTTATAGATGCTCGGACGTACAGAGGTGCAGATATTAACAGCGATCACATACTCTTACGTGCCAAAATACAACTTAAGTTAAAGGCAACGAGGAAAGTGCAAGGACGTAGGAAGTTTGCAGTGAATAAACTTAAACAGCTAGAGGTAAAGGAAGCCTTTAAACTGGAACTGAGGAACAGATTCTCTGCACTAGAGACCATGAATGATGAAAACAACATAGACGGAAAGTGGGATAATATCAAGGACTGTTTTACTTCCGCTGCAACTGACACATTGGGATATAGGAAAAGTGTGAAAGAAGAATGGATAACATCAGATACATGGACTCTAATATCAGAGAGAAAGAAGATCAGATCTAAAATATTAGACTGTAAAAACAACACAGAGATGGAATCCTTGTCAAAGTCTTACAGAGACAAGGACAGAGAGGTCAAGAGGAGTGCAAGACGTGACAAACGAAAACGCATAGAAGACAGTGCCTGTAGAGCTGAGGAAGCAGCAAGGACTGGAAATATCCAAGAACTCTATAAAATTACAAAAATGATGTCTGGAAAATTTACCAACAATTCAAGTGTTGTGAAAGACCATCATGGCAACATTCTTTCCAAGGACAGCGACATCATGAAAAGGTGGGCAGAACATTTTAGATCAGTTTTGAACAGAGGAGACCCATGCCAACCACCAGACATTGACAACGAAAATGTAACAGAACTTGACATTAGTGTGGAGGAAATAAGCCTAATGGAAATACAGAAAGCAATCAGGAAAATGAAAGACAACAAGGCTGCAGGAGTAGATGACATCCCAGCAGAATTACTAAAAGCAGACATTGAAGCAACATCTATTGTTATGCACAACCTTTTCCAAGATATTTGGAGAACCACCCAGATACCATCAGATTGGAAAAGTGGAATTATTATAAAACTTCCAAAAAAGGGAGATAAAACAGAATGCAACAACTGGAGGGGAATCACACTTTTACCAACAATAAGTAAAGTTTTTACCAGAGTTCTCTTGGACAGAGTAAAACACCAAGTTGATGCACAACTTAGAAAGGAGCAAGCAGGATTCAGACCAGGTAGATCATGCTGTGACCAAATCTTTGTATTACGAAACATCATAGAACAGTCAATAGAGTGGCAGTCCTCTTTATACCTCAACTTTGTTGACTTCGAGAAGGCCTTCGACAGTGTACATCGGGAAAGTTTATGGAAACTCCTAAGACTGTACGGACTACCACTGAAGATCATTAACATCATTAGAATACTACATGAAGGATTTCAGTGTAGTGTGATGGTTGACAAAGGCCAAACCGAGTGGTTCCCAGTAACATCAGGGCTGAAACAAGGCTGTATGCTATCACCTCTACTCTTTTTAGTGGCCATAGACTGGGTCATGAGGGAATCCACCAGAGACCAGAATAACGGCATTAGATGGAATATGGGAAACAAACTGGATGACCTAGATTATGCCGATGACCTATGCCTTATCTCTTCCACTCATCAGCATATTCAGGAAAAAACAACCAAACTGCACACAACATCTACAAGCCTAGGACTTAACATCAATTTAAAGAAGACCAAAATAATGAGAATAAATGCACGGAACAAGAACTCCGTACAAGTAAATGGAGAGCCTTTGGAAGATGTAGACACCTTTACATACCTGGGCAGCATTATAACAACATCAGGAGGTACGGACGAGGATATTACATCAAGAATTAATAAAGCCCGTCATGTGTTTGCCATCTTAAAACCAGTATGGACATCCTCCTATATGACCACAAGAACAAAACTCAGGATTTTCAACAGCAATGTAAAATCAGTATTGCTATATGGCTCAGAATGCTGGAAGCTCCGGAAAGACCTCACAAAGAAACTGAGAGTATTCGTAAACCGATGCTTACGGTCCATATTCAAGATCAGATGGCCAAAAGTAATATCTAATAACGAACTCAGAGATATGGCAGGTCAAGAAGACATATCCGTGGAAATCGCCAGAAGGAAGTGGAGATGGATCGGCCATGTGCTCAGAAAAGACCAGCACGACATTACCAGAGAAAGCATCTTCTGGACAGCTGATGGGAAAAGGAAAAGGGGTAGGCCTAAAACAACATGGCGAAGAACAGCAGAGAGTGAGCTGAAAAAGATAGAGCTAACA
Organism: Magallana gigas; assembly: GCF_902806645.1. NCBI lineage: Eukaryota > Metazoa > Mollusca > Bivalvia > Ostreida > Ostreidae > Magallana > Magallana gigas. The sequence goes on along the minus strand of NC_047566.1, from coordinate 38,520,061 downwards.
TGGAAAACAGTGGTGGCAAAAGCAAAGAATCGGACTGGGTGGAGAGACTGTGTGGCTGCCTTATGTGCCACCTGGCATGAAGAGGCCTAAGTAAAAGTAAGTAAGTAAATCATAAACTAAAATATTTGAATAGAAATCTAAATAAAATTTTAATAGTTTTTTTTGGTATGTAATATATTGTTTCAATAATATAAAATCAGTTCGAAATTGGTTATTACACTGTATTTACTTCTATAGTTTGTATCATTTTGGGAGTTCCTGAAAAGCACCGGATTTCATTCTACTCTCACACTGTATGTTTCAGCAATATCCTCATAAACATCATTAATGACTGTCCGTTTGCCAATAGGTTGAGGAAATTGGCAACATAACCACAACTCTCGAATTATTACAAGTATTAATATGAAGCATACTACAGATCCTATTGAAATAATTATAATTCTACCAGAGGTGGTTAATTTGTTTCCCGATGCTTGCTTTTTGCCTTCTATTTTATCCGAAGTTGTGATGTAATCGCTCGCTGTCTCTAGTAAAAATGAATGAGCGATTATATTTTTTTATTTGGCATAGTGACGACATGCACCAAAGTAATACTATAAAAATAAATATGCAAAGCATCAATTAGTAAATCGAAACATAATAAAGATTCATCAGGAGATTGGAAATTAAGCAGACCATGTTTTTGTTGATAAAATTCAATTGTCTTAATGAAGAAGTACAAAAGTAGCCTCAATCAAATGGTTACATTCTTTTACATGTAATGAGAGTATCATTACCAGAAGTGGTTAATTTGTTTCCTGATGCTTTCGTTTTGTCTTCTATTTTATCCCGAGTTGAAATATAATCGCTCGCTGTCTCTGGCGAAAAAAATGTTGTGTTTTATTTAATTATTTGTTGGTATAGCACCAAAATATTACTATAAAAACAAATATACAAAGCATCAGTTTGTTAATCATAAGATATGAAAGATTCATCAGGAGATTGGTAATTATATGTATAAGCAAACAACGTTATTGGTTGATAATATTAATTCTTAAGAAAATCGTATTGATGAACAAGTACAAAACTAGTCTCAAATTTCTGGTTATTCCTGAAACATGTACTGAGAGTGTCTTACCTTCTATAAAGGGAGAAGAGGAACAGCCGTAGACATGATGACAAGGCAAACAGTCACATTTCTGGGCACATCGAGGACCATAATATGATGGAGGACATATATCTGAGCAGTTGTCATTGTAGTAACCGGCCGGACATTCTACATATTACAATGTGAATGTTTATAATTTATAGCATACATTGACAAACAATAATCATATTATATACTTTGATAGTGGATAAAATAATACCAGAAGCTTGCATGACATAGTTTCTAAGGATTTAAACCATAAATACGTGCATACGTATTTATTGGTAAAGTTGTAAAATACCATATTGATATTAATAACTTATCATCGTCTAGAACTACAACCAACTTTTGAATTGAGATGGTGTCCTACCAGGTTGATGATTATCTAGCTACAAAATGATTTCTATTTCTTTCTCTATAAACTACTTGTTAATCTTCGAATAGTTTAATACCTTTACATTCGTTCCCATCTTTGTAATAATTGGTCGAACATTCTAATGGACTGTCTGCAAGAGCCATGAAATCCATTTTTAGTGATGTAATTGTCATTATCTTACTGTAATTAGCAAGCTGGTTGTAAAATAAACTTACAGACTGACTTAGCAAAAAACATAGCAAAATGCAAATTACAAATAATCAAAACATTCCCTTTAGAGCAATCATTGAGGTAGAGGTTCAACAACAATGGAAGTACAATTGTAAAACCAAAATCATATATTTTGTACATGATTTCTCCAACAGTTTGTTTAGACATCCTTTATCTATCTATGCTTTATCAAACATATCAATTAATTAAATATTGAGTAAATTTTGTGAATGTGTGAAAAGGATTCATAAATCAATATAAAATGGTCATGTAATGATTATGACATCATTTAAGGAAATTGTAATACTTATTTCAAAATTTCTAAATATCTAAAATTTAAAACTAATTTTCGTAAAATTTATTTTTAAAAAGTTCTAAAAGGTTCACCTTATAAAATCGTGCAGGTTTGTGCCTTTACATAAAGCATATTGATTTCTGTTCCACTTCTTGGTTTTATACCATACACAGTAAACTCTTAGTATCTTGTTCTCATAATGAATACTGATTGAGAAAATAAGGTTTCACAGTCGTTGTCCGAGCAGTATGAGTGATGGACGCTTTTTTTTACTTTATTATCTTTAAATTTTATTTTCAGTTTATTATCTATAATACGATACATGTTTTTATATGCGTTTATTTATAACCAAGAACTTATTAGCAGCTATCGCAGGTCTTGCGTAACGCGATTCCAAATGTCACAAACCCTTGACTCTTTGCGACAAATAATGCAATTAGCCCTAATTTTTCTAACAGATATAACTGGAAGAGTGATGTTTGTAGATGTAGAAGAATGTTTGCGGGGCGTTCGAACATTATCATCATTCACTGTCAGGTACATTCAACTGAACTCTTATCCGTATTAACAGCTGCATTCTTTGTATAAGGGGACGTACCTGATGGCGGGATGGCAAGGGGACGGAAAACTCTAACTGACCCACACCTATTTTTGTCTAATCTATTAACCTTTCGCCTGTATTTTTCGCAAAATTGTCACCAAATGAAACCAGTGCACACCATCTTTGCAAAGAACAAACTGAATCTACTTTGCAGTACTTCCAACAAAATTGTACCATTTCCTATTGATGTTCTGGAAAGGCAAACGCAACAGTTATTGCTCGGCTTGTTTTTTTTTTAAATGTGGCACCTGTCTCGAGTAACACAGATCAAAGTTAAATATACAAAATGCACAATTCTACATTTAAAAAAATAATAAATCGGTGTTTTTAATATGCCGCTAATTTAAAACAAAGTTTGCCCACAGATGGAATCGAACCATAGCTTAAAAAACAACTTACTAATCTGATTCAGAACCTACACTTGATGATGATATCATTCTAAAGTATAAATCACCTCCAAGTATGTTTAAAAAAGGCATTTATGAAATGGTTTAATCAGACTGGCATAAAATATTTTTGTTCATATCTAAGATTTGATAAGAATTATTAATTTAATATTCTGGTCTTACAAATGTAATAATACGCATATTTGAGAAATTTGTAATCAAATGATTCATCATTTTTGTTCATTCTTGTCTCGTATGAATTTACATTGAATTGAACTAAGTTTCAAATACTCGAGAACAATAATCATCACTTTGGACTACCAATACGTGACGCGAGTGTTTAACGTTTAGATAAATCATTATTTAGAATTATTTTTGTAATTAAAATCATTTTTTAAAAAGCAGGTCATGAAATTGCACAAAAAAATTAACAAACATAATTACATGTTATAGTATCTAGCTTTCAATTATCTGTGTAATAATTTACACATTCCAAATAAAATATATCAAATGCAAGTTCATTTTTTCTAATTTAGAATTCTTTTGAACAACACAGTACTGCACTTCACATTTTGTTCTAATACTTTCAACATCAGCAATATCTGCATCAACATCAGCTGAGACTGTGTTTATGCTAATTAGTTGAGTAAATAGGCAGCATAAGTAAATTCCTCGACTAAATATACATGTGTATGAATAAGAAATATATAACATATTCAATCGTTATTTTTATAATCCTACCAGAAATTGTTCTGTTTCCGGATGCCTGCTTGTTTTCTTCCTTTTTACTCCGAGTTTCAAAATCATCGTTTGTTGTTTCTGTTGAACAAACGGGAATTTGTTTTTAAAATTCATTAATCTATTTTACTTTATTTATCAGTTTAATGGTTTTAAAACAGTGTAGAACCAAACAATATCAACTATTAAAATGACAATGCACATATTCGCATCATAACATTTTTATGCTAATTCTTATCATGTGATTTCTTTGAGTATTTCATCACAGGTTTAAATATTTTTCAATTATTGTTTGACCTGGTAAAGAACTACTTCTAATCAATCACAAGAATGATACAATTATTTAAATCTGCCAACTCATGTGATATCAACATTATTCATTCCGAAATTCCTCCTAATCGATACACACATATGTTTGTATCAGATAATGTTTTTCATGTGTCAATCGCACACATGTATGTACAGTTAACGTCCTTAAACGATAATTAAAACAAAGGTTTTTATTAACAACAATATGTCATACAGATAATTTACAAGTATCTATTTAACACATTCTATGTCTCGAAGGTTGGTATTACAAAACCATTAACTAGAAACATTTACTTCGACTGACTAGACTTCTTAAGAAAATACACATTTTCGTTTAACACTCAAAAGCGGATTTCCATAAACCCTATGCCCACAACGAACACGCTGATTATTTCTTATCAATTACATGTAATAGTTATTCATAATTTACAAATTACACAATATATTCTGGTGTTTCAGTGATTCCTCGTGTCCTCTTAACTTTTTGAACAAGTCTCGTGGGTTTTTTTTCAGTTTTATTACAACAATCATTGTATGCATATTCCATTTAGTGTTTTTTCTTCTAAATTTGAAAATAAAAACTGCAACCCAAGTATGCCAGATCTTTGAAAAAAACAATATATTACATTTTTTCAATAAAATAAAATTAAGCTTCCAAACAATATTCAACAAACTTTAAATAGTTTATAACATATTGCGTTGACAAATTTCATTGCATCTAACAGATATGCACAATTTTGACGCAAATATTTGTTTACGTTATATAAACGCTTTAAGTTATTTTCATTCTGAAAATCAGACAAATAATTTCCCAAAAAATCACCTAAAAGTAAATACTTGTTAACAAAACTTGCTATTGGTTGATACAGTTATCATGAAATAATAGTCTTGAAAAAAAAAAAAGTACCAACATCAGTCTTATTGTAACATCTTTAATACGTACTGAGTATCTTACCTTCTATAAAGAGAGTAGAAGAACAGCCGTAGACGTGATGACAAGGCAAACAGTCACATTTTTGGGCACAAAGAAGGCCATAAAGTGGTTCAGGACATACATCTGAGCAGTTGTCATTGTAGTAACCGGCCGGACATTCTACATATTACAATGTGAATGTTTATAATGTGTAGCATACATTGACAAACAACGATCATATTAATTATAGCCTTTGATAGTGGATAAAATAATACAAAAAGTTTGTATGACATAGTCTATAAGGATTTAAACCTTACCTACGTGTATGCGTATTCATTGGTAAAGTTGAAAATACCATTTTAATATCAACAACTTATCATCGTCGAGAACTACAACTACTTCTTGAATTGAGATGATGTCTTACCAGGTTGATGATTATTTAGCTACAAAATATTTATATCCATATCTCTATACACTACTTGTTAATCTTAAAATGTACAATACCTTTGCACATGTTCCCATCTTTGTAAAAATTGGTCAAACACTCTGCAAGAGCCCTGAAATACATTTTAAGTAATGCAATCATTATTGCCTTACTGTAATTAGCAAGTTGTTTCTAAATTAAATATACGGATACATTTAAAAGAACAAAAAAACTGCAAATAACAATTTAAAACATACCGTTTTGTGCAATAGTTAAGGTATAGGGTCAACAGCAATGGAATTACAATTGTAAAACCAAAAACATGCTTCGGGGACATGATTTCTCCAAAAGTGCATTTAAATATCCTTAATCAAACATATTGCTGATTTTAATATTGAGGAAATTATGTGAATGTGTGAAAAGGACACATGAAACAATGGTAAGTGGTTATGTAATGTTAACAACATCATTTAAATAAATGTGAAGGGGATATAGATGGGGGTCGGGTTTTTTAGATGTAAATTTTAGGCTGGTCTCAAATGAAACTTTTTTTCTTAGCTGATGCTGAACAACCATCCGAGCCTCAACTCCGACCCCGCCGGCCACACATAGCAGCCCGTATGGCCCGTATGAACCGGACAGCCATGTGGATCTCCCATTTCCCAGAGCACCTCGACGACGTGGACGACCATGAGTCAGACTGTCTTCTTCCTAAACATTCTTTCGCGGTGTAAACTTAGTATTAGTGTTTGCTCTGATGTTAAATATATTTTTAGTATTCAAATATTATTTGAATTCGCCATTCTCTAACTCGCTCATTGCCAACGAGGGCGAAAGGAGCGAAAAATAAATGTTGGTGAATATTCTTTGTCACCAGTGTACATTTTCGCAGTGTTTTTATTTGTGCACTTAACAAAATGATTAAGTAAATTCCGTTATAGTTCCAGGATTGATGTAATTTACGGTCATTTTCGTTAGTTCTATCATGTTTATAGGTGTTGTTTTGATTTTTGGTTTTATGCTATATTTTTTCTAGCTGTGTCTTTCCTTTCTGTGTCCGTAACTTCCTGGTATGTGTATATATTGACCCTTGAGTCAAAGTTTGATTCTTGGTGTAACAGGTGTCTATAATAAAAATATAATCATTGATTATGAATGATCGTTCCGTTGCAATCAATAAAAATTCATTATTTTATGCAATTTCACTTCCTTACATCTGTTCATGGACATTCCCCCTGATTACACATTGAAACAGTTTGACTGACAAGTTTTCATTCGGTCAAAACTATATCAATAACTTTGAACATCAACGATACATGTTTGCAACCAGTACTTCATACATGTAAGATACATGTACCATCCAAATCACGAAATTCCGGAATTATACACATGTAAGTCCAAGAGTCGAATATCTTGTTCTCTTTGAACAGATTTTCGAAAATTCCGATATTGAATTCCCATACGCCAACGTTATCCCCCTCTTTTGAATGGCATTAAAACAGAGTTTAAGGTCTTGGCAACCCATGTCCCCATCCGAACTTAAAAAAAGATTCTACGTGTCGGATTGTATACTCTACATATTCCCTTGCCTCCATGATTTGAGATAACGTAACGCCATCTATCTCGTTCGAGAATTCTAAAAATGTTATCATATGCATTTATGCTATTTCTCCCCCATTTCGACCCTTTTACAAACCATGTGCTCTCTAACGATTTACTTATGATGTCATGCCGCGTGAAGTTCAATGTTTCGATTATGCAAATAACCATGACACAAAACATTTACATACACATTAATACTTGTTTCGTTTGTAAGGGATTTATGGATACAGAGAGGCGCTGCCCCGCCTCTCTGTACCATAAATCCCTGACAAACGAAACAAGTATCTGTACATCTGTACTTATCAATTAAGACAATTCGCCAATACATTACAAAAGGTCTGCACCAGAGTAACTGCTTATACCTTCGATGTTGCAAAACTTGAAATGATGTCCGTAAGCAAAAAGTTAAACCTAACCATTGGGCACATAACAACAGGGAGGGTCCACCCCCCCCCCCCACACACACACTTTTCTAGCAGCAAACATATACCTTAAAAAGATTGAAATATTAATAGTGATATTGAAAATTGGAGTCATAGGTATGCTAGCCCTTACCCCCCCCCCCCCCCCCCACCCCCACCCCGTGAACCTCAATGCGTCAGCGCATTTTAAGTAGGTATAAAGAAGATATCATACATAACTATAAAGTGATCTATCTTTCAAAATTTTATTTATGAACTGGTAAAAATGTACAAAAAGTATCAAAAATTTACAGCGAAGTGAGTGATTTTAATTTGAGAGCGCGTGTCCTTTTCCAATTGCCATCTTAAGCAATACTGTTCTGACATCCTAATGTATGAGCAATTTGCTAACAAAGATGGTCATAAGATAAACGGTAAGGCTTGAACACGCTGCAGTGGTTTTGCTTCATTTAGTGTAGTCCCCACTCTCATAGATCTCTGTTTGGCGCCCATCAATGTTGATCTTGACAGACCAACCCCCAGTCACTGCAGCAAACAATAAAAAGAAGTATAAATTGTATAGATATAACATGTTTCCTGCATTCTAACATTGAAATAGTTTCCAATTTTCTATTCATTTTCTATATGTCATTTTAATTTTCTTTATATCTTGCGTAACAGTGAATCAAATTATTTCGATAATGAATCCCTCAGCATTATGGTATAGAAAAATTATATATTTTCAGCACTTCTTTCATTGAAAATAGTATTAAAGTTATCTTAGTTTTATATTTACGTATATTTTATTTGCTTTACTTTGCTTTGCTTGAGTGTCTCAGTGAATGCAGTTATTTTAGTAATGATGAATACCTCAGCATCTCTAATGAGTGTTATAACTCCATCCAGTAGATTCTTCTACTGTCATTCCTGTTAAATAATCAAGTAAGAGCATTATGAAAATCTACTGATCATGAAGTATTTAAGAGTATTCAGACACAACTGATAATGATTATTATATGTCATCATCAATAATTCCATTTCCTTAGCTTTGTCAACAATTCTATTATAGTGACCCTAATTGTGGCAGCGCCGTTTCTCTGCGTAAGGGAGCCACCTCCACATTACGACTGGGTGGTAGTTTTATGTACCTTTGGGGATTATTATAGACGTCAAGCACCTTTATTATCTAATTGGCATTTCATCATGTGCACGACCACAATAAACGGACAAAAATGGTTTGCATCAGCATGCTGTGGAGTGCCTGGAGAAAAAATAGTTACAATATCAACACAATGTACTCAAACAATAATTCATTTTTAATTGATGAAAATTGATGAAATCTTATGAGCACACGTCCTATTTCTATCAATAGCCAACACCCTATACTATAATTGTAATGGTAATCTCTTTCTGTCCAGTGTTTGACCACTGAACCAGCCTGTTGTGCTTGTCTCCTGTTTCACGTACGGTCAAATACTGCCTAAATTAGAAACTTATAACAATTGTTAGTTAACGATTTACATGTAATTAAGTAATTAATCAACAAGAAACAACTTAAATGGCAAAGCAGTGAAAGGGTCCTTTTTGAATCGGTCTATCAGATTGGATCATCATGATTTTCATGCAAACATTAAAATATATATTATTTGAATTCCTTATGAAATAAAGTCCATTTTAGCTTACAGCTTGTCAGAGGCTCATCAAATTCAAGTTGTGGAGCAGGACCTTTTTGGGATGGTCTCAGAAATTAGTTCCGGGCCTTGATTGGTGCTGGCTGAAAGGTTGAACATTTTTTTTTTATTGGGGTCCTTATAATATACATATTAGCAGTGCCAGGCTTAAAATATAGAGAGACAAAACTTGTTGACATACATTAATGATTATACATTATAATTATTAAATTTTCATGACGTTATAAAGTAACATGGATGCAAAGACAAGAGGGACATTATATATTTACTACGACTTCATTCTTCATTAAATAATGCGCATCTATTTTTTTTTTAAACATATCTGTTAAAATGCATGCCTTTGACAGATGATCAGTCTTGAAAAAAACTTTTAAAATGATACAGTTGGATATAATTCTTACCATAAAAACATCAGGTCTCCTGTAGATCGTTTTATAAAAACCAGTTCTCCTGATCTCTCATCATGAAGTGGTCTTGAAAACATATATCATAACATTTATGTGTTGGGGGCTCTCATAATTAAGGGTTAATTAAGCCATTATTCAACATTCGATCTCCCTTGTATCCACATGGAAGGACATCACATATAAAGAGTATACATTTAACAAAATTCTGTTCTTGAAGGTCGAGATGGTTTGGAGGCTTTACTGATGAAGACATTGGTGGTTTAATAGAGGCGATACGGAGGATATTGATTTTTATCCTTAAAAGTTTTATCAACAGTTGAATTTTCAATTTCAATTATAATTTACCAGGCGCATGTGTAACATTGCAATAAATAGTGTTTCAGTAAACACTGTTTCATTTGTAGTCAAATGTTTTTTACAGGGAGTCCAGCCGGAAATCTGTTGATTCAAATATTTTCAATATGGAAACGTTCACTGATTCAGTGTTGGTTTCAGTTGCTGCTTCAAAATTAATGTTGATCTTCATTCCATCTCAATCTCAAGCTTTTCATTGGAGCTGAATTCACCATGGCAGTTTGATGTATGGCTTTGTTCTCAACAAATTTCCCCGGTATGATAAAATAGATCACTATTGAAGTCATCGATTTTTCATCAACATAATAAATGCAGCAAAAAAAAATTATTGTTTTCACGTAATATTATATATTACACATGCACCGTTGATTTATCATTGTTTTTAATCCTCCCGACATCTGAAATAAAAAAAAAATGAAAAAGCATGTAAACAATTGTTATTCAAATAATCTAACTCATAGCATTTTTACCATAGAAGGCATATCCCAGTTACCTTTAAACGAAAGCATAAAAAACATATAAACATGTACCTGTTTTGACGTTCTCTTGTCAACTAAATTAAAAAGTTATTATGAGCTAAAATATTTAACTTATGAAAACAACATTAATGAGGATGATATTTGTATGGAGTCAAAAATGTACATAATAAGCTTGTGAAGCCTTAAGCATAATAAATTTAGAAACTAGACATGAATTAAATCTATCAATTCTGATCGAATGGACAAGGTTCACATCTGGTGCTAACAGGAGAACCAACGCAATTAATTCCATTGCATGAATCCACTTTGGATAAAGGAAACTGGGCCAGGAATCAGTCCAACTAACACAGGCCATTGCTGAACAAGGAAAATAAATCCAAGGGTGGCTCGATCTAAACTTTTTTGTGCTGGTCAAGTCCTATAGGAGTTCCTACAACTCCTGCCAATTACCAGGGAAAGCATAAAAAAAGTTCAATGAGATGTATCGAAAGTGATACAGGCTGAGCAAAATGAGATGAACCCTGTGTGTTCCAAGATAACCACAGGGATATGTACCACATTTGCTTTAGGATGAGCATAAGACAATCACAGGGATCTGTGCCATATGTGCTCCAAGGTGAGCACATGGATATGTATCCTATGTGTCGCAGGATGATGAACACAAATAAAAGGAACCTCTATGTTCTTTACGATGAGCACAATGAAATGTGACTTGTTTGCTCAGGATGGTCACAAGAAGATGTATTCTATGTCCTACAAGATGCCTGCTGTAGTATAGAACTCAAGTACTCGCAAGGAGCAGAAATGGTCAGCCCCTGTCCATTGCTGACTTAGTTAACTTTAGTAAAATGCTTTCTAGCTAAAACACTGCCAAGTCAGACCCTGTACACCTGTTGAATGTTGCTCCTGTTACATGCTATTAAGGTTATCACAAATCGGTGTTAGTTAAAGGGTACCACAGCTGAAGCTGTCTATACCTTGTTGGTCAGGAGGGGGTTTACATAGACATAGTTCCACCTGTATTGTTTCCCCATCCCTCCCAAAGTGAAAGAGCTGGGACAAAAAAATCTAATATGTATTCATTGTCTGAAACCCACGGTTAATTCATACGCGTCGTTCCTTTCTCAATTACCCATGGGTCCCTTCAAACTTCGACGCTCGTTTTAATAACCAAATATTTATAAATATCACCCAATCAAATATGTCGTAACAGTCATAAAACTCTTCTGTTTTAAAAGGTTGCATTACTGTAGCCTTGCTATCAAAACAAATCGTTCTGCGATCGCCAATTGAATACTGTAACGAACGAGCTTTTAAAGCGACTTGTTGATTGGACTAATTTACTCAGGGTGCAATATGACCAACCAATCAACTTGCGTGCTTCAATACCAGCATCGAAGTTAAAAGGGACCCACGGATGATGAAGAGAGGAACGACGCGTAATCAACCGTGGGTTTCCGACGTTGATATGTATTGACCATTCAGGTACGGTAGTGTCATTGGCTTATGTGGTAGGTGCTATTCTACAATTCTTCTTGTACATATCCTGATGGTGTGTACGTATAATAGAAAAGCAATAACTGCTACAACCTATGGGGTAAAGACTAAAGCCGTGGTTTGCCAACCAGTTGTCAGAAGAATGCACTGTCGTTTCATCAAAATTCGTTGAATACCAATGTTTGTGGATTTCATTTTTTAAGTTGATCGACGGAATTAAACATTTTGTATCGATAGGATCATTGGCCATTTTATCTCCTTAAAACTGCGATTTTCATTTATTCTACCAAATTGGATGCCCACGATTATGAATGAAACCAGAGTAATTGGCATATTATAATTCTGATTCTGTGACAAGTGTGTTGACCTTCAAGTATATGTAATCAAGTGGCATGGGACACAGTGATCAGACAGGTTAGCTTCTCAGAGACTCAGACGAGCTGGCTATATGAATGAAAAACAAAATAGTGCCGTAATTAGGCAGCTCTTCTTGTATGCTCCAAATGGAGTTGACGGTGCTACGGGTTGTACATGTCTCGCCAGGGGGTAATGTGTAGAAGTCGTACGAAGCAACTTTGCGAGCAAGATAAAAAATTTCTACTTCTACCTTTACACATACAATGTAGATTGGCATTGCATGCCAATCAGGCATTGTGTTGCCTGGATATGAGTTTACATGGACTTAAGGAGTCACAATCTAATTACTATGACTTTAACCTGCCATGAGCATTGAGTGGGCGTGATTGACTTGGATTAAGGCATCTCCCATTAGCAATTCAAACAAATTATATATATATAGATATATATATATTTTTTTTGGGGGGGGGGGGGGTGATAGATAAAGTTTTAATGGTGATGGTTATAAAAAATCGAGCTCATCAGAGCTCATGATTGTACTTTGATTTCATTGCTAAGAAACATTTTTCCTTACCCTGATGTGCAGCAGAAGAGACGTTGAAAAAAACGTCTTATTCTCTTCATCCTCTGAAAACGAAATCAAATGTTAAGTATTAATTTCAAAAATCATTCCAAAAAATGTGCACTGTGTATTATTAGAATCATACATGTATCACTAAATTGATGTGAAACGATTATAGTAATATGAATAATAGAATTGAATATATAGGGAAGTAATGATGTACCCCAACACGTTTTGGTTTATTCTCTATTTCAGTGTTGGCATTGAACGAGATATCGTCCATGGCTTTGTCATCTTGTCTCACTTCTTCATTTTCTCTCCTCTCCTCTTGCCATGCTGCCTGTTCATCATCGTCTACCTCCTGATCACGATAAAGAAGAAATGCTATTTTTGTATCAAGATAAAGGTATATGGCTGTTGCTTACATACCAAAGTAAAATTAAATACCTCTATAAAATATGGATCTGGAGGCGACGTGCAGAGGCAACAGCAGCACAGGTCCATTCCCAACACTTTGCATATGGTCCAGCAACCCTAAGTACAAAACACAACAATGGTGCACCATACATAAACATAATTAACAGTTGGAGTCAGGTATTCCTGACTACTTCTTTAATTTTATCTATAAATATGAGAGATTTTTTTAATAGTTTTTTTTCTTTGTGAAAAAGGGACATAATTATACATGTATCACTTTGCATCAGTGGATAAGCTGGTTGGTCACATGGTACGAAGACAAAGTCTATTCCAATAAATATCTAGGGAACTTTGATTAGATATACATAACTCTATATCTATTTGTATATATTGACTTATTACATGAACACATTTCACCTGTCCGCTATGTATCTTATAAAACAGTTTACACTTTTTCAAATTCGCCACATGTTAGGGGATATATATATATATATATATATATATATATATATATATATATATATATATATATATATATATATATATATATATATATATATATATATATATATATATATATATATATATATATATATCATTACTTTAAAATTTTTACATACCGGTTCTTCTTGTTGTGGTTGGTCCGAGTAGGTTCTGTGAACCCCGTACCGGATATCATCCGTATCTAGGTGCCACTCTCTGGATTCCTGTTAAAAGAATTTTTGGTGAAAGCGATTAGATATTTTTTTTCAGAAATTTACCATTCTTTATTTTATTCAGCCTATATTTCATTTGTTTATTAATCAACATTGAGGTTTTATAAGCATTTGTACATGGGCATATCAGTTGATTAAGATGTTAAAATGTTGATTTATAATTTCAAGAATACTTAGGTCAGGAATTCATGGATGCACAAGTTAAATGTTGAGAGATAGCTAAAGATAACGTTGCTTTTTTGGAGTAAGAGAGTTCGCTAGCTGTGGCCATTTATATACAGAATTGATCTCCTTTTAAGAAGATCTACACTACAGCCAACCGCGTTGGCCGTAGTGTATATGTAAAAATATTGAAAATGCCCACATTTAAAAGGTAAAATATATAGATTTTTTCGTTCTCCAAATATAAGTTTGCCTAAACAAACCACAGCTTGGAATAAGAGGTAAATCTGATGGGTAACTTGTTGACCATCCAGCCACCTTAAACTCCGCAGTAATCCAATTTATACAAAAAATGTTAAAACAGACAATATTTTTAATGAAAACCCAAAGTCAACATACTGCTATCTGGCCCACAGTCTGCTGGTGTCGGAAATGTGACCTGTGCTGGTCGCCTCGTTTTGGTGTGAATTTCTGTAACGAAAAAAAAAACAGTCAACTGAATTATGAAAAAAATTTAATTGATTTAAACATTTTGTTAAGGCAGTTAAAATAAATGAGTGTTGTTATCGATACTTACAATGTCTTCTTGAAGGCCGGCCTCTACATGTATATTTTCCAGGAGCTCTTTCCCGGGGGAGGCGGTTTTTGGCTCTTCTTTTTTATTTCTAGACTCGACCACCATGCAGGATTTTGGGGGGACATCATATCGCTCGTTTTTCTTTGAGTCCTTTACATAGTTTGACAAGTGTATACATGTGTTTAAGGAGAGTTGAATTTAGCGAAAAAGCTATTTTAAGATTTTGACCAAAACGTATTTAAATATGTTTATGTGTAGTGTCGGTTTTGTATTAATATATATCTCACCCCGGGTTCAATATATTATGGTCGTGACATATCAAACAAATATTTTCTAATTTTTGTTTGTCATGGGAGAAAAGATTGAAAGTTTTTTTTAAAAAGTGAACTAACATGGAGTTACCCTCCCCCCCTCCCCATTTTTGGTGAGCATGTAAAAAATTAAAGTGAAAGCAAGGAAATTAGCCTTGAAATTAGAAACTGAAGTTATGTGTACAGGAACAATTCACTCTGCGCAACCGCCCCTCCCACGGATAAGGATTTGAAATCACGATTTTTGAAAAATGTAAATTTCCTTGTTTTTCCTCTTTTTTTGCTTTAAATTTTACACGATAAGTCTGCCCCCCCCCCTCCCCAACTCCCCAAAACGATGGTACCTGCCTGTTTCATATTGACATCGTTCTTTTTAAAAAGTAATAAACTGATCTTAAAAAGTAAGTATAATCAGCTAAATTATTGCTAATGATCATCAGTACGTAATAGATAAAAGAAACAGCCAAATCGTATGTTATGGGAATTTGAGTCGTAATTATTTCGTACAGACCGTGATTTTTCAAAGGTCGCTGAAGATTTCGAACAATAGATAAACCTGTCCATTTCTATACAGAGCAATGAACTACAATCAATATCGGTAAGAAATAGAGGTGTGTGTGTGTGGGAATTTTCTTTTTTGCGGGTACCATGTGTGTTTATTTTACAATCTTCCTGTTGCCCTTCGAGGCCCCTTAATTTGTTCTGAAATTAAAGTGATTTGAATATTTTGCCCCCTCCCCCTTTCAAAAATAAACTAAAATCGTTCATTATTTCGCAGCCATAATATTTTGAACTCCGGGTTTAATATTTTACAGGGGGTTCAATGTATTGCAGGTACAGATTTTTGCATACTATTTTGAACCGGAATTCAATATTTTGCGGTATCAAAATATTATATATGACAATGGTATACATGTATGGTTTGTAGGATATCATGAATTAGTTTAAAGCAAGTAAAATATAAAATCTTTACTAGTTTAGACTCACAATAAGAATTTATGTTAAATAGTTTAGTACTAAGAACTCTAAGAAGCCTAAGAAGAAGACTCGCCTTTTTTCATCATAATGGCTGCTAGATTCTTACCTTCTCTCTGACATTAAGGGTCACGCTCTTGTTCCTTGTAACCATACCAATACTTTTAGGACGTACTTCGAGAAAATCGCTTTGTACATTCTTCTTTTCGGTCTTTAGTTTAACTGCAAGAATTCCCTTTACGGGCATTTCTTTCGGTTGTGTTTCGTCCTCACCCCCCTTTTCACCACCGGTTCCACATTCTCCCTTGCTTGATTCACCAAGCTCATAACTAGCGGTGGAGCCAGAACTTTCCTCCCCAGTGATTTCATTGTCTTTTGCTAAATATACATTATACATTAAATATACATTATAGTTAATAAGTTTTTTTAAAAAAATCCTAATTATTAAAAACTCTATGCAAAGTGAAAACCCAACTTTTTTTTAATGAATTCAAAGCTTACCTGTTTTGCTCTCATCATCGCTTAGAACTTCTACACAGGTGACGTAACTACCATCTCCTGATGAGAGTTCATGATCATCTCCTATGGCATATTAATATGAAATATAGGATCAAAAGAACCACTATACATGTACTTTGTTAATCAAGACATGAACCATAAAGTTTGAATTGATGAAACATATTGTCTAATTGCTCTTTATCGCGTCGTTTAGGATGTGTTCTGCCTTCTTACCTTCCTCAATCACTGCCTCCTTGCAATGATCTTTATTATCATCTACGACTCTATTGTCTTCCCTCTTGTCCTCCTCCTTGCTTGTCGCTTCTCCGTTGCCGGGTTCTCTGCTTTTCTCACTGACTTGTTCATCCTAACAATTGCAAAATTGGGTTCACATAAGCACACAACTGTTCTTCTTATAATGGTAGATAATGTAACAATTCCAAATGATTTATGTCAAGACTGATGGTGTGAGCTAATGAGTTTGTGCCACATTGTTTGTGCCATAAATTATGTTAAGGAGGCTGGGTGGTCAGCCAAACTAACCATTAGATCTACTTTAAATTTTATATACATAATATACATGATGTACATGATTTTTTAAGCTATAAACCATTATTTTATAAGGAAAAAGTCAAATATCTTATCTTTTAAATTGGGTTTTTTTTTTGCTCTTCTTCTTAAGGAGACCAAACTAGTCTTAAAATAGCGAGGACTATCAAGACCTCTTAATGTAATAATGTTTATCCACCTATATATATTTCCTTTACTTATACTGTGATGGCATATTCCACAAATAAATTTTAATTTGCCTTGATGTTCTTTCTCTAAAAGAATTTCACAAAACATATCTTTGTTTCCATTGACATTTTAAAAAAATGACCTTTGAGCAATATTCCCGACCCCCATGCAAACCACGGTTGGTGATTTGCTAAAGCTTATTTAAAATGCATATTAGGCTATGTACGGGCTTGCATCGACGTTTCTCACAAATTGTATCCTATATGTATTATCAGATAAAATTTTCCGTTGAATAACTATGTAACCCCCCTCCCCTCCCCACCCAATCTCCACAAATTGGAATTAAGATGTTATTCGCCAAGACATGTCATTAACTAGAAAGTGGCACCCCAATATATGATTAAAACAGATCATAAGAAAAAAGTTCTTACCATTTCTGAATATCTGTAGTTACTCTATAAACAAAGCTTTTATGACGTCACACAATTAATTACGCCACACAAGGAATTACGTCATTATGTCTTAAATTTTTTAAATTGAATTTAAATATTTGGCCTTTTTGGTATGCTTTTAAAAAACTACAATGTCATTTTTTTTCAATTAAACTTTATTTTCCTAAAATAGACAAATCCACACTTTACAAAAGTTATGTTCCTGTCCGCCATCTTTGGATGAAAACCTTTAGATTTCTTACAGAAGCCTTTGTAGTTTAAAGGTTTATAACTTTGTAATTTGAAATTAAAAATACGTTTCCGTTCTCTATTTTGATTGCCCCAACACACATATTGAAGGAATAAATTAATTTCCAAAAGATTTTATCACAGGACACCCAAATATTGGGTCAATAAAGCCAATAGTTTGTGATTCTTATTTTGACGCCCCACCCTATTTGTGACATTAATGCAATTATATTTACATTCACTTCCCCCCTATTAAATTGCATTTATTTACTTGAGTGATATTTACGCATAACACTAAACACCCAATCCCTAAATCTTGTGGGCATGATACATTCAACTTTTCTTCAGTCTTTCTCGAGGAACATGTCTGACTCTCCTCGCGACTTCAAATCAGATCACGACCTGATATTATGCTTACGCTGCCTGGTCAATGTTTTTATTGATGTAAATATATTTTAATATTTGCATTTCCATTGTTCTTTCCCACTGTAAGCCCATACGGATGAGCTGCAATTATTTCTCTATAATCGCAATTGCTCTGTCAGTATACTATGACGTCATAAAGGTGTAACGTTATATATACTTTTCCATGACGTTATATATTTAAACCACTATACGATACATCATGTGTTTTTCTCCAACTCCATAAAATTGATGTATTTAATATTAAAACCTGTTTTATAATAATATTTTAAAAGAATTACTGTTATAACATATCATTGATTCTGTTAACAAATCTATGTGAATTAAAAAGATACATTACAGTATGAATGATTAATTTTGATGCAATAGCTAAAAGTTAAGGTCTAGGCTAATACAGGGTATTTGCGAGTGGTAAAATGCAAATATAAGTAGTAAACAACGATTATTTAGTGTACATGGCGTTATGAATAGCAACTGCTCTGCTGGCATATTTTCCATGATGCGCTAGCGCGCAGATCATGGAATATGCCAGCAGAGCAATTGCTATTCATAACGCCATGTTCACTAAATAACGTTGTTTATTTCTTAAATATTTGCATTTCCATTGTTCTTTCCCACTGTAAGCCCATACGGATGAGCTGCAATTATTTCTCTATAATCGCAATTGCTCTGTCAGTATACTATGACGTCATAAAGGTGTAACGTTATATATACTTTTCCATGACGTTATATATTTAAACCACTATACGATACATCATGTGTTTTTCTCCAACTCCATTAAAATTGACGTATTTACATGTAATATTAAAACATGTTTTTGATAACAATTTAAAGGAATTACTGTTATAACATATCATTGATTCTGTTAACAAATCTATGTGAATTAAAAAGATACATTACAGTCTGAATGTTTACTTTTGATGTAATAGCTATAATATAAATGTCAAGGTCTAGGCTAATACAGGGTATTTGCGAGTGGTAAAATGCAAATATAAGTAATAAACAACGATTATTTAGTGAACATGGCGTTATGAATAACAACTGCTCTGCTGGCATATTTTCCATGATGCGCTAGCGCGCATCATGGAATATGCCAACAGAGCAATTGCTATTCATAACGCCATGTTCACTACATAACGTTGTTTATTTCTTAAACAGTTACAGCGGCGTCGAAAGCAAATTAAAAGTTGGGGGGGGGGGGGGTAGACTGATCATCAGAAATCTTGACAAGCCAAAAAAAATTTGAATCATTATTTTTTTAAAGATGTGGTCTCATGGCTGATACGGTGTGTGCAAACAATTTTTCGTTATTTAATTTGTATGCACACACCGTTGCAGTTATGAGACCACATCTTTCAAAAAATAACGATTAAATGGTTAAAGGGAAAGGAAAATAAAAATATGTTGAACAATAAATCAATTAATTATCATCTACTATAATTGTAAATCGTATTTAATTTCATTAAAAACCCCGGAACAATGAATAAATCAAGAAAATCGATCGCTTAATTTAAATTTCCCGCCGCCATAGGGGCTGACATTGAACGTTAATCTATGACGTCATATTTATTCCGGTTTGTCTTATCAACATAACAGTAATATGTTTTACGGTGCTACCGTTCTGGCGAGCGCAGCAAGAATTACACATACCTTGCATCATTGTCAACCTAGTGTTGTTTAGGTTTCAACAAACGTCAAAGATTTTTTGAGAGAGTATTGCTCTACAATAAGTATGCCAAAGATACTAATTTTAATGGTTATGATACATACAGAGCAGTCCCCCTACCCAGAGAGAGAGAGAGAGAGAGAGAGAGAGAGAGAGAGAGAGAGAGAGAGAGAGAGAGAGAGAGAGAGAGAGAGAGAGCCCGGTCCCTGTTTGTAGGTGTGTAATTTTTTTAGTTTTTTAACTTTATTTTTTCATTTTATTCGTTTATTTCCTCCCTTCTCATATACTTAACTGCCTACTGTACATGTACATGCATGCACATTTAGCTTAAAAATGGATCAATATAACACTAAGGTGTGGCTCTTGCTAGTATACTGGTGTCTCATAATATCGCGGTACTTATTTTTTTCCCTAAAAAAAGATATACCAAGTTATCATTTTCACAGGTCATTAGTGCTGTTTAAAAAAGCTTGTATTAGACTAGCTTTTCTGAGGAACATCAATTTTCCAACTTACTTAGTTTATTTTGTGTGCTATTTTTAAATCACAAGTCTTATTCACCTTCAAAATTAGAGAGTTCCATTGTATCGCGGCATTGGAAATTTGGTAACCTGGTTTGGTTATAATGGACAGTTTTTATTTTTTTAAAATAAAATACGATTCTTCATGAAAGCAAAGTCACTTAAACTGGCTATGGAATGAAATATAAATTCTATTAAGATTTTTATTTAGTTTTTTTCATCAGATACATTGTGGACTTTTGAACTTGCTTTCTCTCCGGAAAAAAAATTATTGTGAGAAAAATTTTATTTGCCGATATATTTGACAACCTTCTTTGCACTCATCCTGAAGTTGGTGCATGAATTCCTTGTGGAAAATCACGGAAAAAAACTTTAATCCTACTTTTTGGAACATACCGCGATACAACGGAACCCGCGATATAATGAGAAGAGAGTATATATATTTATATAATCTCTATATAAAAAAATTGAAAACAAATCATATGTCAATGAGGCAGGTATCGCAGTCTATACTGAAATAGCTACTACGCTCATTACAGACGTTTGATCCACCTCTAAATTTATCGCGGGAAATATAGCGCGAGGGCACTGTGACGTCATCCATAACTTTGTTCGTCTTTGTTTACGTATCTCGACTCAATACAAAGGTATGGAAGCATGAAACAAATCTTTTGAGTCTCTCCAAAGCATATGCGGTACTAACGTGTCTTCAAACTTTAAGACACCGTAAATTACGAGTTAAATGTCGGCCATTTTTGGCATAGCACCACGGGTGAAAACAATAGAGAGCATTATGGGACGTAGACAAAAAATTTTGTTTGATGAACTGTAGGTTTAGCTCGTTCTTTTTCCCGCGCACACTGGTTCTTAGAGCTCGCTTCGCTCGCTATAAATATAAGTAATAAGGAATTATTCTTTGATTATTATGAGGTGATAATTTCGGTCGGAGCGTGATCAAATCTATCATAAAGCCCTTGGGGCTTTATTGGATTTGATCACGCCCCAACCGAAATTATCATCTCATAATAAGCAAAAAATGGTTCCTTATTCCTTATATTTTGAAAGTTGTCACCAAACAGCGTACCGTAATGGGTTTGAGTATTAGGATCTGTAAGTTATAAGTTCCCATTCCGCTGAGTCTTTTATTATTCTTTCACCTTTCAAAAATTTTTAAAAAATAAAAATATTTTGTGTTTAAATATTGTTAAATTTTAAAATTCTAAAAAGGTTAAAGTATTTTGATTATTATAACTTTTATCCATAATATCAGTATCGACAGGTGTGCTATACAACTTTAGAACCATTTTAACAAGAGCTTCGACTTTCCGTAGGACGTAACTATTTTTTGTTGCATTAAAACATGTGAAAAATGACGCTGGTTTCATTAAGGAATAAGGAATCATTCTTTTAGTATTATGAGGTGATAATTCTGGTCGGGGCGTGATCAAATCCAATAAAACCAGAAGTCTCTCATAATAAATTATTTTTGCAAGTTTTTTGGTTTTTTTTTGTAATTAGTAACAATATATTAACATCGGTTTTTATATATAACGCGTTCTTAATAAAACAGAAAAATCTGGGTTTTTTCTGTTTTGAACGATGAAAGCGATTACACAGATGTAAGCAAATTAAGACATTTTAACATTTTAAGCTTTATCTACTGCAGAACACACGTAACAAGAAATAAAAAAAACTCTTTTGAGTGGAAATGTACCCCAAAAACCAACAAACCGAAAGCATCTCAATCTATATAAATTTTAAATTGGAACAGGGTGTAAAGAGAATATACAAGTAAAACTTGCAATAGACTGTGTTGCAATTCTTAGGAGTAAATTTAGTTATTTACTCCGACACAAGACAACACCTTTACAAAGTCGAAACCTTAAAAGTATACAGATCACTATTGTTTTGTAGTTCGGGGAGGGGGGGGGGATTTATTCCATCACTAGACAACATCTTTACAATCTCTGTGCTGCAATTGCATTTTGGGGGGGGGGGGGGGGGGGTAGGGGGGTTAAGGACTTACCCCAACACAAGACCACACCTTCGCAAAGTCGAACCATAAAAATAAACAGATAATGACTGTGTTGAAATTGCTTAAGGTAAATTAACCTCGACACAAAACGACACCTTTACAAAGCCATATAAACTATACTCATTACGATTGTTTTACAGTTCGGGATGGTTGGGGGGGGGGGGGGGTAAATTTACCCCAAACTCTAGAAAACATCATGGTATTCAGCGCTGTTAGCTACATTTGCCATCAAACAATTTTAAAAATCCTTCGAAAAACACCTTATTACAATCAGTTAGGGTCTTGTAGTTATAAGATTTTTATCATTATAGGAACAGGATAGTTTTCTCGTCACTGAAAAAAAAATTTGACATTAATGACGAATGTTTTAACGTCTTTTATTTTCACTGGTTCTTAATGAGTAGTGCTTAATTAATGTAAACCGATCCTTATTTAACAATATGCTTCGAAACAAGGAAAAGTATAAAATACTTACCATTGTGTGTTTATAAAATGGCTGATTATGACGTCACCATGGATGCGTCATAGAGACTTACATTTCGGAACTTTCTTACCCTACACTGGAACCACTACAGTCTTCGCTTAAATAAGAGGGGTTCTGAATAGATGTAGAACAATGACGCGGGAGATAACCCTTTTTTCCCCGTTTTGGCAAAGGAGAACAAACGCTTTTTTTTATTTTTATTTCAAATAAAAGTAAATATCGTCGAGACTGGGGCGCTGGGTGGGTGGGGTGGGCTTTCTCTTCTTCTTTTTTTTTGGCAATGTTAGACATAACCGTAATCATATCCCCCTTTTTTGCTGGTCAAAATTTCTTATGTTTCTGATGTGAAGAGTCCCCACTAATTAATAAAACACATTCTATTTATCCTACTCGTTGATTTCAAGTAGTTATGGTTTTTAGCACGATTAGAAATCCAAAGCTGCATCGCCCAAAGCTCTAGAATGCATTAAAAACTGAATTTAATTAATTTGAAAACGATTGACTAATAAGCTTAATACAACTTACATATACACTGTACATACATGTACTAGTGAATACAAGTTGTGGCAACCAACACTTCGAAGGAATAAATCAAATTCCTAGAGATTTCTTCACAGGACGCCCAAATATTTGGTTGTATAAAGAAGGGTAGGCCTAAAGTTGTTTTTCCCTTTTGACTTTTGGGTTGACTCTGCAAAGGGGAACAACTTTTGCAAAGTGTGGATTGGACTATTACACCGTTGGGTTTTTTTTTAGATAATAGTGTTTATAACTTGATCTCTTATACATTGCCTGAAGGTGTGTTTCCATTTATTCTGCCCCAAAATATATAAGTTGTTCCTGTCAGGCGCCGGCATTGTCAGAGGAATACTGTTACAGCATATTGATTTTGTATGATAAGTTTCACAAACCAAGATCATGATTTTATAAAGAGTTTTAGCTATCACAGGACATTTGAACAAAGAATGTTAAGTTAAACATGACTTGGCAACCTGGTATTCTACATGCAGTACCTTCTTATAAAATCCTTTCAAATTTTCAACGTCACCCTTATTCTTTGTTTTCTTTAATTTTTATAATAATTATGATTTATTTTTAATGTCCGAAATGTTTTCTGAGAGGAGTCTTAAAGTTATTTAGGAGTGTTTGTAAAGATATCATCTAAATGCGGTCTGCTTAAATTGTTGACGTCATTAGTGTTTTTAAAGAGTGGATATATTTCTCTCAAAGTCGTGTCTATCTGTCTTTTGAAAAACTGCATGCAGGAAAATGAAACTGAACTTTATTTATTTTACAACGATTGATAAACAAGTTCTACAACTTATATTAATATTTCTCGTTGTCACGAATGTTAGCGCGAGGGCGTGCCGTCATTGATGTGGGAGGAACCTGGAGTGTCCGGAGAAAACCCACCTGTCCAAGCGGGCGACCACCATACCCTGTCCCATACAACTACTGTCGATCACGGGGATCGAGCTCGGGTCGCAGCGGTAATGAGCGAGTACATTTTCCACTGCGCTGCCTGGACACCCTTTTGAAAAGGAAAATCTGATTTCTCAGCAACACAATGTTTTGTTTTTTGTTCATGATAAACTGCCAATTAAAGAATTTACAATGGAATCAGTATCGATCGATCGCCGTGCTAATAACACGAGGACATATAGAGAAAGAATGTTTAGAAATCATACTATAAACTCCACAAAGGGAAGTACTTCAGGTGAAGAGGGTTTTTTTTTATATAAGACGGAGCTTTGTGTACAATTTTAAATTTAAAACAAAGTTGACATTAACTTTGATTAGTTAAAAAATCATAAAACAAATCGAAAGCAGTAATTGCCATACTTGCACAGGGTCGGTTCTTTAACTAGCATTAGAATTATACTTCCGATTTAATTTATATTTCAATAACGAAACATATAAGTTTGGTTTGCTTTTATTTCGAAATGAATGTAGTGACTGAGAATAGGAAATGAAATATTTTAAATTTACATAATGTTCCATAAAAAGACTCAAAACTAATTTGTTGAAACTAACAATTCTTTACTCTCAAAAGTGGTATTTTTGCATTCTTTTTAAAAAAAATTTCTAGGGGGAGGCCCCCCGCCTAGAAATCATACTATAAACTCCACAAAGGGAAGTATTTCAGGTAAAGAGGGTTGTTTTCTTTTTATAAGACGGAGCTTGGTTGTTTGTTGTTGTTGTTTGTTTGTTTTTTTTTTTTGGGGGGGGGGGGGGGTTTACTAATTAACTTTATTAATTTAGAGGGGGAAAAAGCCGAAAATTATTAGCATCGAGGTGCTAATTATTATGACATGAGGATAACTCAATGATTGTAGGTTAAAGAGAAAGGTTAACGCATAAACCAATGGCAATGGTTTACCTAATATTGAATTTTGACACATTTTTTCCATATATTCTATAAAAACTATTAAAATATATACTTTTGTAAAGATTGATGTGTTCAACTGAAATGAATCTAAATGATTAAAAAGAGAAAAATAGAAATATGCATTGGTTCAATACATAAATATTTAGTTTCCCATCTGCTTCATAGCAACGCAAGCGCAAGGAAATGCATATATATATCATGAGCAAACGGCCTCTCAGTGAAACCTGGTGCCATCAAGTATCATTAAATTTTTGTATATTTATTAATATTAAAAAAAATGTTTTTTGAATTCGCCATTCTAACGACAACGAGGGAGAAAGGAGCGAAAATAATTTGGCTTAATATTTTCCTGTAAACAGTACTCGTATTAGTCGTATATAACATTTTTGTAATTTTTGATTGTGCAGTTCAAGTGAAATACACCATAGTTTCTTTATTATAATAGTTCAACGTTGGATGCATTTTACGGTCAAGATTCGTTGATTTCTGCTATATTTTGATATTCGGTATCATGTCTATTTCCTGTGTGCTTTTCATATATATATATATACTAGCGGAAAAACTGTGCATTTTAAAATGTAGTGTAATTTTTCTATATCTATTGTTTGTATTTATAAAATTTAAACAATCGATAATGGTAATGTTTTTGACAATATCGGATGGTAACCGTCCGGGTGCACGGACTTTTTCATGGTTAGTGAGCACCTGTTGTTTATTGAAGAATTTGTACGCACGAGTTTTACGGGCCAATACTGTTTGGAATAAGAACTGTAAAGGATTTGTTTAAACTTTTTTGTTAAGAAAATCACTTTAGTTTCAACAAAATTTACCCCTATGTCATGCCACGACTCAACGAAAACCAACGTAATCGTGCTGTTGGGATGCTGCAAGCTACATGTAGAATGGCACAAAATACTGTAGCAATACACTTTAGAGTTCACCGGAACACGATCCAGTCATTATGGAGACGTTTTCAACAATCTGGCAACACTCAGGATCGACCGCGCTCTGGGCGACCTCGTGTGACGTCACGTCAACAGGACAACCACATTAGACTTGTGCATCTGAGAAATCGTTTCCAGACAGCAAGTTTGACTGCCCGTAGCATTCCAGGGCTTCGACCAATTAGTCCAAGAACTGTGCCTAATCGTCTGCGCGAGCAAAACATCAGACCAAGACCCCAGCGGTGCGCACAGTACTGCTTCAACGTCATCGTATCGCCAGACAAGCGTGGTGCACATGACATCTGCAATTCAGAATACAGGACTGGGCCAATATTCTGTTCACTGATGAATCCAGATTTCATTTGGATAGCAGAGACGGCCGTTGTAGGGTGTATCGTCGCGTTGGGGAGCGTTACCAGGACGCTTGTGTTGTGCAACGTCGACAATTTGGTGGAGGTAGCGTTATGGTGTGGGGTGGAATATCAGCTCGTGGAAGGACCCCTCTACAAATTGTCAATGGAAATCTCACCGGCGTACGCTATCGAGATGAAATTATTCAGCGTCATGTGATACCCTTCATACAGAGACATCAAAATCACATCACTCTGCAGCAAGACAACGCAAGGCCACACGTTGCACGTGTAGTCAGGGACTTGTTTGTCTTGCCTTGGTCAGCTGTTTCCCCCAATTTGTCGCCGATCGAGCACGTCTGGGATGAAATGGAAAGACGTTTACGCCGTTTACCAAAATCAGCCAGTGACATTGGCTGATTTAGGCCAGACTTTAACCAACATCTGGAACAACATCTCTCAAGCATTTCTGAACACTTTAGTGGCATCAATGAGGCGTCGCTGTCAAGCATGCGTGAACGCAAATGGTGGTCACACGCGTTTTTAATTTTGTTTATTCAGTTTCAAATAACAGTGACTTTCAAGTGTGCTGAAATTGACGTTATTCGACGTTGACATTAATGTGTTATAAGATGTTGTTACGAATACATGTTTTAACAGTATTACAAGAAATAAAATTTGTTCATTGTAATTTTTAAATGTTTTTTTCATATATTAAATAATACACGGTTTCTTTTTCCGATAGTATAGTATCCATACCTTTCCGGTATGTTAATCTATAAATCTCAGAGTCAAGGTTTGATCTCGGTGTAACAGATGTCTCTAATCTAATACGAAAATACTCATTGATTATAAATGAACGATACATTGCAATCACTCAAAATTTTCTGCAGTTTCACTATCGTTCATTTACCCTCTATCACTCCCTTCAAATTTAAATATGCTAGATTTATTCAATCGAAAAAAAAAATAGAAATGCTCCTGTGCAATATACTGTTAACCAACTTTGTTCGCGTGCGAGAAATTTTCGTGAGGTTCGCGAGAGCGACATTGTCGCAAATATTTGTTTCCCCGGACCAGTATTTGCCATATTGTTGTAATAAACAAACAAGTGTTGATAATGCTTCGTCGCGAAAATTAGTCGCCGAGAACCAGTTCATTGCGTGGATATCGCGAAAAAAAGTCGTCGCGAATAATAATTGATTACAAAAATTTCATGACTGCGATGATAAAAGATAAAACTAACCAGATTACAAAAACTTTCTTTCTTTCTAAATAAAAAAAAAATCAACAAGTTATGATTTGCTCCGCCATTATAGAACAAGAGGCCCACAGGCCTTGGTGCTCACCTGATTACCATAGCCTTTAGATTGACATGTCAGAGAGTTTCGTGTTTGCATTTTCAAGTTTCATTTTTAAGTCTAAACCACAATCTGAGACTCCTCTGACTCTTATCCCGCTATTATTATTCGATGCTTGAAAAACATTCATTCATGAAAATGAATGGAAGGACAGGAGGATTAATCTTGGATTGTATACATCACCTTCAGGGGTCAAAAATTGGAAACTTTTGTAATAAAGACACGCAGGCCGTTACAATGCACAGGATTATTTATAAATAATATTAAATTCATTATTGCCAAGTGCCAATTTACCATTTAGTTTTCAAGATGAGTTAGATGAATTTCAAGAAGTTTAAATTGTTAATGGATAACACACAGCAATTACCTTAAGTAAAAATACATGTTCAATATATGACCTGCCATAATTATCCCCCCGCCCCAAAATAAATAGCCTTGGCCTGGGCAGTGAATTTCATAATTTAGCATCAGGACATTATAACAATGCATGACTTTATCTCCTACGACTGTGATAGTCCACCCTGGGGCCTGAGCCCTTGTCCCTTGGGTCATGATTTTAACAATTCAGGTAGATGACTTCAACGACTTCATTACCATGCATTTACAGTATTTTTTTCCCAACGTTTATGGTAATAGAGAAAATTTTTGAAAATTTAGGTTTTTTTTTTGCATGTTTGGCTCTGCCTATGACGCTCCTGAGGCGTAGAGCCATGAATTTCACAATTACAATGTAAGACATCTCTTGCCAAAGAGAGGATTCATAGCAAAAATGCTATTAATTGGCTCTGTTATTTTTAAGAGTATACTAAGTAAAAAATATAAAATTGTTAAATCATGAGGGACGACAACTGAGGAAGACCAATTGCTATAAGTCACCTTAGTGACTCGGGTGACCTCAAAATCAAGGCTGACTTTAATAACGTCATTTCATTGTTGCTATTGGGACGTCATTAATTTAAAACTGAGCATTTAATTCATTTGGCGTTTTATTTCCCTAAGGGTGGCATACGAGTATTTGTCAGCAAATCTGATGGGCAAGAATTATAGAATTAATAGAGTTTAATGTAAATCATCTTTAGGTAGTTATCAATGTTTAAGATTTAATTTCAAATCATAATTTTAATGAACTTTGCATCCTTCTCTTTGTTATAGCAAACCCATTGGTGCCCCTGGGACAATTCTTGCCGCTACAGACAGATCAGAGCCAGTCACATTGGCAGAACCACCGACAGTTTTGCCACAGCAAGAGACACCACCATCAGTCTCAGCCCAGCCCACTACCTCACCGGCATCCACACCATCGGCGCCGGAACCACCTCCAGTTATATCACCACAGCGGTCAGGGCCGTCGTTACTACGCACGCAATCTGATGAACCATCATACCCACCCCTGTCGTCTCCATCCCCGCTTTCAGTTCTCCGACTAATGAAAACCAAGTCTTGCCGGACTAAAGTGACGCTGGTCCACCATACTTCCTCCGGTCATCGGAATGAGGACTTTTGGTTAGTTTGTTCTTGATCATGACTTCTTTGTTTTACCCTTATTACATCACAATTATTACTCTTGTAAATTTTTATGTGTAGTATAAATAAATATGCATATACCATTGATTTTATAAGTCATCTTTTTTAATTATTTTGCATGATTAAAAGTAAATACTTTTCTTATTATAGGCAAACGATAGTAAATACAGCGAGACCTGGAATAACTGGCATTAAAAAGTTTTGTCGATATACATAAAATGATCCGTAATTGATTAATTCCCCTGGAAACAGAGGCGTAATGCAGAGAGGCACTTCTTATTTTTAACTCTTACTTCCAACAAAGCTGTGATTTCAATATAACATTGTATGTAACATGTATTATAATAATTCGACCAAATTAAAAGATATTTTAAACTGTTTACTCGTCAGTTTGCTTATTATTTGATAATGACTATATATATGTTACATTAAAAGTTTAAAATCAAAGATTCGTAAACTTAACTATATATATTTACATTTTCAACTGTCTGTGATAACATTGCGAATCAATTTTGAACCCTAAAACCCAATAACTTCAGAAAACATGAGTGACACAAAATGGGTGTTTCTTTTAGCATAACCGAAAAACCTTATTGGCTGCGCCTCATAGTAATACATAGCATGTTCTACTTAAAATGATAGTGGTTGTAAAATGATGTTGTTTTAAAGTGCATATAAGTATAGGTAATAAGGAATCATTCTTTGAATATTATACGGTGATAATATCAGTCGGAGCGTGGTCAAATCTATCATAAAGCGCTTCGGCCCTGACCGAAATTATTACCTCATAATACACAAAGAATGATTCCTTATTCTTTAAATAACTTTTGTTTCGTTTTGGAGTTTAAATTCAGCATAAACTTGAGCTTTCCCATAAATTCACCACATGAATTTTAAGACATATACATTACAATTTACAATACAAATCAAATACAAGATTTAATGTTGGGTAGTATTTTAGTAGAAAGCTGAGTGGCATCCATCGGACTAACCGCAACTTAATTCACGTTAAACTACACGAAAAGAACGTCTATTGGGGAAATATATATTTGATTTGATAACCGTACGTAGTCGTAAGGATTTCGAATAAATGTTAGGTTTCATCAAAATGAGAAAGCATCATACATCTTAGGCTAGCATTGACTTAAATGTGATACTAGAGAATAACAGATTTTATTAGACCTATGCATCTTAAACATGCATACTAACATGTATTTGGACTTTGGTAGAAGTCATTCAGAGTGTATTTGAAAAACTTGAACTACTTCCGTGACATCTCAGCGTGAGCCTTAAGGGACGAGTTAGTTGTACAAGCATGATTCACCTAGCACAGTTGTTTGCATATTTACAAACTATATCAACATAAAAAATTATATAGATCGTAATTTGATATTAACTAAACTTCTAATGAAATATAACTATTTCCTCATTAATAAATTCTGAATCAAATTTTAAATATTTCCCTATTTATTCATTAAATACGATATTTCCTATTTATTCCTGGACCTCAGTATTTACTTCCTCGTTAATCGATGTACTTTATATACTTTACACTGGCCCAATCGGCTCATGTGTGTGTAGACAAAAGAGCGGAAATGTTCTCGCCCTTTCTGGTTTGTTTGGCTATTTCACTATGGACCGTGGACGCCTCGAACTTTACCATAGGGGATCCTCGAGCCTGCTATGATGGGAAAGGAGAAAAGCCTTTTATGTTTGAAGTTCTGCCTGGATTTGGTTGGGATAACCTTGTCAACGAAAACCGGGGCGTTGTCGTGAATTTCAATTATTCAAAATGCAAGACAACAGAGGACAGGCGGTATCTTCTTCCAGACGGGGTCGTCACCATTCCTGTCAAGACGAGTCAAATGAACGTTTTTTCCAAGCTCTATGACCACTGGTCTCAGTATGAATCGGATACGGCGTTTTCTGTCAACAACGGAGCTTCGGCGACCATCAAAGGTGTGAAAATTGCTGCAAGTTTCTCCGCCGAATATGAACACATCAAAAAGCACCAGTTGGAAGATAAATCGTTTACTACCAAAGTTCAGGCGAGGTTTGTCCGATACACAGCGAAAGTTCTTCCAGACGTACAGCTTGACCAGTCTTTCCGCAATCGTCTTCTCAGAATCGCTGGACAAATTCAACAGAACCGGAAGCTGTCCACTAAGTACGAGAGCGAACTGCTGGTTCGTGATTTCGGTACACACGTTCTAACCAGTGTCGACGCCGGGGCTTCCATTGTCAAAGTTGATCAAGTCGACTCTTCATTACTTGAAGATACCACAACAAACAAGGTCACAATAAGTTATTCAGCCAGTGTTTCCCTTCCCGGACTAGCAAGCGCAAGCATGAAAGATGAATTCTCATACACAAAAACGGAACTTGAGAAGTACATGAGGAACGTCAAGAATTCGGATATCAGAACCTATGGTGGCCCCCCTATGAGCCCGGAAAATTTCACGCTTAGCAAATGGACAACCACTATCGGGAATGATTTGGTTGCTGTTGACAGAAATGGGTTTCCTCTTGACTACGTTATCTCCACGACAACACTCCCTGAGCTATCTGAGAGTCTGGTAGAAGAGGTGGTTCAGAGTGTTCGAACTGCAATCTCGTCCTATTTCCAACATAACACGTATCCAGGATGTACGAACCCTGATGCACCAAACTTCAGCAAAATATCAAATCTGGACGATGGCTCCTGCCACGAACCATTCACTAATCTAAGCTTTGGTGGGGTTTACCAGGAGTGTCGCTTCCAAGGTAAACTCATTAACAATGAAAACTTATGTACCAAACTCGCTACAAAGAACCCGCAGACACAGACATTCGCTTGTCCAGACGGATTTGAAAAAGTTCTCCTTCATGAAGGAATAACGCACAAAGCTCAGCACCAGCACCAGTGCCACAAATGCTGGGTATTCTTCAAATGTTGTCACGATCAATCTTACTATGCTTCAGCAGCATACACATCGTACTGGTGTCGAGCAAAGCCAAACTCTGTAGTACACGAAGATAGTGGATTTATGTTTGGTGGTCTGTATTCAGACAGAACCAATAACTTTGTCACTCAAACAAAATCATGTCCGCAGTATTTCCTTCCAATGGTGATAACATCCAACGTTAGGGTTTGCATCAGTGATGACTACGAACTTGGCGCAAAGTTTGCCGTGCCTTTTGGCGGGTTCTACAGTTGCCAAAATGGAAACCCCTTGGCTGATGCAAAAGTAAATAAATCATGTCCAAAAGGGTTTAGCAACCATCTGGCAACCATCGACAAAGATTGCGAGGTTCAGTACTGCGTGAGAACTGGTCAACTTTCGGAACTGAAATTCCCATCCGTTCAAATTCCGCCATTTTCCGACGTCCCGGCAGAAAGTATCGAGGAACCGGCCAATTACATTATTTCGCACAATTCTGAAGCTTGGGTTCAACTCGTTGACCCTAAAATGAAAGGCCAAACACCAGACGAATCGTCCTGGACAACATTAGATTCTGCACCAAAAGAAATGAAAAACTTAATGAAGAAGTTCACTCAAAACCACGTGGTTAAAGAAAACGATGAGTCGGGAATGTCAAAGGGCGCCATTGCGGGTTTGTCCGTTGGTTTAACGACTGCCGTCTGCGTAATCGTCGGTATTGCTATTGCCGTGCGACGAAATCAAAAGCGAAAGAGAGGGTACAATAGTGTTGAATAAACCTGAATACTTGTTTTAAGATGTTTTTGTCCTTGGTGGATCGTGATTTTTTGTTAATTTTAAGATGGGTTGATGGTTGTTTTTAGACTATATTAATATCCCTAAGAAGACGAGCTATGTATAAAGATATAGAAAAATATTTGAATTTTTAAATTACATCTGATTATGGGTAAGTTTTGACCATCAAGCCATCTTAATGTATCTTCTTTTTTAGTTCTTGTAATTTTTTTCTGTTTTGTAATGCAATTGTTGTTTGGTTGATAATAATTATTCTTCGTTGTGGCCGCAGCGATTTTTAGTCAATGTTAATAACATTGTACATTTAAAGGGGATAAGATAAAAATAAATCAATTGTGACCACACGGAAATTAAATTTACCGAAGGTAGCGTCAATGCAGATTGATATCAACCACGTGATAAATTGATCTACAATCGTGATAAACGTTGCAACCTGACAGTAATTAAAGACTAAGGAATCATTCATTAAATTTGATGGGAAAATAAATACGTTTTGGTCACGTGATCGAATCATACAAAGCAGGAGTGACCTGTATTGCAGACGTTTAACTTTATAGCGATCGCCGTTTTAACTAAGTGTTTATAAATAGTGCAGTTGATGGTTGAAACCATGTAATATTTAAATTAAAAGTGTTATTTGTTGTTTTCTCAATTAAAAAAGGCCTATGTCTGTTTTGCACAGAAGAAATGAGCACGAAACTTACATGTACATTGTAATGTAATCTCGCATAAAGACATCAGAACATGTAACTTTGAAAAAATTAACAAAATTGTTCAAATGTCTACCAGAATTGTCACTCTTAAACTTTGTACATTTTTTTCGAAATTAATTATTGTTGAACGACTGTTTGTTGATTAATTAAAAGTTAATGTAGTGCCTAGTCGTTTCGTTCCCTACACGGCATAGACGACCTGTTACGGGAAGTTCACAGCTAAACCATCTCATTTTGTTTACAACATCTGATTTATACAAACCGTCATCAAATGTAACCATTTCATCAAACTAAAATTGGTCAATTGATCCAAATTTATTAACATAGGTAATCACAGATTACAAAGCTCACCGAGACGAGGCATCACCTTCATGAGACCACCTTTATCATATTATATGAAAATCATACTTTATGATCTTGGATATTCATGGATTCTGTTTTGAAACAATATTGTATATCATCTTTTAAAAAATTGTATGATAATCACATGTTCATTTCATACGGTATTATAAGATACAATGTTAATCAATACAATAATATAAATTATTACCTAATCAAAGAGATTTTTTTGTTTTATTACAAATTAAATATTTTCGTCTATTTTGTATGTGTATTCAGATTTGAAAGTGATCTATTGAACTGCCGGTTAATAGACTGCGACCATTAGACCGCCGGTCAATAGACTGTGATCTATTGGACCGGCAACGTATTTTAGAAAAAGTGAAATTGCTACAAGATTAAAAGATAACTTTATTTTGTTTATTTTACTATTGTTCTTAAAATTTATCTTCATGGTATGAAAACCTTCTGTAATTTATAATTGTAAACACAAAATACTGAACACGGAATTAGGTAATAAAACAATTATTTAATGCCTGAACAGTCAATACACCCAATTTTTTTCCCTTGGTGCAGGGAACAGCTCAGTATGATCTATTGCCATCGGCCGTTGGTCTCACGCAATAGATCATACTGAGCTGTTCCCTGCACCTCGGGAAAAATATTATCAATCGACTGCTCAACCATTAAATAATTGTATAATATCATATTACATAAAACATCATAATATTATAACATATAAATTTATATTGCATAATATAGTATGTTATTGTATTGTATGATACTGTATAATATTTGATACAATATGATATTGTATCATTTGATACAAATTGAATATAATTTGATACAAAATTGTATCATATCAATTAAATGATACAATATCATGTGAAAAATAAAATATTATATAATACAATATTATATTATACATATTGTATCATATGATACAATATCATATATTACAATATCATATAATACACTTTCATGTGATATAATAATATATCATATTAACCAATATCATAATATACAATATTGTATGATACAATATTAAATATTACATTATCATATGATACAATATCATATATTACAATATCATATAATACAATTTCATGTGATATAATTCTATCCTATAGAAACCAATATCATATTATACAATATCGTATGATACAATATTACAGAATAAACAATATCATATATTGCAATATCATATGTAACAGTATCATGTGATAAAATAATAAATTAATAATACAATACAAAATTATATTATGTCATAATATTCAGTGCTGTACATAACAATATCATGATGCAATATCATATCGTAAAATATATAAAAAAATGATACAATATCATATCGTATTATATAATGTTTTACAATATAACATATTATAATATATTGTATCTGAAACAATAGTGTTTCATATCATACAATACTTTATCATAGGAGTCATGTTATATCATTTAACAACAACCACATCTATCTATCAAGCAGGTTTGAGTGAGATACGAGATTTCTTTAGCATCCTTGATAATGAAGATCAGGCTCTGCATCTGAAGCAACCTTTACGTTTCATTAATAATAAAGTTTAAGCAACTATGCAAGCTATCATCCATAAAACATGACCTGTTCCAAAAAACTAAACCTCATCCAGCATCCAAAATCTATGGCTCAGATTCAGCATTCAAGCCTGTCCTGTGGATCAGTATCATAAGAAGCACCATCCATGGAAGTTTGGTAAAGTTAGGACCAGTAATACCTAAGATATCATCATCAGAGCGCACCTGTTTCAAAAACTTTAACCAGCAGTTTAAACCTTAACCTCCTCCAGCATCTGAAACCTATGGCTCAGATTCAGCATCCATGCCTGTCAGGTGCATCTGTATCATAAGACACACCATCCATTCAAGTTTGGTGAAGTTAGGACCTGTAATAAATAAGAAACCTTTGGCTCAGATTCAGCAATCAAGCCTCAGGTGCATCAGTATCATAAGACAGTGCGTAGTTTGGTGAAGTTAAGACAAGTAATAATCAAGATATCATCATCAGAGGGCACCTGTTTCAAAAGCTTTAACCAGCTCTAAAAACCTGAACCTCCTCCAACATCCAAAACCTATAGCTCAGATTCAGCATTCAGGCCTGTCTGGTGCATCAGTATCATAGGACACACCATCCATGCAAGTTTGGTGAAGTACGGACCAGCAGTAACTTAGATATTGCTATCAAAGGGCACCTGCAACAAAAACTTTAACCTGCTCCAAAAACCTTAATCTCCTCCAGCATCTGAAATTTAGGACCCAGATTCAGCATCCAAGTCTTTCAAGTCCAAAAGTAGGTCAAGATGCATCATCCATGCAGGTTTGGTGAAGATAGGACAAGTAATAGCTCAGATACAGAACCTGCAACAAAAACTTTAACCAGGTCCAGACGCCGATGCCGACGCCCACGTCAGAGGTATAGCATAAGCTCCCCTTGACTTCATCTCGGTGAGCTAAAAATGATAGTATATAATTCAGTGTGGCAAAGTACTGAACTCGGTATGACACATGCCTAGATGTCTCGGGGTAGGCAATCAGACATTTAACCAGAACCATTGTAACAAGTTTAAACTTAAGGTTGTTGTGCACACAGCAATGTGACGTAGGTCTGTCTATTTCATTGCTGGCCACTCAGCCATCATGGCTCTTTGAAATCAACAAAATTTGCCTGGATTTTGAGCCAAGACAACGCAATTGGTGCATATTTCACTTGAAACCAGCATCAATTTTGACTTATTTTGATGCAAGAAATAGGAACGTACTATCGAAAGTCCAAATTCTTGTTAAAATGATTCTATGTGATGAGATCGGTGTAGTTCATAATAATGCATAGACAACTTTCTGCATAAACTGCTAATATTTGTAACTGAATTTCCATCACTGAAAACCAAGAGCAACACCATTGCAGAAATCGCCAGTATATCTATGAAAAAGGAAATGTCTCCTTGGTAAATTCAAATAAGGACAAATATATAGTACTCCACAACTTTTATTAGTGTAATGTACATTTTTTTTTTTACTTCTTAGTATTCTTGTTGTGTTTCTTGGAAAACTTCAAGTTCTTGAGAAACTTGGGATCCACCTAATAAAAAATAGTTAAGATGACATTACTAATACTCAATGTTACAATTTCATTGGTGTAAATCTGCAATTTTCCCTTATAAACCTGTATGCTATTAAATACATACAATAACTGGATGTTGGAAGCATGTTTTATTTTAAACCCCTTTTGCTTTCACTGACACCGGATTGATTTAAAAGAGGGCTAATATAAAACTCTATGTAAACTTTTCATAAACCACACTATCTGAATTAAGACAAATTCAAAATGGAATGAAATCTTTGAAAACCATATTTTATTGAAGATAAGATGGGACAAAAACAACCCTATATATATATTGTATCATTTACCAATAAAGGTTAATTATTTTTTTGCACTTACTCCTTTCATTGAGGGATATCTGTAAGTCTTGGGCCTGTGGATACCATTTCTGTGCTGTTTACGATCTAAAAGAGAAAGAGAAGATGGTAAGTCATTTAATAGGTAAATCGATATCACCGCACAAATACATGCATTAAACATTGGGTACAATATAATTCTGATTCACTGTTTAAGTTTATAACATCAACAACACTTACTTTGGTTATGACTTGTGTGGTTCTTTGACTTGGCCATTTCTGTTCTTTTAAATTAGCTTTCTTCAGAGATCAAGTAAATCTAAAACGAAGAAGAAAAGTCTTGTATCCAATTGAAAATATCCCATAAAACACACTACATGTACGATATAGTTTACAATTTTTGCAGAAATCCTCAGAAGAATTGATGTCAAATCCTCACATTTCATGCAGGGCATGAGTTAGGCGTGGTGCATGACGTAAACATCATCATAGGATTCTGTACTGAGTAACTTCTAGAGAGAAGATTCAATACACTAATATAATCCAGTCAATCCTTGGACTACAATGTCAATTCATCAATGAAACTTCATTTCTTCAATTATTAGTTTAAAAGTCTTTACTTGGAATTGAAGTTGCAGTTGAATCTTGGGAAATAAATCACCAATAACTAGGGGGAATGAATAGGAATTGACAAATACAATGCTAGAGAAGTGTGCAACATTTGGCATGTGGTTCTCCTCCAATCTTGTCCACAATATTTCACTCTCTCATACACTGACATACACAGTTTGCAATATTACACATCCCCTCGCAACAACAGGTGGACAATGAAAGCTCATTTTCATGATAACTGAACAAGTAACTTTTCTGTGTTTTAAAATCATAAAATTAGTTTCATGATTAATTCAGTTTTTGTTGTATGATTCAATCAAATTGGTTAAGTAAAGTATCAGTAAAGTTTAAGCATGTAAAAAATGATAGGCCCTGTAATAATGATGGTTTGCTCAATCAATATGACACATTGGCCTGCTTGAATAACAATTCATCATTTCCGTTTTCCTATGAGTAAATCGCTTTCTGTAGTGCATATTAAGATTACTAGATGATATCCTGAGCAAGCGTGGAATTTAACACCTTACACATTAATGACACTATGCTAAAATGTTAAACTATATTTTTTTTTACGTGCTTCACTAGCTTCTATCAAAACTAAAATGGCACATTCAAGAAACAAATTGTTTTATGTTATTTATTCAGCATTTGTCAAATCTTAACTTCTATGTATAATCCAAGTAAGTTCCTAATAAATATATTAACTGTTTACATAATCATTCAATATTATTTCACAGCAAGGATATAATTTTAATACTGTAAACTCCCAATAACTTGGAACTGCCAAAGCGTGTCCACCACCTTACTCTCATTTTTGCTATTTTGAGCTGGTTAATCGAAAATAAAACTAGGTTTATAATTAATAATTAATTTGACCATAATTACTTATCATGTAGTATTCAACTATAGCTTATGGATATTATATAAAACATGTTGAAATACCAAAGGTGTAAGCAGTTACGCTGGTGCAGGCATTTCTTAGATTGTTTGCAAAAAGTCATAATTTATAAGTACCGTATAGATGTGAAGAAACTTAATCTTGAGTAATCAATATAAAGTATAATCCACAATAGGTCACATGATATCTTTCAACAATATAAACCATAAGTATTTTGTTATGTAAACCTAACTGATGACACAGAGATCATAAGTTTTATCTACAGAGGCCTAAATATATATATCCTCAGAAGAATTGATGTCAAATCCTCACATATCATGCAGGGCATGAGTTAGGCGTGGTGCATGACAAAAAGATCATCACAGGATTTTCAACCCGATACATTGATTGCTTTATTTCTGATGTAACATTCACTATAGTACTAGCCAGACCAAGATTCAGCAATATACTTTAAAATGAAAATAAAAACCAGGAGCAAGATTTCAGATAAGACATAGATTTGAAAAGCAATAGCCCTATAGACATGAGTGAAATTGCTGATTTTTTGGATTCAATTATATTTCATCATTCTAACTGTTATCAAATCATAACATGCAAGCCAAAGTCATTTATTACATTACAAGTCATACTAATAGCAAGAAGAAATATATTAATCCTGTATCCAATATTCATGAGAACCTTTGAAAACCCTACGGATCCACTGGAGGGCAAGTCGGGTGCCAGCAGCCATGTTAATCAAGATGACATATTGAAAGAAACTCTCAACAGAATATACTTAACACAATAGCAAACTACAGCACAAGAATTTCTATTCATGCACTCACAAATACAACTCTTGAACTAAATTATGACAATGCGATAGAAAAAAATCTCCAACTGAGATTCAACTGTCAAACATCCTCAGAAGAATTGATGTCAAATCCTCACATATCATGCAGGGCATGAGTTAGGCGTGGTGCATGACAAAAACATCATCATAGGAAACAGAGTACTGAAAACTTAAAATGTGTCATCACTTGTACCGGTAGATCAAAATACTGTTTACAGTATTATTTTTGGCCAGTTTTTTTCTTTCCCTTCTAAACTTGCAATCAGTTTTGACTTGTCTTGAATACAACCAGACACAGAAGCAATTAAAACATCTTTTTTCAATTTTTCTTTTTTATTTTGCCTTGTCTACACTTAAATTTGCCTACTGACAACAATGCCAAAGGAATGAAAATGACATGGAGTGAATGTTTCCCTGTAAAATTTTAAGTCTAACATTAAATGATTAAGATCAACTAAATGAGAGAGAGAGAGAGAGAGAGAGAGAGATTATGATTTACCTTAGGT
This sequence comes from Magallana gigas, assembly GCF_902806645.1. Lineage (NCBI taxonomy): Eukaryota > Metazoa > Mollusca > Bivalvia > Ostreida > Ostreidae > Magallana > Magallana gigas. The sequence goes on along the minus strand of NC_047566.1, from coordinate 38,479,520 downwards.
AAGTAAGTACAGAAATGTTCATTAAAAAATAATCTGATAATAAAGAGTTTCAGTATGGGAATAGGGTTGGATACCTGTACACGGTACCAATACCGTACCAAATACTTGCTTTAAAAATACTGGTAAAGTACCGTTTCATTTAATACCGGTACTAATAACGATATTTCTGTATCTTTGAAACCTTTTTATAAAATTAAAATGATTTAAAAAAACGATTACAGACTCGCTAAAATCGAATTCTCCGCGCATTAAAAGGATAGGCTAATTAACGAAATATGCACTTTCCCATTCTTAGTACGATCCTTGATTCGACTGCCAATACTTTAATAAATCAATACATAAATTTAAAAAAAAAAAAATACATTTACAATGATAGTGTTTAATTTTATTCTGACAATAAATGTGAATTAAATAGACAAAACAGCGCAAAAGATTTTTTTTTATTTCCGTTCTATTTTCTGATGTTTCGTCAATTAGTGCGTCCAAACAATGGCTGACAACCGGGTAAACCCGCTCTGCTGTTTAGTCTCATTTCAGCAGGAAATCAGATGGTGGTGTTTGCAACAATTGCCAGTTATTTTGCCCAGGAAAAGGGGAAAACACAAGGAACTTTACTAAACATTTGAGAATCAGATTCAATTTATTTGTCTGTTAATCTTTTTTTTAAAGATTGAAGCATAAACATTACGGTTTGTAAACTCGTATGTTATTGTAAATATATTATACTATCTTTATAAATTATAACACTGAAAGATCAAAAACACTTTCATTGAAAAAAAATAATTATCATTCTCATTTATTGAGGTCTAGTACCGTATCATTAAAAATACCGTATCATTTCAAAAATACAGGTATGGTATTGTACCGTTTCATCCTTAACGGTATCTAACCCTATATGGGAATTAAAATATCCTCAGAAAAATTGATGTCAAATCCTCACATATCATGCAGGGCATGAGTTAGGCGTGGTGCATGACATAAAACTCATCACTGGATTTAGAATACGCAGAAGTTTGTATAAAAACTTATTTTTTTCTATTTAATATATACTAACAATGAAAAGCAGCTAAGTGGTAAATCTATGCAACTCAATTATTATAATGATCAAATTGAACACCCATTTCAGCTCTTGACCGACTCCAACCCTGACATCATACAAACATTGATGGCATTTTTGAATTACACAAGTGAAATGTACAACCAAAAAACTTCTTATATCTAAAATTTTAAATATTTATGCCAAATATATATTCAGGCTTTATAAAGTTCTTTTATGCTTGTATTTCACTACATGTATATGGCGCATCATAAATAAAATTTTCATCTCTGCAGGCAAATTCAAGACTGAGCAAATTCAAAACAATTTTTTAATCACTGTGTTAAAATCAAAATAAAATTTTTGAAAGAGTATCCATCATAAAACTGGTCTAGGCAAATTCAAGATAAGACAAAAGTTCAAGAAACCATTTGCAAATGTAGAAGAATGAAAATATCCGGGAACGAAAACTATAACCATGTTTGCAGTATTGCATTAGGTCAATAAGGCAGCATTTTTAATGCTAGCATATATAACAGGTCCAGTACAATCTCTTTATTTAGCTATATAGCTAAATCATGAGATTGTACTGGACAACGTAATTGTATCCTCAGAAGAATTGATGTCAAATCCTCACATATCATGCAGGGCATAAGTTAGGCGTGGTGCATGACATAAACATCATCATAGGAAACAGAGTACTGAGTAACTTCTAGAGAGAGTATATTCCTTTTGTGATTTCTCTTGTAAACAATAATCGTTATTGTTTACGAGAAAAATCAGTCATCATTCATGATAAAGTAACAAGTGATACCAGGTGTTACAATAGCTACATTTTGCATTGCAAGCACAAGTAATCCAAGAGTTAGACAATGAACTATTGAGAAAACAGAACCCTCTCCATTATGATATATTTTCTTACTCCAACAAATCATTTTCATACTCAAATCTTGCAGATATGAAACTCATTTAAAGTGGATAAAATGGGAAGAACATGGAAAGAAGAATGAATTTCAAGCACAGAAAACAAGTTTTGATTATGTGGTCAACTTTACAGATAATGTGCTTTCAAGTTATCTCCCTTTAAACACAACTATAAACGTTAACACCATGTTCGTTTTTAATTTTAACAGATAAATTAAAAAATTCATAATAACCAAGAATATCAACGAATGTTATACGCAATATGTATCATGAAAACTATCTGAATATCTAATAAAATGGACTACGAAGTTAAACCACATGTACCTCGTTGGATTGAAAGCGGAAAAGAAAGTATAAAAGTTGAACCGTTATGGATCATCTGTGATCCGGATTAAGTATTTGCAATGCCAAAGATTATGCCTATAATACCACTTAAAAATTAAAATTATATTAAACATTATCTCTTTGCTGTTCAATTTGTTATATCTATAAGTCATAGATTTATTACTTTAATTTATTTTTGTTGGGAGTTTATTTGTTTGGTTTTAATATTTACATAGCGAGAAGTGTTTCCGGCAAGTTTGACAGATGTTTTTCCAAAAACCCCAAATAAGAAGATTCTGAGAAAATCTGAGCTGCGAATGTGAAGCAAATTTGAGAAACCAGTCAGTTTTATTGTGATTCTTGTAATTAATTAATCTTTTGTGATTAATTTATATAAATTAAGAGACAGTTATCATCTATTTGAAGGGGTGTGACTCAAAAAAAAGAGTAAAGAATGACAGCTGAATGAGAAAGCACAATTAGTCAATTATGTTACTCAGCATATATTTTACCTCTTTAAAATGCTCACAGAGAATTAAAAAATATGTTGTTATGTCAATGAATGAAATGAATCTCGGAGAAGAATCCCAAAACAGAACCAAATTCAACCGGAGATAATGTTCTGACTGATATGCAGTCTCTCTGCATGTTATAGTCCAGAACCACAATGTTCATTAAACATAATACCACTAACATTTCAGAATGGCGACAGCAGCAGAGGTAAGAGAGGGCTTCCTCTGCCCGATGTGCATGAAGGATCTAGGCACAGTCACAATGCTACAGGGGCACTTCGAGGAGGAGCACTCTAATGAAGACAAGGATGTATTACAACAGTTGAGAGGTAATCATATATCATAACCTTTAAAGTTCAAGATTACTTGAAAAAAAGGTTTTTGATATACAATTTTTGTAGTGACACAGTCATGCTTTTCAGTGTCTTCTTTTCCATTTAAAGCTCATGTTATACAATTTTTTGTTAATTCAGTGTCGTTATTTCCATATCATTTCTTTTTATTTAGGCATGAGTTGGTAGTACTTGAGCGAAAGTACCAAATTGTTCTTCTTTTAAAATGGTCTCAGGCAGATGGTTTGAAATGATAGCCATTAATATTTTTCATGATATTTTTATTTTTTTTTATTTAACAGTGTTTAAAGTGTACATATGCATGTATGTGGTGATGAGCCACCTTTGAGACATTGGTATAAATACAAGAGCCTTAAATTCTTGATAAATATAATTTATGTGAGCTGCTTTCCATATTCACATGTACATGTTAATCTATGTAAACTGACTGACATTCTTGTGGTATGTGGAATTCTTTTCAGACATGTACATTATATATATTCCAAAAGTGTCTTATGACATAGATGCTTATCCCACACCTGTGTGCAGTTACAAAAATTCCCAAAGTCTGCCTTGAAATAAATGCTTTGATTTTTTTTTTAATCAGGATTGTTTGGGAAAGCTAAGAAAAAGATATTGGGGGAGAAAGATGAAGTGGAGGAGGGTGGTTCCTCCAGTTTGCAGTCATCTGTTTATAAGAGTCCTGCCACAGGATCCATATCAGGATATGATCCTACCATGTGGGAGCCCCAGGAACTAGGTCTCAGAGAGAGAGAGAGAGAGAGAGAGAGAGAGAGAGAGAGAGAGAGAGAGAGAGAGAGAGAGAGAGAGAGAGAGAGAGAGAGAGAGAGAGAATATTTGATTTGATTTTGAGAGTCATTTTTTATGCTTAAGATGTTTAAAAAAATTATATCTCTATGCACATTCTATTTGACTTTAAATTTTATCATAACTACTGTCATTAGGTGTAACTCGAGCATGGACAGATTTATTCAAGGCTCACAGGGGAGCAAAGGTGGACAGATATGTCGTTGAAACCAACAAGTTAATCATTAGACTGGACAAGCTAACAGGACCAGATGTTCCAATGGAAACCAGCAAACGCAGGGGTAAGTCATCATATTTCCAGTGTTGTTTTATAGATAGAAAAAGCTTATTAAATCTGATGTGCTAAATCTTTTGACAATTCTTGGTTAACAGGGCTCTGTTAAAATACTTTTAAGATCTGTAAGATTATATAACTCTTACATCAAAATTTTGATTGCATTAAAAGGTTAAAATTTATTCATCAAATGCTTCAATTTGTCCACAGTGTATAATGGTTAGAATCTTCATCTTTTCCCAAAAATAAAAGTTCATTCGACTCTCAGGCATATTATTTAAGTGATTGACATTGTTTTCATAAATACTTAAGTATGTTAATAATAATTTTTTTTTAAATATAAAATTTAGAACATGTACTGGGTAAATGTCTCAGCCTTATTTGAACCATTCAATGCATTTTTTGTCAATGATTTGATGATCTTTCCAGCCTATGAGAAGTCTGTCGTCCAATGGATGCCGGACAATCAGGCCAAGGAGTGTCCATTTTGTCGCCGCTCCTTCACCCTAACTCGCCGCAGACACCACTGTAGACTCTGTGGCGACATCATGTGTGATAAGTGTTCCCAGTTCTTACCCCACACTTTCGCAAGTAAGTAACATGAGGTATACCTAACTAACCCTGTGACTTTTAATGAGGAGAGACGGACAGGAGGCAATTTTTTCACTTCATTGATTAAAATCATCTGCTTCCAAATTTATTAAAGGCAAATTAATCTATTGGAAATAAATTTTAAAAAGCTGATTCAAGTGGGTTATTCACCTCTTCACTTAAAAATTACTGAATTTCGATCTGGTTGCTGATCTACAGTGAGGAACAGAAAAAGATGTCAGAATTGTCAAAGTTGGTTGGCATATATGCTGTGAAGCATCTTTTATTCTGAGTTACCTCTTGGTTATAAACAATTCTTATTGCATGTAAACATTGGTTATCAAATCATGTAGTATTTGTGATAATTCATCAAACTATTTTGACATCTACAGTGAAATGTAAAATAAAGTTGGTTTGCCGGGTACATGTATATGACATTTACTAGTAAGAAAGATAGTTCTGGTATTCCTTTTACAGTAAAACACAGTTATAGCGAACACACTTATAATGAATTGAAGCTTACAGCGAAGTGAATTTCATTCCCCAAGTCTCTATTTCATGTTGTAAACTTGACGGATATAACGAATTACGCTTATAACGAAGTTAAATTGGACGTCCCTGGGACTTCGTTATAAGCGTGTTTTACTGTACTTACATAGTTTTGAAGATCAGCTCAATTATATATGTGCAAATTTGTTTTCAGAGAAACTAACCGACCCCACCTTTCAAAACCAAGATATTGAAGTGGGATTTCTTCGTCGAACAGGAAGTAACAGCAGCCTCAATTCCATTCTTGGTCCGGAGGGAGATCCACACATCAGAACATGTGATAACTGTCGCAAGCTGCTGGAACGGCGCAACGAACAGATAGAACAACGCACAAGCAAACCAATTGTTGTTCTCTTGTATGAGGTAAGAGTAGAGAGGGAATAGAGCAAAAAAACAACAGTGATGAATGATCATAAACTCCATACATTTAGATGTACGTGCATGTTGATAATAAGGTGTATTGTTAGTAGTATACATTAATTCTTCTTTATTATGTATTAAACAAATGAGAAATCCTTCATTTTTGTGCATATCGAATTTAAAATTGAGTTTGAAGTTTTGGAAAGGTTTAATATTGTAATTGAAAAGTTTTTTCCTTTTTAATTTGTTGAGAAGTACCCTTAATACTTTTACTTATCATCTAGAATTATTGGGGACTGTTTTCTTATTTAAAAGTGATTTGATTTTGAACAGAAACTGAAGTCTTGTGTGGACGCTGCAGAAGAGTTGCTAGTCCAGTACATGCCCATGGTGGAGTCACTCAGGTAAGGTATACATGTTTATCACGCATAGAGTGCACTCTATATACTTGTATGTGGCTGGCAATAGTGCACTAAGCCTGTATTTGCCTCTCTCTGTATAAATTGATTAAACACAACTGCTCTGATGGGGTTATTGTCACCACACATGACAGTTTTCCATTTGAGGTACATGTAAATAAACTTTGTCAGGGCAAGCTTTGGCAGACTTTGATTGCTTAGAACTTTTTAGTGGTTCTAGATCAGGATTTGAATTTAAAACCATTCATCATTTAGGCAACAACACTGTTGTAGATAATGATAAATGAAGAGGTCCTTTTATATCTTAATCTCATTTTCATAAAAGGAATATAAAGGAGAAGTTATAGCAGATGTAGATGCATTAAATTATTGTCTAAATATTCATGTTTAATAGCTTTTTGATGACTGTAAGATTTTCAGAGAAACTCATATATTAATTTTTGTTTTTTTCAGTTGTGGTGAGTCCATGTATAGTCTGCAGGAAGCCCAGCGATACAGAATAAAAATAACCAAATTATATGAAACAATAGATGGATTAAGGTATGGCATAAAAAGGACTTTGAGTTGTCATAATTTATTTTATTATCTTTGTCCTATATGACATAAATTTATAGAGAAGTTACAAAATAAATTATGACTTACATTGTGAATCTACTTCTATTCTTGTGGTAAAAATTTTATCGAGATTACGAGGAATCTCCAATTTTGCCAATTTATCTTGCTGCAAACCAGTCTTTTGAATTTTCTTGTGTTGTTTAGCGCAGTCTTCTTCAGCTTGACCTTGAAATTTAGTGGTCACAATCAGTTAATTCCTTGTAAATTGCCACAATATAAGTTATTGTGAAAAAAAAATGGCAAACACTACCTGCCTGGGCTTTCTAAAACACGGATAATGAGTACCGGTAGATGATTTTTTTATTTCATTCATAGCAAGAAGATTCTTAATCTAGGCCTCAATAATGAAGAGGAGCCTTCACAGAAACAGTTACTGTTACAGCGGTCTATAAGGACTTATGCTACAAACTTTATGCAGGACAATATGTTAGGCTTACAGTCATTACCAAGCGATGAACAATACTTAAAACTGCAAGAGGCAAGGAAGCTGGAAATTCAAAAAAGAATCGCTGCCGAAAGGCAAGCAACGTTTGAGGCACAGCAGAGGGAAAAGAAAGCTAAAGAACAGAGGGAACAAAAGGAAATGGCATTAAAGAATGATCAATTAAAACAGGCAGAGGCCCGAGAGAGATCAGGGTCTCAGAAATTGGCGGGATGGATCCCAAATGAATCGACACATATCAATTTCAACAATAAGGACGATCCCATGATTCAGCAGATGAATATAATACGTAGTTATATCAAACAGGCAAGGCAGGCTGGGAAATTGGACGAGGTGCAAATGTTAGAACAGAATCTTAAGGAACTTCAAAATGAGTATCTTAGACAGCAGAGACAAAACTGGTCTTAATTATAAGGATCCCTAGTCATTTAAAATACTTTTCATTTAATACATGTATACTGATAATATACTTCAATTAATGTGTAAAAAATTTAGCAGAAATTGAATGTTAAACAAGCTGGTTCAGATTTGATTTTGTACATTTCTATAAGTATTAGTATCTAATAAATGTTTATCACTTTATGCAGGTCATTTTGTGATGTACTTGGCTTCCACCAGAAATGCTTAATAAAACACACTGCTTTTGATATGTCTGCAGTTACTGCTGTAGTATATATAGATTGTTTATACTTAAATGGTGGCCATACCAATTGTTTTGAGTGGCATTGCTTCAGTATCTATTTGATTTTCTGTGATTTTATTTTCGATGTGTTAATTATAATCTGTTGCAAGATGATCTGACAAGCCAAAATATTAACTGTGCTGATATTTAATTTCAACTGCATAGTATGTACTTATTTTCAGCAAAACCTTCATAGGTAAAAATAAAATGAGAGCAATCACTTTTCAATATGGTACATTTTTTAAATTCACTTTGATATATAGACGTTATATTTAAGAGTTATTTTAGAGGGTTATTGTAATTTAAAGACAGAATTAATGTACGTTGTCAAATATTCAACAGATATCAGAGATGGCAACTGAAACCTTGCTTATTGTCCAAGTTAAATGCATGCTATACAAACCTAACCAATCTAAAAAGATGCCATAAAAATTGGTTGTTGTGTATTATTGAGTATTTACATATAGTTACGGTTAATTGAAGATGAATCATTAACCCTTATATAATACAGAGATTATCATGATGGTTATACATGTATTTATAAAAAATGGGGGTAAAATCCCATCACGAAGTTTATTTTTTTTACTTAGAGGAGTAACAGGCATTTTTAAGTTTACATACACATACACCCACCAACGGATAGCTGTGTTATTAATAACTTAGTTTTTTTTTATAAGTCATATTCATGTACTAGTCATTGCATATGTTTTGAATGAAATAAAATCGAGAAGAAGTTATAATTAATGTCATTCTTTTAGTTTGTTTGTGGAAAAACCACCCTGGTCCATAATATACATATTATATATGTACCAACGCAGTCATGCTCAGATCTGGTTTGGAGGAATCCGTATCATCCTCCCCCTGGAAAATTCGAATTTATTAAATAGTGTAGCAAAATTTAAGAATCTTGGATCCCCCCCCTTAGAAAAAAAATCTGGATACGCGTATGGCAATGAATCTATTCAAATATATTATAATACAACTTCGCAAAAGCAAAATTTCTAACTATAGTCAGTTTTTAATATATTTAACAAAAAATAAGAAAAAAAATATTGTCGGAAATTTGGTGGTATCGAACCCTTAACATAAAAACCCTAGATATATAAGGTTACCTTATGCCAGGTACTCTAACCTCTGAGCCATTTCAGACACAACAAAGTGGGTTTTTTAAATATTATGTGACTAAGGCCACGAACTACCGGACTTGTATTATTTTTTCAAAACGTTCAATTGTTGGGATACAAAATGATATTTTATAAGTATAGTGGGTCATCTCTCCACGTTTTTGTTGATTGAAATCGGTTTGTTTTCCAATAGACCTTTATTAGACTATGAGAACAATATGGAGCACATACCCACTCTATAAAAGAAAATGCCTTAAAGTTCTAAAAAAAATGAAAGTATTTGCAGGTTTTGATACGTATACACCTGTTTGAGTCAACCTATTCCAAGTATTGAACATACCTTTAGGTTAAAAATCAATGATTCGTTAAATATATATTGTTTTAAATGATTAAAAAAAAACCATCAGATTTATTGATACTTTAATTTTTCAGTAGCCTGTCCGACCGCGTATGGGCATTTTACACGCCTTATCCACCCATCTTCTTTTAAGATGAAAATGGCACAATTCGAGGAATGACCAAATTAGATTGAATCATACATGTATTCCCAAGAAGACGAAGATAAACTGAAATTTCAAGGACACGGTGTGCAATTTACAACACTTACTACAGTTCCATGCTCATGAAAATTAATTACTACATTGTATATTAATTCAATCTCTAATACTACATAATTGACTAAAACCATTCGTGTATGTACATTAAAAAACCGCATTAGATCGAGATTCTTTAAATTAGGCAATGAACATTACGTATATCAGTCGGTTTAATTGCATGGTACAAGTATGTACATGCATGGAAGAGATTTTAAGGTGGCTCTATACACCCACAGTTTATTTCAATTTTCAATAGAAGACCACAAAACATATACTTATCCAATAGAAGACCACAAAACATATACTTATCAAATATTAAAATGACGATAGGGATACTATAGGTATTTTTAAAGAATTTTTTAATGTTTTTTCGTGTTTTTGTAAAATATTTTTTAAAAAGACAGCTATCAACAAATTGAGAGAAATTATTTTGTCATATGATGGATATTTCCTTCGGACACATAAAAAAAAAATATAACACTTCTTAACATTCAAAAATGTTAATAATTTAATTCTGGTTGTAACGCGCTTTCTGATTGGCTAAACAAATTGTTTTATATCGAATAAAGATTGTTGCCTACGTCATAGTTAGACTAACGTCAAAAATGTATCAATACGCCTGACGTTATGTTCGAATTTTGTACAATTTTACGTCATTTTAAAGGTCAAATGGCCGTTTTTATCTACAATTAAGAGTAGAAAATTAAATTATAAGCAATGAATTCAATATTTATTAGTTTTATACGATATAAAATGGTTTAAAACAGTTTACGCTTTTTTATAAACCGCTTCGCGGTTTATAAAGCGTAAACTGTCCCAAACCATTTTATATCGTATAAAACAAATAAATATTGAATTCATTCCTTAATTATTGCAATTTTTTTTAGTATTTCCCCAAAACATAATTTTTCATATTTTCTTACTCTGTTGACAAATCATCTGAAAAAGTTGCTTGATGTTATAAGAAAATATATTTTAATAAATGTGACATAAAAAATTGAATGAAAACCATTGCAAATACACACAAAAAATATTTTAAATTTTATTTGGTATGAAAGTTCCTCAGGTAAGGGTTATCGTTCCTAAGTCCCAAGGCCCAAACACCTTGGGGACTTTTCATTTCTGAGTTGAAGAAAAATTCCTTAATATAATGTTGGAATGATAAATACATACATATTTCATTATAGACTTTGCCCTGTATAAGTGAATATATTCGCTTTAATGCAAAACTAAGTCAAATAAATAAAGGGGAACATTGACTAGGCTAATAGGATTTATGTATCCCAATCCGAGAGAAATTCAAAGCAACCCTTTCATTCCCGTTAGGTGTCGATATTAATGTGCATTAAAGTATGTTATAATTGAAATATTTTCACCGGTTTAGAATTTTCTTTCACGGTATTCACCCAAAAAATACGTTTTAGAAATTTTTGGAAAGATAAAAAAATTATTATTCTCAACGGGAATCGAACTCATGACCTACTGGTTTGTAGTGAACCCACTAACCCACTGCGCTATGGCGTAACATATCAATATTTGTAAAGAAACTCTTTGAAAATTTATACTTGATTTTATTGTTTATTTCGATAAATAATACTACACAACGTGAAGGTGTCACATATACCACATTACTGGTAAGTAATGAATTTTCCAATTATCAAATTTAATCTATTAATTTAGCAAATTTTTCAAAAGAGCGGTTTCCATACAATTCGCCTCAGTTTAAATCAGCCAGTACCGGAAATGCATGTTTTCAGATTTACTTTTTTGCGTACTGCGTCATCAAAAAGTGGTGTATAGAGCCACCTTAACTAGGTCCGAATATCTGTATTGTTTTATTTTTTGAAGATTATGCAAATGGTTATTTTAGCATTTTGAAACATTAGGGGTCTTTGATTTTAGTATCAGTGCTAATGTTAGATGTACATGTATTTATTTGCCGGTTGACATGGAGTATAGTAAAATTTATCTAGATGACTTGAATTTTCTGTTATATTTCGGTTTAATTCAGTCGTGATACTATGAAACGGTATCATGTAATCAAGTCTGGTGAACATTTTTATTGATATCGCTCTTGATCGTAGTTGTATTACATGCTATAAGTCGCATAATGACGCAGAAACATTACTTTGTGCATACAACACAAGTCAGTTCTTTCGAGTTGTGGTATGGTGGACACTCAAGACTCCCGCATCTTGCTCGAACTGCGTATATTTGCCTACCAAGTCCTAAGGGACTTTCACCACCAATTATAGATTCCGCATCATGATCTACGCAGATAAACTGAGTTGCCGATTTGTGGGTTTCGTGTCCTGCAGCTAAAAGTCCCTGGTATTGAAGACTCCAGCCCGGAGTACATACATCGGTTCCAGGAATCATAAGTACGGAACGGTCGAGTAATCCCCTACATACAGCACAGGGTACGTCGTTGTTGGCTGTAGGTCCAAAGGAGTTCGATCCGTATTCTGCTCCACCCATGAATTGTCCTTCGCCACCTACCTCTTTTAGAACTGGTTGAGATGTTAAGCAAACAGCGTTTGCCGCCCCACCAACTCTGTTAGGATCAGATCCTCCCATGAATCCTAGGATACAATCATATCCGAGAAAGAGCTTTAGGGTAGATACTTATAGTTTTCTTACATGCATTAGCAGCAGATCTGTTGCTCTAAAAAAAATTTCGGGACAACCTATAAGGCCTAGATAATGGTACCTCACATAAAAGACATTCAGACAATGGCTTGTAAAGAATGAGATGCCGCCTAAAGTCATAAAATTGAAAATCTTATTCAAACGTGTATCTGACTTGCCATAATATACAGTAACAAAATAAACACTTTGGGACTAAGATAGTCTTTAAGATTAAATAATTCCAATAACTAAAGATTCAAAGATATATACCGGGTTTTTTTTTTGTATTAAATGTACAGCTGTATGATATATTTAGGTTACCAGAATATACAGTTTCTGAGATATTGGCAGGACATGACGTTTTTCCCCATCGTATGTACACAGCACCACCTGTAATTATTGAAAGAAAGTTTTTCGAACCTTAATTAATTAAAACAATTCATACTATCTATTATTTTATTTGTTCGAATACAAATCATTTTTTTTCTTTATAAAGAGAGCATGAGCCATACAGGGATGAAACTCGCCAGACAGTTTCAATATATCAATATATATGTATTCTTTATCCGACTCTTGTAATACATTTTGTGCTAACAAATAATTTAATTTACCATCAAACCAGAGAATTTTCTCTGTAAGTTTGTAAATTATGGTATTTTTCAACAATATACATTCATGACACAAGATACACTACAAAACCTTAGCAACAATGCGTCGGACGGAAGTGTATTGCTAACTATTAAGCTTAAGGAAGGAGTCTTCTCGTTATCAAACATACTTCTTATATCGGTAATAAGAAATTCATGAAATTTTGACATAGTCAAGCGGATCATATTATAAAAAGCTTATAAAAATATAATTTGCAAGGCAAATCATATTTTAAAAACATATTCTGAAACCCAATTATCATATCATTAGTTCACATTAGTAAAAAAAAATCCAACATTAATGTTATTGTTTTTAAAATGCTAAAACAGACTCATTCATCTGCAGCAATTCTGAATTGCGAAACATGTGATATTTTCCAATATTACGTCAAAAATATAGTCCTTGTTAGATTTTAAACATTAATTACTTTTTCGATGCCAAGTTGTACCGGTATATAGAAAATAAAACAGTTTCTTGACACAAAAAAGTAATCCCGACACCTATTACTGTGGTTTCATTAATATTCAAGGGTATCAATTTTCGTGGATAAAGTGAAAATTACAGTTTCAAGGATACGTAAAATCGTGGTCAATGACCCTATCAATGCAAAGTGTGAATAGAAAAGGCAATTTAATGAACATTTAATTTCGTGGATCAACTAAACAACGAAATCTACGAAAATTGGTATTCAACGAATATTGATGAAACCACAGTATATTTAATTTGACATCGTTTTAAAAAGAAGGTCAAGGGATTTTTTTAATGCAGTTTATGAAGAGACTGTCGGCATTCTAGATATATTTCGTAGAAAAGAATGGACAAAACTCTGATTTTTGTTACCTATTTTCTTTATATTTCATAGAAAATGCCAGTGTTAAACAAGATTTTTCATTTTTTTTTTTACTAAAAATTTAAGCTCCCTATCAAACAAAACTTTTGTTATGAAGCATCATTGAAAGAATTTACATCTTGAATTTTATTAACCTGTAGGCACCACACACCTTTCATTTTCTAGATCTCGACCTTAAACAAAAAAATAGCATGTTTATTGATTCATCCAACTCTATAAGACAGAAACACCACAAATGCAAGCAATTGTACATGTACCGTTACTTCCTGTTTGTACTTGGGACTGTAATGCATGTATGGTACTTTGCTGGTCTTGATATGCAGTCGTCAATAGTTGAATTTTAGATTCCAGGGCCTGGATTTGTGATATCAATAGGTTAGGATCATTAAGCAGAATCCGAGAATCGCGAGAATTGTCTGTTAACACAAGACAAACCACACTAAACAGTAGAACCGTGTAGTGGAGGTCCATGCTTTACAAAATGGCAAAGTGATTGTTATCTATTTCTGTGTAGAAATACATTGTAGTACAGTGCTACAATTTTCCCCTGATAAGGAATTGACAAATGACATATCAATCAGAATTATGATGAGAATATGTCAAATATTAAAATAACATAATGTATACTTTTTCTCTGACCTACAATTATTTTACATTGGAATGCATAGTTTTAATAAACAAAATGGAGAACGGAAATGTTGAGGACCATTTTAATACCGAATGTTCCACCTGATACTTACCTCATCTACGTCTGACATTTGTGTCTCCTAGCCTTTATATCCGTCCGACATATAAAGGTTTCAAGACAATCAACTATCCATTTACAGAAAGAGTAATTCTTTCAAATCCCAACATTTCGTTATCAAAAGAAAAATGTTTTACAAAGTGCCCAATAATTAATTGGACACTAAGTAAAACCATAATGAAAAGCTTTCAAAGCAGAACAACAACTTCGAATCGTTTTTCGATATTTTTGTTTAATTCAATCATGACAGTAATTATTCTTTTCTTTTTTTTACAAATAGATTCAAATACATGACCATTGAGCATGTGCACAATACTTAACAATTTGAATTTGCAATTAAGATTCTATTATGTTCATTAGTATGAACAATGACTACCATATTTTCCTTCAGTTCATTAACCATCAGTAGTGCTAAGGGAATCATGCAACATAAAATTTTTTTAATCAACATTGGTCTTAAAAAGCTTGCAATGTAAGCACTATGTTTCACACTGCTTTTATTCTTTTAACACACACCATTTACATCATCACTTATGTTTGTGTGTGTGGTAAATGAACTTTTTGCTAAAGTTTAAAACATTAAATAACTAATACTGATAGAGATAATATCTGGCAAGAAAACTGTGACTACACATGAGCTAGTGGAAGACGTGAACAGATATTAAACTATAATAAATAAAATAAAGAACAGCTTCAAGTAAAATAAATGCAAGGAGTCAATCAAATTACATGTAAATGCAAATTCATTAGAATACATGAGGTAGATGAAATGCATGATAGATGAATTAGACTTTTAATTATAAGATTAGATCAGTCTTTTAATAAATGCACATACGTGAAGGAAATTCAAGTTCCCCTTAATTGTTACACTTCTTATAACTATTAACAGATAAATAATTCAAACCATCTTAAAGATTTTGTTAATGAAATAGTGTTTAGTCGCCCAAATCAAGTATTATAGCAGAAATCAGAATTAGTAATTTAACCATTTACTGTAGTGAGAGAAAGTGATAACCATCCATATTTATTCACTATCTTAAAAACTAGTATTAAGTTTATTCTTGCTATCAATACATTTTAAATTGATTTAGATTACAACCATCACATATACATGTATATTCTTAACGTCATATAGCTATTGAAGATAAGTTAATACTGAAGTCTTTCCTCTTCTGTCATTTCCAAAGACTTTAAGTTATATAACAGTGAGCTGTCTCCTCTTCATATTGTTGAACAGCGTGTCTTGATCCACTTCAGCAATTTTGTAGGCATTAGAAGTCTTCCTTTTATTGTATTCAGTCAAGACTTGCCCGGTCAGTATGTCTCTGTTTAAGAATTAAAAAAATCAAGGTACTAAAATCACTGATAGTAATAAAAATGCAAAACGTAATAAATATAGATACATTATATTTCCAGTTTACTAATTTTTCTAAACCAATAATAAGAGTCAGGAAAATTAAATGTTTAAGAGAGAAATTTTGTATTTAGGAGTTGCTATCCCCTACATAGAACAATGCTCTGAATTTGTTGGCTTGATGAGTTTTAAATATCTGCAGATGGCTATTTCTGAAAAGATATTTAACTTTTTGATAAATGATAAATTTTACACAGAATATACTGACTTACTCCCATTTTATAGAGCCTGAATGTGTGACGTCAATTTCCTCCACCAATGTATCAATCTGTCTCTGCAAAATTGTTGAAATTCGTCAAAAACGACGTTGTAATACACATATTACATGTTATACAAACATAGTATCACATTTTTTTTCGAAAAGATGGTAAACTGAACTTAAATTAACATTTAACATTCTTTAAAGCAAAATTTACTTTGTGGGTGGGCTTATATGTAACAGTTGTTAAAAAATTTAATTCGAATCTAAAGGAATGTTCATGATAAAAAAAATATCAAAACATAATCTTATTCAAACATAATCTCACATTAGTAAGCCTCAAGCCGGCCTCTTTGAAGGCCAGTTTGACCTCCTCGTGCTGTAGGCTGCCGCTGTGGTCTTTGTCCTGTTGTCTCAAGGCTCCCTCCAGGTCAATCTTGTGTTCCTTCAGGAACTTGGATAGTACCTTCAGTACGCTAGTCTGTGGCTGAGGTATTCAAAAAATCATAAAATGATTTATTAGATTGTTTCTTATAATTTGAATAAAGAAGATGATTCTATTCATATATTAAAGAAAGATTTACACAAAAGTGTTGATTTTTTTAACTTTCACTAAAATACTGGTAACATTTATTTTTATACATTTCAAAATTAAAAGAAGGAAAAAAAATATACATCAAAACCATTTTTTACAACAAAACGGTTGGATTTAATTATACTTTTCAAAATCAAAAGGAGGACAAAATATCTTTTATAGAAAAACAACAATTGTTTTATTCTTCCTTCTAAAATTGATTGGAAGAGGAAACATATATAAATAAACAATCGACAAAAACGACTGCACACATAAAGTAAAGATCTTTACGTCTTTTTTGTTTTAAATTGTATAGGAAATGTCATTGCTGAGGAGATTTACATGTACTTAAAAGCGACACTTGGAGGGTCATATATGCATGTATTTAAGCTCACCGTGTATCTTTGAACTCCACCTAGGCCTCCGTGCAGAATGGTGATGTCTTTTTCACTCTCCATTTGTTGTATCCGTTTGTAATTGCTTATGTTGATATTCATTTCCTGCATAAAAAATGAACTTTAAATAAAAAAAAATATACATGTATTATGTTCAGTTGTTAGACACTTATCAAACAATGGTTTAGATAAACTTGAGTTTGTATGCTTGGAATTAAAATTTATACTTTGAAATACTTATCAATAATTATTAATAATTGAATTGTAAATCTCATCTTTAAATCACAAACGTATTAGAGACAACACTTGAATTTGAGGTAATTGGGTGGGTATCTCTATTTTCATCTAATGGTATTTTCTATCATCTACAAACACTTAATTTCTGTCATGCTTTTTTATTCTATTGCTATTTACATTTAGCATTATTTCATTTTATGAAGATTTTAACTGAAAAAATATATCAAGTAATTGCACCAAAACTTATCAAACCATTGATTTTGAAAACAAACTTTCAACCAACACAAAACGCAAAATAGTGAACTCAAAACATTAGATCATACGTGACATTTACATCCAGCAAAAATAACTATCTTGCAACGACATATGCAACAAAGAAACAAATTTCTGCTTAATGTAGAATAAAGATTATAAAAGTAGGATGTTTATACATTGAATACGATTCTAATCTTGCCAGTCTTTTTTACCTAGCAATACCAGTATACAACTCTTTGGTAATATTTGGTAAGTTTAATTAATATTCTATCTATCCATACTGTTTTAAACAAATTAGTAGAAGACGCATTTGTTAATATTCCTATGGTAACCTGGCGTTATGTGCATACTCGAACAATATATCAATACACCTTTGGTGACAGGCAAAAACCACTGCATGTAACCCGTCCAGTGTTTCACCATTTCTATCTAAAAATGGATCCAGCTCAAAATGGAGAAGGGGCTTAAGTTTACTACTCTACAGTAAAGAAAAGACGGTTTTCTAGGCCAACGAGACCCTGAATTTAATAAAAGGGATTTTGATTTGTAATGAAAAAAAGAGTTCCGCTCATCTGCTTCATGATCTAACCCTACAAGTAAGACGTTAATTGTCTATGGATTCACAATTATCTACAACAAACCTTAGAAAGTAGACATATCTGCTTATTATATGATTAAACATTGCATGTTCTGTAATAAAGAATAGTACAAAAAATATCAAAAGAAGTCTGGATATTGGAAGAAGGATAGTACAGCATGCAAATATATACGTGTACATCTAGATCCTATATAATTAGGGGTCTTAACACATGCAAAACAATCTAATGATATGAGACTGGAATTCAAAACAAATATTAAAAAATATTTCATAAATTTAACATGCTGTTATCAAATTATTACTTGGGCTTTTTTTTGGTACTTGTGATTTTATTCATTAACAATTTGTGGTCGAACAGATTGCAATTATAACTCAAATTTGGTTTAAAACTTCTTCTATTTTGTTTATAGGTTCAAAACATACTTCACAACATTTAAAACTGTATCAAATTGCTTTTTGTGATAAAGATCGTTATTTATAATAGAGGCATTTTACGTATTTATCAAATTAAGTGAGAGAGAAAAATCACCTAAGGAGGACTTCGTCTTACTAGAAATCAAATATTTTAAAGCT
Organism: Magallana gigas; assembly: GCF_902806645.1. Taxonomy (NCBI): domain Eukaryota; kingdom Metazoa; phylum Mollusca; class Bivalvia; order Ostreida; family Ostreidae; genus Magallana; species Magallana gigas. The sequence continues at coordinate 38,460,796 of NC_047566.1, read as the reverse complement.
CGTCATCTCTGTTTATGTAATAATCATACTAATAAAATGAGTAGGATCCATTTTGTTGTTCTCATTCCTTCATACATTACTTACCCCACAGTTCTGAAATTATCAATGAACACTTGAGCATTCTGTATATCATTAAGTAACAACATTACAACCAGTAAAACGTATCGTGTAAAAACAATAACCTTGGCTGTCTCTCATTGATTAATGACGTTTTCATGCTAAAATGTTGTGGGGGGTTTTCAAATCATTCAAATCCCTGTCTTTATCATCACTACCATTATAAAATTTCTTTTACGTATACTGCAGTTTCGTCATTATATGTTGAGTACTAATTTTTGTGAATTTCGCCCTTTGCCAGATCCAAAAATATAAATGGCCGACGAAGAAAGAAATACGTCATCAATTATAGTTGGTAAAGCCGTTAAGTACGAATTTATGTGTCCTTAATGTTTTGTAAAATCCACAAAAATTGACGAAACCACAGTATATTTTAATTAATTTTCACAACTAATGATCTTAATCATTCAAACATACAGTCATATGTATACATGTACATTAAAAGATGAAATCCTTTTGTTTGTTTTGTATGTTTTTAAATATAACTTGATGTTGATATTGTTTTAATTACAAATTTATTCATCGATTTTTAAGAGCAAAGCATCTGCGCATTAAAACTGAAAGAAAATGAGGGCTAAATAACAAATTTATTTAACAATTTTTATTATTGACAGTGTTTGTATTGATATGTTATCGCAGATCCGAGAGCATATATTGGTCTATGTAACACTGATTTAAATAAATATAACCTCAAACTGACTATTCTTGGGAATTTTCTTTATCTCTGAATACTAGTAATGCCTTTAAATGAATATATATCTTTTTATAAATGAAACCTGTATATATTTTATATGTAGGCATAATGACCACTAACCCTAAGCGTTCGTATGACTGTACAGTCATGATTAATTTCTGTTCAAAATTATTCTACAAAATGCATTTATGAGTCAAAATAAGACAATCACTTAAAAGTATGTGTCTTTCATATGAAGTGGATGACTTTGATATAGTTGTAAAAGCAAATCTGCTTTGGTGCAAGTTACAACAGACATGCATCGTGTTACAATACCTTACTTTGAATTTTTGAAACATACAGGTGCTTGTGCCTAGTGTCAGCATGAAATCTACATCACACAAAAGTCAACATGTGTCAAATAAGTACGTTGAGAGAATTGAGAGCTAAAGCAGTCAAAAATTTACGCTTCAAAAATAAGTAATGCATATGGTGATATAAATGAGGCGAGTAATATTAATAGGTACATGTACTTTATTAGTTGTAAACTGTGACTTAAATTAACAGAGTAGCTCAATGTGACAAAACCTTTTTTGGATTCAATGCACATTATTATAATATTTAAAGAAATACATGTATATGCAAAACAGGGGCATTTATTTTAGTTATGAAAAGAGGTATAATTGGATTAACCAATTTTTTTAAAGAGAGGGTGTGGTTTTGGGCAATGAATAACAAGGGAAATATGCATAACATGCATATAATTAATACTTTATTTAATGAAATATTTGAATAAATACCTGCAGTGACACGTATGTAAGGGTTTGATTTTGATTGACAGCTTTTAGAATGGTTTCTATTCCTTCATCTGTCAAAGCATTCAAATTCATCTGAAAAAATAATTATAATTATAAAAGGCTTTGGATGACATACCTATACAAGTTGTACTAATATGTGCTTTAAATCCTTAGTTTTTCAGAAACATTGTCATTGACTTATATGTGTATGGATACTTTTTTCTTTTTTTCTTTTTATTTTTCAAATTGGTTTCTTTTGTATAGAAACGTTTAATCATATGTCTGTGGTACGCTAAATCCACGAAAATGGGCTAAACATAGTTTCACAGTTGATGATGTAGTCTAAGGTTCATCAATTGTAAATTACAGTTTGTGAGCCATAAACTATGATAACGATTTAATGAACATAGATTTATATCTGCGAACCATAATTTACGTTTGGTAACATAGTTAAGATTTGTAAATAAATATATATTTGATTTTTTACTGTAGTTTAGAAATCGGGAAATATCTATCGTGAAATATTGATAAGATAAACTATTTTTTGCAATTGCAAATACTTTAATAGTGGTTATTTACGAATGTGAGCAAATTACACTGTAGTTACTAGAATCGCGGGAAATACCCCCCCGCGTATGGTAAAATTAAAACTTTAGAATGTTAAATCAAAAATCCGCGTTTTCAATACACAAGCGTATCATTTGACTATAGAAAACGCTTACTTAACCACCAGGCTGAGCGTAAATAACCACTTTTACGTAATTTGAATCAGTGTTATTTGTAGTTTACACTTCTGAGACAAAGATTAAGTTAAGTTTAGATTAGATTAAGCGTTAAGTTAACAATGGTTTACAAATGTCAACATCTTCGCTACCCAAGAGCTTTTTAGTCCACTCCGAAGGGTTTATGGGGAGCGGAGTGGACCGAAAACCCTTGGCTAGCGCAGATGAGATGTCAAATAAAATGTAAGGTCTTTAACTATGGTTTTCGGTTTGTAAAGTATATTTTACGGAACGTAAACCATAGTTTACAGCCAATAAGCCTAAATTATCAACTGTGGGACTATCTTTATCTCATTTATGTAAAATTGGGATGCCGTTCATGCCCTTTGTCACAGTAATTAGTATATCACAGAGACATACAGATTTGAGTGAAAGATTGTTCGAAGACCGTATCAACCTAACGAATTCACCCCCCCCCCCCACCCACCCCAACAGCCTTAATAAAAGCCTTCTCCGATATATTTTATTTTTCCGACACAATGACAACTTGTGAGTGTTCTCATACAGGTTGAATACTCACCAGTAGTGTTTCTAAACCAAAGTTTTTGCTGAGACCTAAGGATAACTCTTTTGCGCAGTTCTTGTTTATACGGTTATTGCTGTGTAAATATAGAGAAAATGGTTCATTTTACAATATTTTCTGGGTTTTTTTTATCACGAGCTGCAAGTGATAAGCTCCATAAAATATTCTGCAAAAAAGGATTGTGTGCAAAAGAATGATAAACACTCGAAATAAATTTAAATTTATAATCATTAAATTGTACTGTGTAAATTATTATATGAGTGAAATATCACCGAAACTAAAGCATTTAACGACCTGATGTCAAGGACCCTAAGCTTGGAGTTGACACGCAATCCTAGCTGTAAGCCTCGACATCCGGGCATTCCAAACCCGTTCCAAGAAACGTCCAACACTTCTAGCACCTGGTTGGTCTGAAATATCGACACAAATTGACATCAAAACTTGATGTTTTATATAAAAAGATAGAGAAGGAACCAAGTTTCTATCTTAAAGGTCCCCAGTGTTTGTCTTACGGATAACATTCAATGGTAACGATGCTGTAAGTATAGACTTTGTAAATTAATAAAATCTTACAATAAACCGTCATTGCATACATTCAGAAAGAATCTTGCAACATGGTCTTCCAAAGGTCAGGGTTTGCAATGGTTAACTTATTACAAAAAGGACTTATAATACTACTAATAAATAACAAAACTACTCACAGATAAAGCTTTGCCAATGGCCTCAGCTCCTTTGTTGCGTAATGAGTTCCAGCTGAGATCGAGATCAGTTATACTTTCATTACCAACCTACATTAATACAAAATCAAGGCCTTATTCAACACAGGCTTTTACACACGCTCAATTATCGACGACATAAAGAATCGGTATTTTCTGCTTCTTGACTAAGAGAAAATTTCTTTCTTTTCAGTCATATTCAGTTTTTTGCATTTCGTTCCGATCCCTTTTTTTTTTAATTTTGAGCATGATCTATTTAACTTTCGTAAGAAATTATAAATGTGGTACATCGGTATTTGTCATTATGAATCATTCTCTGATATAATTTCGTTTTAATAAATACTAATTTTTTTTTTATTTTTCTACAAAAATTCGCACAAACGCTTGCAGCAAAAATTATAATGATACTGTTTTGTTGGTGAACAAAAACACACCAAAGCAGCAGCTATGTACGTCCCACCGGCCTCCCCAAACTCGTTGTTACTGAGGTCCAGTGACGTCAGAGAGCTGTTGTTCTTTAAGGCCTCCATGAAATACTGGGCGTCTCTATCACAGAGTTGGTTGCCTTGTAAACAGAGACAAATCTAAGATCTGAAATACCCAGGCCTGAGCATTGTATTTGTAAACATAAAATCAGTGTTTCTCTATACTGGTTTTTGTAGTTGTAGTTTCTTATAACGCAAAACGTTTTTATAGCATTGATTGAGTGCAACCAGGTCCTAATGTTGCAGATCGTACTAGTTATCAATCTTAATGTAAAGTATGGGGTAAAACCGTGTAGAGGTAAGAACTATGCATATGATGTTGACCAAGAAGGGTAGTTATTACCCAGCAGGCATACGACGTTGTACCAACGTTGAAAATACGTTGATCATGGTTGACGACGTTGATCAACCAAAATACAACGTTGTGCGACGTTGAAGAAAAAGACGTTATCAACATGACAAATTTTCAACGTTAGTTAGACGTCAGATATTCTGACCAATATCGACCAAATTTCTCATACATATATTTATAAAATTGTATTTTTCATAATTTCGTGTAATTATTGAATTCTGTAATTTGTGGGCATAAAAAGTGAAAAAACATCATCAGTGATGGCAAAAAATCGCACATGTAATGAATTTACATGTATGCGGAAAGCGCGCGATAGGCATTGATCTTGTAACCCCCCCCCCCCCCCCCCCCCCCAAATATCTACACAGCTTGAAATGATTTAAGTAACTTTATGAATCATTTATATATATAGTGTTAATGAATAAAACTGTTGATAGTGAAATAAATTCAGTTATGGCGAAAGTTAGCGCATGTAAACAAATTATGCGGCAAGGTGCGCGATAGCCATTGATCTATTGCACATCCTCCATATCTGCTCAGCTTGAAAGCGCATGCTGGCCAGACAAGTATTAATTACTGGCGCGAACAAATTACCGCGCCAACTGAAACAAAGAACCAGTGTCCAGCTGGGGATAAGATATCCTAGCTGGGAAGCCATTTTGAACGCCAATCCAAACTTGAGACCGTGAGGAGCAGCATTTATAAATTCTACATCGACCTTTAATACAAGGACATTTTGGATTTCATCCTCTAAAATAGTAAAGTAAGTGTTTCTTTCAATTATATAATGCATGTTGTATAATGTTTTTATTTTTTTCAAGCTAGAAAAAAATGCTTAACCGCATGGCGCGTGTTTTTGAATTCACCACTAACGAACAGAGAATGCATGTAAAAATTGATCGATCTCCAACTTACATTAGTCTAATAATATCAAAGTATTGTTAGCCTTGAAAATGTCTTTAAGTTTTTGGTGTTTTTTGTGGTGTTTTTATTTTTTTTTTCACCACTAACGTTAGTAATGTTATGTACGATAGTTCACACGTATCACGAATGACTCTTTGGACGAGTTAACTAAGAGAATTTCCGATTTACGTACAAGTTAACAGAAGAGTGAAACTATAAATAGAATTGGGATTTTATTGTTGTCGTTGATCTTTGGTCTCCAACATAACGATGCAAGTTTTAATACTCAATAAGTGTACCCAGGCAACTGATCGAAGCCGTTTTGTAATACGAGTTTTTTGAGTTCCGTTTGTGTGTTACGGTCTTATTACTTCAGTATCTTTTCACACACTTTACATGCAAAAAATATTTGGAATGTAAATTTATATATTGCAGTAACACTACAAACTGAAAGTATGAATGAAAATGAACAATTGCATTTCAGAAATTCTTGCTTCAAAAGATTGGAGGTACAGATGGTACTGACCACATGAAGAAAGCAATGTTAAGGTAAATAAAGAATGATGTTACTGAATAATTAAAGATCATTAATTGAAAAAATCAATGTATGACATTGTATTCAGAGTGATATGAAATACTAAGTATTTGAAGTATGACATATTTCAATTTATTTTCAGAACTATGACAAACTCGTACATGGCTGGTCTAAACATGAAGGGAAAACGGGGAAAGAAAGCTTTTGGTTCCTCCCAACTCTACCTCCTTATAAAAGGTAAAATGTTTTCTGATTTTTACTACTGTCAAATTTCTCATTTGTAGTACATGTAGATTGAAACAATTAAAACATAATTTGATTAGTTGGTGCAGACGCAGAGTACTGTAGATTCCTCATTTTTCATGATTACTTCATTTTGCGATTCAATTATTTAATGCATCAAATTGCTAGAACACATAATTTTTATCATATATATTCATTAAATTAACACCTGCCAAAAATTAATAGGGAGATCATAAAATCCGTGAGATGTGCTTTTGGCAATTTTACATGGATATTAATTCCTTGTGTTTAATTAGGAATCTACAGTATACATCTATTTAAAAATGGTGTGTTATCTTTATGGCACTCTAATTGAAATTAGATCCCGTGATCTGCAAGGAAAAAGCCACTGGAGCAGATCAAAGGATCCAATTTTGGTTGAATTGTCTTTATGTAAAGAAAAAAATATATACAGAGGAACATATATTATAAAGCACCTTTATGTCTGTTTCAGAAACTGTATTGACATCTCATACACAGTATACAGAATCAAAATTCAATGAAGATTTGGCTAAATTCCTAAAATATGCCCCGGAGCGTGTGGGAGGAGGTGGAAGAAGGAGAAGAGATTGACTGTTTTTCACGTTCACTTGACCAGAACTAATGATTTTACTCTTTTTCATCTTCTTAAACTAATGTTTTTGTGAAAAGCTGGCTACAGATGTGAGCTAGGTTATCCATCAGTGATTTTAAGTGATACTTTCAATTTATTTAACTGTTTCTCTCTTGAATAAATTGATTAATGATATTTGTTCTGGTGTCATGTTGTTCATAAAATAATTTGAGGCAAAATGATTCACTGCAATTAGCGAAAAAAAATCAGTGTTCAAGGTCAAACAGTTGTAGCATTTCAACCAAATATCAACTAAATTTAAACGTTGTAACAACGTCAGAAGACGTTAAATCAACGTTGAAACAACGTCAGATATCAACGTTGAATCAACGTCAAAATTTCAACGTCCATTCAACTTTCATATTCAACCAAAATTCAACGTCATTTCAACGTTGAGGCATGACGTTGTTTCAACGTTGAATCAACGTTAGAATGCCTGCTGGGTATATTTACACGTTAATGTAAAAATAAGGTTTGGATTCGTTGTTAAGCTTCAAATGCGCCTGGCATAAGTGAAAAATGCCAGATGGGACGTAATATAACTAGTATACATATGTACAGACATCATACGACAGAATAATTTCCAGTTGGCACAATCCATGATTGCTAACATACTAGTACTAGTATATTGTAGAGTTTGGTCTTAAAATAACTGAGAAACATGAATGGAATTTACTTGAATACTACGGAGTCATATGCTTTTTGACTAAGTATTTTCATAAAATACACTTTGTCCATACAGAATTACAATTTACATACACATGTATCTAAAGTACCGTTTATTGAAACAAAAAATACTGTGCATCATACTGTTTTCGCGTATTTGTACAATGTGTTTTCTTTTGGGGGGAGGATACTAGAAAGAGCAAGAATAATTTGGGGAATATTTTTATTGGAAAATGGCGACGTTTACCTGACAGTGAGAGAGTTTTAAGGGTTGTGTTGACTTCCAGCATACTGGCTACTGCCCTAGCCCCACGTGACTGGATAAAGTTGTTGGATATATCCTTAGAACAACAACAAAACCCAAATGTACTACATTGAGTATATGTATAGTTTGTCAAAAATAAACCAGTAGTGAATAGGATTATCGTTTATCATTGGTCACATGCATATTATAAGTTTATAGTCTCATACATGAAATTGATATACATAATTTTGTTATATTCAGTAGTATATTCTCACTATATAACTCTATATAGACAAATAGTCAATAACTGTAATATTAGCTCGTCCGAAAAATATTGACCGGTCAATATTTTTTTGATATTGACTGGCTAGGAATAATATCTAGAGAACATTCCCTCTATTTCAAATAATCGCCTCTGATTTGTTGATTCGTAAACGATGACGTAAATAACTCTTCGCGACTCCAAAACAAGGTGACGTCATAATAGACAGTCAGTCAAGGCAAGTAAACAACGGACGCGCAATGCGACGGTTTGCTATCATAACGGATATAAGGATTTGCGAATTACTGTGAAGTAAAATCAGGTAGAACATCTGTATTTTAATTCTTCCGGTCGGCGGAATATCACCAGGGACCGTTTTATGCTGAGGATATTTTGGAAATGAACTTTGCACAAAATTGAATTCGTGAATTCTTTGTTGAGCTGAGAAAATTACGGCGATCTGTTTTCAATTACTTTCTTAAATTTTGGTTTGTTTCTTCATATAACAAAACAAATGTTGACTGTGTTTTCGGGCAACATTGATTATATTAGCCCCCTTGGGACGAAAATATTGCCCTCCGCTTCGCGTCGGGCAATATTTCGTCCCTCGGGGGCTAATATAATCAATGTTGCCCTCAACCCCAGTCAATATTTGTATAATGCAGATCTGTTTGTAAAGAGCAAATCTCAATTGATTCTGACTTTAAAATTTGATTTAAATGCCTTGTGAATGTGAGAAAAAAGAGTAAGTACACACCAAAGTCACAATAAACATATTATCTTTGAGCATACGACATAGATAGACCGCCCCGTCTCCCTCTAAGTAATTGTCCCCTAGGTCAAGGTTCTCTGTCACTGTGTTGAACTACAAATGAAGAAAACGTCACTGAATTATACTACAAATAAAGAGAAGGGTCATTGTATTGAACTTCAGATAAAAAAAATTATTCAATCAATTAAACAACGCTCTAAGCAAATAAGTTTTGATAATACTTTAAATCTAATTTGCGGTTGAATTTGCATTAAAATACGGAACCATCTATTGTAGGCAATTTAAATTTGATAAAAATGTCATGCAAAAGTGGTTTGATTTTATTGATCAGGCATAATTTTGTTTGATTTGGATATCATATCAAAAACTTATTTCAAAAAGAAAAGCGTGCATTCTAATTTTGCAATGAAAAAACATTTGAAAGAATCGCACATTCATTGAATGCAAACATCTACAGATTTCACTTTGAAAAAGAAAACATTATGCTTACAATCAATATATAATAAATACCGGTAATTGCAGGCCGAGGAAACGTTTAAAACTTAATTCACAATTACCTCTAAAGCTCTAGCTACGGGTTTCGTAGCAAGACCGCCAAGATAATGATGACGCATGCGTAGATTTCTATCGCCAAGGTGACGAGAGAGATATGAAACTGGAATCAAACCTTAATCAAAATAGAAGTAGAATCATATAAAGCTAACGTACACAAAAAGGTCAGGATTTCAGACATTTAGAAATGTGGAAAATAATTTGAACACAAATCAAATTTCATTTGAGAACATACCGTCTCGTTTACACTGGTCGAGGTACGTTGTTTTCCCCGTTGGGTCTATAGGCTTATCGGCTTCTATAATTTTAAATTACAACTATAAACAATGAGCACAAATATATATTTTATTTTACTTTATTGTTATTAAATCGTTCTACATGTACGCGAATTATTGTTATTGTGGTCTGAAAAAAATATTGCTGGTTTTTGTTTTATAAATTAGATCATCTCAACAGTGTTAAAACGTTGAATTCTTTTAACCCGTTAGATTTTAAGAACGAGAATAGAAATACTGGTTTATTTTTAGACTATATTGATCAATCGAACACGGATTGACATTAAATGATAGATTTCAATTTGATGATGAATGCCAGTTAGTCAAAGTACAATTCAGATGTTTTAATCAACCCAAATAAAAGAGGTTAATATATCTTTCTAAACATCCATAGATATTTCATATAATCTGTATGACTGTATGTATATTATGAATATGAATCATGATTCTATATACTGTCTTTTATCCTGATATGCATTTCAAAACCACCTGGTCGTAAATTCATTATTGTGCATACGTACATACATGTACTAACAATTTGGTTGAATTTCTGTCATTCACAAAGTTTATATATGCAGAAAGAGTAAATATTTATAGTTTGAAGAAATAAATGTCAAACAATTGGTTCGTGAGTCGTATCGCAATAACAAGAAAATATAGACAGAAAATATTTTTTTTGTACTTCAAGCATATACATATATTAAATTCATTAGAGTAAATAAAATAACTTGTAACATATCGTTAGAATGAAGTTATTCAATTATTTGGTGTATTATCATGAAGTAAAAAATAAGATGAACGTTTTTAATAGCATGCGTTTGATTACATGGCATGAATTGTCATTGGCAGGCAGTTTATGCACAGTTTAGTTGCACGGCATGGTAAGGTTAATCGTGTAACACACGGTGTGTTAGACAAGGTGAGCGCAACTTTCCTTTCTTCGTCTTCTTTTTCTGCTTTTTCAGAAGCTTTTGTTTAACTTCTTCCATATCTGCACAGGTACATATATTTAACATAATGATAAAATTATAGAGGAGTTTTTGTCGTTGGTTTAATACCAATTTTTAACTTAATTATTATAACATCATCTTGTTGATTTATTTAGTAACTGAATCCAACACGGAACGAAATACCAATTTTAAAAAAAAAACACACTGATGTTTTCTGTTTCATTTTAACGGAAGTTAAAAAACCAAATGCAATGAAATTTAATGGTCTATCAATATAAAACATCAATATAATAATAAATCAATTATTTTATGTAAATAATAAATCATTATTAAAAAAGCATTACCTGAACATATTATATTTTCTACAATACGATTTTTATATTAAGCATATTATAATAACCTTTTAAAGCTGTTTAGTATTTATATTTTAAAGTTTCACTTTTACGGGTTGCGATGCTATCGTAGATCTTTTTTAAATAATCAAAATATACAAAGTATTTTTTGCGGTGTGTTAAAACTTTCCTTTTCTATTTTTTTCTTCTTTTACTTTCTTTCTAAACTTTCGTTAAACTTTATTTTTAAAATCCAAAGACCAAAAAAAGAGTGACAAATCTAAACCAGTATACTGACAAAACGACGCAATAAAATTTCAAGTAGCTATAACTTCGATCATAGAAATTGTAACTGACAATGCTGTACTACTCTGAAATAAGACTCACTTTTGAGCATATCTGTTTCCAGGTCTGTGTCGTAATCTTCAGAGTCGTGAGGTGACGGCATGATCCACGTCTCAAACGACGGGTGCTGTTTTTTGGTCTCTGACCTTGCGTCTTTTTCCTTGACCTGGGTCATTGCCCAGCTGTGCTCCGGAGACCCGGGGAATCTAGATGACTCTTTGTAAAGAATATTTTAAATAGTAGCTTCATTTTCATTTATTTTGATGATATTTACAAGACTGAAGAGTTTCGGATTTGAAAAAAAGCAAGCTATATGAAAACGGGTCGAATTATATTACCCGAGACCAATGTGTTCACTCCATGGTCCAAAGTGTCTTCGCCGTGCGCCTCATAGTCGGCAGATTCATCTCTGACCTTGTATCTCTGGGGCTTGTAATCCAGCCCGGCACATTCCAAGCCAATCACCTGCGTGTCGTCTGCTTTGTTTCCTTCCGTCGGGGTTTCCTCGTCTTTGTGTTTCTGTCGTCTGTTTGGTGGCCTCATGTGAGATCTTTTTAAGTTGTCGCGAACTAGTTTCTTTTTAGAGACGTCCGCCCTGGTTTTCGGGTGAGCTGACCATGGTCGGCGGAGGCCCCCGACAGTTGGCTCGGGTGTGCTTGAAGTGCTGGAGCGGCTGGAGGGCTTTTTGCCTTTAGCAGAATGTGGACGGATCAAGCTTCTGTGCTTGGATGAATGGCCTTCCTCTGCAGAGGGGGATTCCCCTCTTGGCTCTTCTGGGTCTTCCATATATGTTTTTTTTTCTCTCAATATTTTGTAAGTTCTAAAAAAAATGTGAAAAATGTTTCTTCTGTTGAATTTTAAAGTGTCTCATTGTTTATGCGATGTTGCACGTAACAAAGATAATTCATACGGTCACCAATCATACTATGAGACGATATTAAAATAATTAATGTATTTAAATGTCATAAAACTTCTGTAGCAAAATTCATAAATCAGTTATCATTCAGTTATAAAATGAATGCTCCAGTGCATTCAATGTTTTATAAAAACATTAATTTATTCACTTTTTATTGAATCTGGATTTTCAAAAACAGATGTATATATGTAGTTTCATGAATCTAAACTAGAAAATATATACATGAAGTACATAATGTATGTGATTCATTGACAAACTAGAAAATAAACCCATATTCAGAGACTGACATGAATGATCAATTACAGATACAGCGTACGATCGAGTTCTAATTTGGATCCTTTGTTTCTTACAATGTATTAATTGTTGTATTCTCACTAGTTTTTAATGACTCATTGGTGAAGCAGTAATCGTTTAAACTAAATAGTGATCAATATAAAGTTCTAAAAATTTGAAAAATCTAGCTTTGATAATTATCTTTTGAAAGTGACAATTAATTAATATGTTATATGTCGATCAATGCTTTACGATTATTCACATGTATAAAATACATTTAACATGCTAGACTACAGTATATCTCCAACAATTTATACTCAATAGAATAATCATAGTCATGTAAGGTCTTATTTAAAAAATAGATATAATATAATATATATTAATGTCTTAAATTTAGTTTGATTTTATTTATTCCATTATTGATTTTATAATGAACTTATATGCTCTTTCTCATAAAATCTTAATACAAATCTAGTAGATGCAGAAAATTCAGAACGATACTGTACGTGGCTAATGGGATATACCAGGGACATAAAGTAACTATTATACATGAAATTATATATGTCTCTGGATAATACCACCCCCCCCCCCCAGGGCCACTTTGGAATCAGGCAAATTCATGCAAACGTTGGTTCAGTGTGCTAACATGTCGTGTTATCCCATTCGTTGTCACTTGTTATCATGAAAAATGCTGTACATTAAGTCGTTCATTTGTAATACAAACTGCCTTCATGAGAATCGGGATGTTGGCATCCCCATGCTGACTACTGCCAAATTGCAGCATGCTATGGTTAGTATAAACATTATACATCATTGTTTTATTGTAAGAATGCTAAGATATTACGTATTACCTGAATAGATTTGTTCAAATAATCCCAATAAAATATTTCTTCGTTTATCGCTACATTGCAGGTTATCACCAATGTAAACTGTCCTACTTATTTCACTTCCGGTGTAAACGTCACGACTTTCTGTGTTCCTACCGAAACGTCATTCACACTTCCTCCACTGGCCATTTTCTGATCATACGAGGTGGTAGTGAACAATAAACACACTGACTGACTAGAAACTGAATAGGAAGGATGACAGGTTAGTCTTTGAATGTGACATTTACCAGCAAGTCAAAAAAGATTGGTATAATCAAAATTGTTTGTAAGTTATGAAACAGTTCAGAATCAATTGGTATCAATTTTCAACAGGCAAGTAAACAACTGCACAAGGTTGTATTGCAACATATTAGATATATCGATATGATTAGACCATAACGCTCATGAAAGCTTTAGAATGAAAGTAAAACTTTAAGCCATATTTTGAATATGAAATGCTTGCTAAATGCATTGAATCATAATTTTTTTCCAGATTTATCAATTTAGTCTGCATGCAATTACTGAATCAGTGTTTACAAGTAATAATTACACTACAAAAACTATGATCTATGTCTCTGATAGCAGGTATACTGCTATAATTATTATGCACCATATACATGATATATATCATGTTTACCCATCAGCAGTCATATTCGAGTGTTAAACCTATTTGCGTCGAGTTTGAAAATATAAGGAATGAATTGAAAAAAATTTCACTGTGCCAAACTCATGTATATCTAATAATACAGGTTCAGATTCTTTATTTTAAAAACAAACTCTTTTGAAAGCAAGCTTATTTCAGTAATTCTCTTTATTGTCAGTCCACTTTAAATCCTTTTGATTGGCTAGTATTTTTACACCTCTACTTTCTCCGAAATTGTTCTAGAATTAGGGCCAAAACTTTTGATGACGAATAATCGGAACATTTGAAAAGTGGTCAGACCCAGCGCCAGTCCCCCTCCACTTAATAACATACTAAAAAAAGTTTTAAGGATGATTAGATAGAATAACAACAATTTTGCACAATTTTATATGCTCATCAGATTATAATTTCAATGCCTTTAAGTAAGTGTTGACTCCATATTATTAAAGACAGTTTAAGAAAATCACCCAATTTAAATAAATGCATGAAGATTCAATTTGTATTTATTAATTAAATTTAAAATATTTGCACAAACTAAAAAAAAATTCGTAAATAAATAAAACCCTGACACAAAAGATAAATTATTTGTACTGGTAGGTCTTTGTTCGATTGGTTTACAAATATTTTTTTCTATAATTGAATAACTTGACATTATTTTGCTTAAAAGAGAGGGAACAGAGAATAAGGATAAAGTAGATTAAAATGAGTATGCATTTGGGTTGGGGTAAAATGGTTATATTAAGGATGGTTTGGCTTGGAGATATATAAATTGAATTATTGTGCATTCTGCACTACAGTGCTTATTATCAACTATCGATCACCATTAATGCTGATGTGCCATTTGCAGTATACTGTTCATGGTAGTTCACTGCTTAGACTATTTCTTTTTTGTAATTAGATACAGTAATTCATTTTATGTCAAATTGGAATGGGGGGGGGGGGGGGCAATTTTCCTTGGAAAACAAGAAAATAGTACTTTTGTGTTGACTGGTTTGTTGGGATGTATTTTAATTAATCTGTCCTTTGTTTAATGGCTTGGTCATTGTTCTTACACTTATGAATACCAAGCATGCAGATTCAGGTGTTGTGATCTTTGTTATCAAATCACAGTCTTACACAACCAAGTATTATGTAAACCAAATTTTGAAATAATTCATTAAAAACTGAGTTTAATTTTTAATTAAACCATCTGAATAAATGATGTCTCATTTCATTGTGTTAATGGTTTAGAAGATTTTTTCATCTTTAAAATTCAAGGTAATGTTTTCAGCCTGTCACAGACACGTGTAAAATGTTTTATAGATCAGCTTGTTGTCACACTGACCTATTTCTATCAAAGATGAGTGTGTCTGTACGCAGGTATCAAAACATGTACCGGTACGTCTTATGAAATTAATATGTTTAATATTGTTTACGTTAGTACATTGTATTTAAATTATGGTTATGAAATAGGGAGTCCAAAGTCCTCATCAAAATACAGATACTTGTAACAAGTGACCACAAATCTATTTATAGTTTAAATGAGATGATATAAGTATCAACACATGCCTCTGTATATTTTTAGAGTTTATAAGCATGATTATGATGGACATTAAGATAAAATATTTTAACATTGCATAAATTAACACAACTGAATTTGCATGTCAAGGATTGTTTTGATAGTGTTAGAGATATGAACATGGGATTTCAAACTGAGATTGGTTGAGTATATAAATGTACAGTCTGTTTACGGTAATATTAATTTATAATGAATTGTTGAAATATCAAAAAATGTTATAGGTAGAGAAATGTGATACATGTATTGAAAAATATCATGCAAGAAATTCATCATTAAGAAGATAAGTTGTCATGGTATATTTTATTTAGGTCCTTATATTTTATGCTAAATACATGTACATTAATATTTAAGTAAATAGAATAACAATAGGATAGGATTAGTTTCATGTTCATGCCTTTAAAGATAAAAGATCAGGGGTGTAGTTTTTGTTTCTGTATCTGTCTTTTGTTCACAAGTCTATGTCTGCCAACATTTTATTGTTTGGCTATAATTGTAGACATTATAGATAAATTTTGCGAGTTTAGAATGCATGTTTAACTGTTAATACCCTTTAAAACTTTACTTACCTTAAATCTTGAAAGGTGTAAGAGTGCATTTTGTAGATTGATATGTATGTTAGATAAATATTAATGATAAAATATCAAAATTACCTGAATTTACCTGATCAGGGTGGTAC